>OZ023234.1:33106458-33433266 GCA_964006365.1 Trididemnum miniatum | reverse complement strand
GAAGCTTATGGCATTAGAGGCAATATGCATGACCTTCTTTCTAGCTACCTAAGTAATCGTCAGCAGTACACAGAATGTAATGGTGCCCAGTCAGAAAACAACGTGATTAAATGTGATGTACCACTGGGATCAACTTTGGGTCCTTTACTATTTTTGCTGTATGTTAATGACTTACCTCTTCATACTAAATTTTACGTTAATTTATTTGCTGATGACACAGTACTGGTGTTGAAAAACAAAAATATTGATCACCTTCAACAACAAGTAAATGAACAGTTAAATGGCATTAATGATTGGATGATATACAATAGACTGTCTATTAATTACTCCAAGACAACGTATTTCATTACTCAGCCAAGGAGTAAAAGAAAGCTATTAAATGAAATTAATATAAAAATGGGAGAGCTGACAATTCAAGAACAAAACAATGCAAAATATCAGGGAATCCACATTGACCGAGCTTTAAAATGGAACTTACAAATTGAAAATGCTGTAAAAAAACTTGCAAAAGCAGCGAGAATCTTATGTAAAATCCGACATTATGTAGATCGACAAACAATAATTAATCTCTATTATACATTTGCATACCCTCACCTAAAGTATGGAGTATTGGCGTGGGGCAACGCCGATAAAACTTTAATGCAAAAAATAACGGTTATGCAAAACAGGATCATTCGAATTATTAATTTCAAACTGTTAAAAGACCATGTCAAAATGAGTGTCCTGTACAAAGAAATGAACATTCTACAAGCACCTGACATATTTAAACTAGAAGTTGGTAAATTCATGCATTCTTTTCACCATCACACACTGCCTGAGAGTTTTCAGAGCTATTTCACCCCAACTAACGCTTCTCACAAACATCTTACAAGATCTGTAACTAATAAAAACTATTTTATAAAACGACTAAATACGCAAAGTGGGCAATCTTCGTGTACGTATACTGGAGCTAAAATTTGGAATGATATTTCACAAAATTTGAAATTAATGTCCAAGTATAGATTCGCCAAAGAATTTAAAAAACAAATAATTGCTAAATACTGATGTAACAGCCTCTACTCATCAAATGATGTCGTTTATTTGTTTTTTTGTTTTTTTATTGTGTTGTTTTGTTCGTTTGCTCATTGTCAATTTTTTCGAATGTCTTATCTTTATATGTCATGGGCAGCTTGACTTTGATGACCGTGAAACGGACTTTCGCTGTCCAGTTTTGCTGCTGCATGGTTGCCAACCTATTGACTTAAATGCTTGTTTTTCGCTAATTTGTATTAGCTATGTGGAACTGTGTCAGCGTAAACAAATAAATAAACTTACTTACTTACTTACTTACATAAGCAACTTGACGGCTCACACTCTGTCCCTTCAATTTGGAACGTTATTTTTTAAGCTAAAATTTCAGTTTTTGAAAATCAGGGAAGCTCTGAATATCAATTTTAGAGGCAGATGCTTTGTACAACTAATTAGACATCTGATCGGTCAGCGCCTTATCTCTAAAACGGCACAGCTATAGCACAAGCGTGTAAATCGCAGGGATACCGTGCCACTAAAAGCACAGTCATTCACATCGAGTCATACCAAAGACTCAAAAAATGGTATCCACATAAAGGTGATGACTTTGAAAAAAAAATAGCCTGATGTGGGATGGTTCGGATGGGATGAACTTTCTTATGCATAAAACAAAAATGGAGTTGATTTTTAGTTTTGTTAAAAAAAGCCCCCCACCAAATGGCTTTTTTGCAACCCATTTTTCGGCCATCTTATACCAACTGTAAGTTATTGCAGCAAATTATGTACTTGTAAGTTTATGGAGACGATCAACGCTCCTTGTCATTTGACAGCGTTAAAAAATTTGTTCAAAACGAATTACCAGGGCCAGATGTATAAGCAATTTGGTGTTCAAATATCCGAGATTGCCCTCTAGTGGCAGAATTGAATATTAGCTACTTCAGATGGTATTAGAGCGATTTCCATATTTTTTGTGGTGGTTACCAATTTTTAACAGTGAAGAGTTCGTTTACACACTCGTATGAAAGGTAATTTCTGCCACTACATGGCAGCAGCATCATTTTTTTAAATTCTGTTGCAGTTTATTCGTAAGCTAATGTAAAAATAAACATTCTTTGGGATTATATATCTGTATAAATAGCTACAATATCCTGTGATTAAAGACGTCTTTTTCTAAATTTAAAACACCTGCGGAGAGGTCCAAAAATTTAAGTTCAACAAATGCCGCACACTGCCTGCAATGAGACTTTTACACGAATGTGTCCGGCTACCATCAAAAAATCGACTATTAAGTTGATGGTGCGTGTTGTAGACGAAAGCAGAAAAATTTCGTCAGTCTAACTATACACAGCCAATCCAGGCTTCACTCATTCCAAACTGTAAGGACTACATTGCCCTATTATTCTAGTATAGAAATACTTTGAGATGCTTTGAGAAGTATTTTCAAAGTCTTTCTAGGAGGTTCCCTCCTATTATTCTTCTCAATATATGATTCTTCTCAAATACTTAAACGAAAAAATCAAGGGAATAATGCAAGCATGAGCTAAGATGTCATAAGAGTCCTCCTTTTGAACTTCACTTCTTTCTAGGGGGTTCCCTCCTATTAACAGGCGACCAGCCACAAACAAAAAACTTTCAGTGAAAAGTAAGTTTAGCAAGTTTATTTATTTGTTTACGCTGACACAGTTCCACATAGCTAATACAAATTAGCGAAAAACAAGCATTTAAGTCAATAGGTTAGCAACCATGCAGCAGCAAAACTGGACAGCGAAAGTCCGTTTCACGGTCATCAAAGTCAAGCTGCCCATGACATATAAAGATAAGACATTCGAAAAAATTGACAATGAGCAAACGAACAAAACAACACAATAAAAAAACAAAAATACAAATAAACGACATCATTTGATGAGTAGAGGCTGTTACATCAGTATTTAGCAATTATTTGTTTTTTAAATTCTTTGGCGAATCTATACTTGGACATTAATTTCAAATTTTGTGAAATATCATTCCAAATTTTAGCTCCAGTATACGTACACGAAGATTGCCCACTTTGCGTATTTAGTCGTTTTATAAAATAGTTTTTATTAGTTACAGATCTTGTAAGATGTTTGTGAGAAGCGTTAGTTGGGGTGAAATAGCTCTGAAAACTCTCAGGCAGTGTGTGATGGTGAAAAGAATGCATGAATTTACCAACTTCTAGTTTAAATATGTCAGGTGCTTGTAGAATGTTCATTTCTTTGTACAGGACACTCATTTTGACATGGTCTTTTAACAGTTTGAAATTAATAATTCGAATGATCCTGTTTTGCATAACCGTTATTTTTTGCATTAAAGTTTTATCGGCGTTGCCCCACGCCAATACTCCATACTTTAGGTGAGGGTATGCAAATGTATAATAGAGATTAATTATTGTTTGTCGATCTACATAATGTCGGATTTTACATAAGATTCTCGCTGCTTTTGCAAGTTTTTTTACAGCATTTTCAATTTGTAAGTTCCATTTTAAAGCTCGGTCAATGTGGATTCCCTGATATTTTGCATTGTTTTGTTCTTGAATTGTCAGCTCTCCCATTTTTATATTAATTTCATTTAATAGCTTTCTTTTACTCCTTGGCTGAGTAATGAAATACGTTGTCTTGGAGTAATTAATAGACAGTCTATTGTATATCATCCAATCATTAATGCCATTTAACTGTTCATTTACTTGTTGTTGAAGGTGATCAATATTTTTGTTTTTCAACACCAGTACTGTGTCATCAGCAAATAAATTAACGTAAAATTTAGTATGAAGAGGTAAGTCATTAACATACAGCAAAAATAGTAAAGGACCCAAAGTTGATCCCAGTGGTACATCACATTTAATCACGTTGTTTTCTGACTGGGCACCATTACATTCTGTGTACTGCTGACGATTACTTAGGTAGCTAGAAAGAAGGTCATGCATATTGCCTCTAATGCCATAAGCTTCCAGCTTTTTTAGAAGTATTTTGTGATTGACCGTATCAAAGGCCTTTGACAAGTCTAGAAATATACAGCATGTAAAATATCCTTCGTCAATATGCAATTTTAATTTATTCGTCAAATCAACAATGGCCATTTCAGTAGAATGGCCTTCTCGAAACCCATACTGCTGAGTGGAAATAATATTATGTTTAGTCAAAAAATGTTCAAGTCTAAAATAAATTAACTTTTCAAAGACCTTTGATATTGGTGACAGGAGTGATATTGGCCTATAATTAGTAGCTACATTTTTAGGGCCACCTTTGTGTATTGGAATTACTTTAGCTTGTTTTAGAGTGGCAGGAAATTTTCCCACCTCGAAACATTCATTAAATATATTGGCTAGAAATGGTGAGATTATTGGTGCTAATAACTTCCAAAATTTATTGGGTAAATTTTCAGGTCCGTTGGCTTTCCTTGGGTTGAGTTGACTAAGTTGAAGATATACTTCATCATTTGTGATTGGTTCGTAAGCAAATGAATTTACAACACTTGGTATATACTACCCTACACTTTATCGAATTACTTTATTGAATCTAGCAACATATCTCAAAAGACTACTAGAAATGTCTGGAAAGGTAGAAAAAATCTTTACATTCCACAATACAGCACTGCTCGATTGCAGAGATGCATTAAATACCAAGGAGTCAAAATATGGAACGAAATTCCCCTCGAAATTCAAAATACATCAACAATAACGTTTAAAAAAAGATACAACAAACATCTATTGCAATATTTCAAGTAGATTCATGAACTGGCTAACACTGATCAATGGTAATTTACGACATAATTTTCTTTTTTTAATTTACGGTGGCTGCTGACTTGAAGACCGCAAGGTCAACTCGCAGTCTCCCTGCGCATTGTTTTGTTTTTGTTTCTAATTTTGTATTGTATTTTTTTTTGTTGTTTAATTACTAACATCGCAAAAAATAAATTTGATTGATTGATTGATATATTAAAAATATTTCTAGAGGGTGGTATTTTAGCATCCATATTAGGACCAATATTTACAAAAAATTCATTTAGAGTTTTTGAAATGATTGATTGATCAGAAACTTCTTTTCCCTCTGAATCAATGATAGAGGTTATCATCTCTTGGTGTCTTTTTTTATTGCATATAATTTCATTGATTATTTTCCACCGTTGAGATAAATCATTTTTATGACTAGTGAGCTGATTTTGATAATACATTCTTTTTGCAATTTGTGTCAATTTGGTCAGTTTGTTTCGGTATTTTTTATACTTCATTATTAAATCTACATTATGTTGCTTATAGCAAAATTGAAACATTTTATTTTTTGTTTTAACAGATTTCAGTAGACTCTTAGTCAGCCATGGCTTCGATTTAGCTTTCATTTCCTTACGAGATGGTCTTCTTAATGGAGCATGAATGGATGTAACTTCCTGAATGATTTTCATTAAATTGTTTAAGTCAGTGTCTGGATCTGATAGTAGGGACAAGCACTGGAGTCTATTGTACGCGTCTTCTGCATATGTTTCAATATTAAAGTTTTTCATGTCATGAATTAGTCTGTTACTAGTTTCCTTTTTGTTAGGCTTGCCAGCGGTCTGCAGTATGCAGAATGTTGGTAGGTGGTCAGATAGATCAAAGGTCAAAACACCTGATAAGCGAGTTTTATTGATTGAATTAGTATAGATATGATCAAGAGTGCTAGTACATGTTGGAGATATTCTTGTTGGTACATTAATTAATGAATAGCACCCAGCAGAATATAAATCACCGAGATAGTTTTTCACTTTAACATCTGAATTAATTTTGGAAAGATCAATATTGTAATCACCAACAAGAAAAAAAGAACTGGATCGATTAAGCTCATGAATTATGTTGCATAATTTATCTTGAAATGCTGAATAAGACTGTCTTGGATGCCTGCATATCACCCCTACGATAATATTCTTTCTCGGTTGATGTTTATTATTAGGAGACTTATTTAGTATTTCAATAAATAAGCTTTCACAGTCATTGTTATCCACCGAAAAGTTGTAGTTAATACAACAGCTCAAGTCTTTTCGGATATATATGCCTAGACCACCTGCATTAGTTAAGGAATCAGAATGAGCAAAGTTATAATTTTTAATATCCACAAGATGTCTTTTTGAGGAATTAAGTTTTGTTTCAGAAATTGCTATTATTTCGGGCAAAGTGGGCATTTGCGTCAAAAAAAGCTCAATTTTAGATTTATTTTTAGGCGAAGATCTCACATTAAAATGAATTAGTGCCAATTCATTATTATGTTTAGTTTTTATGGTGTGAGCAAGTTGGGAAGGGGTATGATATTCACAGTCACCACTACATAAATCATGAGAAGATTCAAAGTTATCAAAAGCAGTTCTCATTTCACGTCAACTATACACTAAGTTTGATCTCCTATGAAAAGGAGAACAAATTGAGAAAACAAAAACAACAGAAAAAAAAAAAATACAAACAGAAGCACAAAATCTAAAATAGTCCAACTTTTGCTTTAGTGCTAAAGCAATACAAGCACTATCCTGAAAGACAGATGACCTACCATTGTAATCAGCTAGAGAGTGTATTAAGCTGTATGAAGAGTAAGCTTAAAAATTATCAGTTCTTCATGAAAAGTGATCCAAGGGCGAACAGTAACTAAACTTCATCTTGAGTAGATTAGCCTATACCATATAATCCAGAAGAGAAACAACTTTTACCTTTTTGCTAAGAGCATTCTCCATGTAGTATATATATACTGCCATCGTTCGTCCAGTAAGAGTAAATTTCGTTTTTTCTTTTTAATAACTGAAGTTTCTTGATGCATCTTATTCTCGTTGCTGTGAGAGATTCAGTTATTAAAAATGGTTTCCCAGCCAGTCTTTTTTTAGTACCAAATATTTTTTCCTTGATGTCATGACGTATAAATTTCACAATAATGGGTCTGGGTGTTGTTGTTTGAGCAGATGCTGATGAGTGCCGGTACCCTAATCTGTGGCTTCTGTCAAGATTGTGTTCATTAATGGATAATCCCAGCTTTTCATCAATAAACTTGATTATTAGATTGTTTGTGTTTTCATTTTCTTCTTCCTTAAGCCCATGAAATAGTAGGCAATTGCGGCGAGAAAATTGCTCGAGGTTTTCATTTTCTTGGGCAGCCCTGTCCAATTTTCCATTTAGTTCTTCAATCTTTTCATTTAAAGATGATGTTTTAGCCTCGACTAAGGTTGAGAGATTCATTGATATTGCAGTTTGAAATTCCTCATTGGCAAGAATTTTCTCTGTTAATTTTCCCACAATAATATCAATAAAGGTATTATTTGCAATGAGGTTTTCAGCTGCTTCAATTTGACTGTTCAGTAGTTGGGATTCAGAAAAAGCTTCAGTTCACACTGTTGAATCTACCAGCAGGATTTTGATGATGGGTTTCAGAATGTCTTTATTGATGGATGGTTGTCCCTTTTTGGTTGACTGTTGTTGAGGCATTATCAGAAGATTTTATTATAAATTACAGCAAAAAATTTAAAATATATAATGATAGGCCAAAAATATTCTACTCGTAACTCATCACCTTATTCAAATAGAATGCCAAGGTTAGAATTGGGGTTTGAAAAAGCCTGTAAGTTCTAACCCCCAACTAAGTTAACAGTTGAAAAAGCCTATTAGTTCTAACCAACAATTTAGTTACCGGTAGCTTTGCTATATCAGTACAGGCCCATAGAGCAACCCACTTATTTGCAGTTGCAGACGCGTTTCGACCTTTTTATGGTTTCACCAGTGCAGCATATAGCAACCTCCCATCCTCCTGAAAATAATTCCAAGCTTTCAAAAGAATTGCAAACCCCAATTCTAACCTCTACTGATTCTTCTCAAAGTATATGGAATGCTTAAACGAAAAAATCAAGGGACTAATGCAGCTATGAGTTAAAATGTCATAAGAGTCCCTCAAAAATAATCAAAAAGACTAGAAATGATTGTTTGGTCCCAACATTATTCTCCCGGCAAGTTTAAAAAAACAAAAAAGCCGAAACTCCATCCGAATTTTTTTTTATGATTATTATTGGCATATTTATCCTCCTATCACGAGAAAGCGACGAAGCGCTGTACGAGCTCGCTTAGGAGTCGCCGGCCAACTGTCTACCACACTAAGATGGGGAATTCCGTTAAGTGCCTTTCCCAACGGCATAACAAGTAAACTTGCCGGCTTTCTCCACACTGTCCCTTCAATGCTGAACGTCAAGCAAGGAAGCTGTGAATACCAATTTCAAAGTCATTGGTTTGACCCCACTCGGAATCGAACCCCAAGTCTACCGATCCAGAAGCAGACGCTCTATATCACTCGGTCATCTGATCGGTTTCTAGTTACAGAATCCCTAGTTACAGAATCCAGCAACAATACAACAAAAATGTGATGTCATTATGAAGGAGGTGTAGTTTAATTGGAATTCCTTTATCCTGCACGTCTTTGATAGACACTTGCAAAACCAGTCTACAACTAAGTCGAGTGCGTGAGTAAGTCCAGCGCGTAAGTAAAAAAAAAAAAAAGTCCAGTGGGTAAGGGTTAGAATAGGTCCAACAACCCACTGGTGCACCGAGGATTTGCAAAGGGGGGGGGGGGCACAACCGGGAGTCTAGGGTTTGAAACTACACTCCCGGTTGTGCCCTCTTCTGAGGGGGTGTGGGGGCATAGACCCCAGCCGCGAACGAATTTTTACTGTTAAAGAGGCTGCAATCATTATTAGTTTGAAAAATAATAGACTGAAAGTTAGGTTTTAGCACCTTATTACAGGACCAAAGGGGACCATCGCATCGAGTCCTCTCCCCTTGCAAGCACCTATGCAACAATCGATTAGTTCACTACAAAAGAACCAGCTTTTGTCTTCTCAAAGTCACTAGCTAAGCGTGCCATTGTTAAAAAGCCTTAATGACTTGAAGGATCTAATATAAATTCATTCTTCAATTTAATATTGGAGTGCAGTCTTTTAATGGAATAGAAAATAATAATCCCTCACAGAAGTGGGAATCGAACCATCCAATTCGTAACATTAATTGTAAGTTTAATGAAAAAGTTGGATTGCTTAAAGAGCAGTGAAATCATTTGAATAACTGCATAAAAAGTGTAGGTACTAAAAAAAAAATATCTCACACTTAAAACTTCTATCGTGCAGCAAGCTATCCTAATAGCAAGTTTTTAGTGTTTTGAAAGTGAACTGTGATCTTTTTTAGTTTCTGTTTTGGGCAAGTTTTTGTATCTGAAATTTTGAATGCACAAGCTGTGTTTTCTTTCAATAGATTGGGTGTAATATATAATTCCTATAGTAATGTGTGTTCCTATTAAGGCTGGCAAAATGAAAACATTTGAAAAGTCACACATGTACAGTAAAGTGCATATTCATTCAAAAGTAAAAGAAATGATGCTGCTGCCATCTAGTGGCAGAAATCCTTTTATAAGAGTGCATAAACAAACTCCCTCGTAGTTCAAAATTGGTAACCACCACAAAAACTATGTAAATCGCTCTAGTACTCTCTGAAACAGCTAATATTCAATTCTGCCACTAGAGGGCAATCTTGAATATTTAAACACCAAATTGCTTATATCTCTGGCCCTGGTTATTCGTCTTGAACATTTTTTTTTAAAAGCTGTGAAATGACGAGGAGCATCGTCTTCATAAACTTTTAAGTACATACAGCTGGGGCAAAATGACTTCGGACCTATAGCAAATTTTGCATTCTTAGTATGCTATAAAGACTAAGCTTATGACTTTTTTTTATACCATTGTACTTCATTAATGACAATAGATATATAGGTGTGATGATGGTAGAACAAGTATATATTGTACCATAGAGCGGAACAGCGCTGTTTTGGGCTATCATCAACCTTCATCAGCCGCTCTCAGGTAAAAGATTCTTTCATCCTCTAAATGCTTGACCTTGCCAAAACATTCATCCGGACACATGGAAGTTGTTCTGACTACCCATTCAATAAAACGACGTCGTCCTTCCAGGCCTGCTGAATGGGAAGTCACAGCAACGTCCATATATCCAGAAGGTGCTTTAGAAAGATCAAGCATTTTGAAAAACGAGTGTATCTTTTACCTGAGTGTGGCTGATAGCCCTTTTACCTGAGTGTGGCTGATTTACGCTAACTGCTACAAACAAAACAATTCAAACTTAATCTCGAAATATAAACAGTATTCGAATAAACTCACCACAATTAAGAGATTAGCAAAAGAACAATATTATACTTCTCAATCGCTAGAACACAAAAGCAACATATCAAAACAATGGGCAGTGATTAATGATTTACTAGGAAAAACAACTAATCAAAATAATGCTATCCATAAGATGCTTAAACATGATAAACAAATGACTAAAAATAAAGATGAAATCAGCAATATATTAAACGATTACTTTGTGAATATAGGACCCAATTTGAGTGCCAAAATAAACAATCAATCTATGTCCTCGATCGGTAATATATCATGTAGCGTGAACTCCTTCTTCTTCCTACCTATAGTGCCCATGGAAGTTTATCGGGAAATCCATAATCTAAATTCAAAAAAAGCAGAAGGTCCTGAAGGTATGGAAGTTTATCGGGAAATCCATAATCCCTGTTCAATTCTACAAAGACGCTAACGAATGCATCTCAGTATTTCTTTGCGAATTGTTTAATGCCTGTGTACAAAGTGGATTTTTTCCTAGCGCCCTCAAATTGGCAAAAGTTATCCCAATTTATAAAGGTGATGATCATTGCTCTCCCAATAATTATAGACCGATATCCTTGCTATCACCAATCGGCAAAATATTTGAAATTTTAATATCTAAACGATTGAACAAGTTTTTGGAAGAGCAAAAGATTTTAGTTGACGAACAATTGGGCTTTCGCAAATTACATTCTACAACTCATGCTATAACTGATATTTTCTCTCAAATCAGTAATAATATAGACTGCAGCAGATATACTTGCGTATTGTTGCTAGATCTAAAAAAGGCATTCGATACCGTCGATCATAAGCTACTATTATATAAACTAGATAAGTATGGTATCAGGGGTAATGTCTTAGATCTATTTCAAAGTTATTTAACCCGAAGATTTCAATATGTATACGTGAATGACTCTACTTCTAACAAACTAGAAGTGAAGTGTGGTGTCCCTCAAGGTTCTATTTTAGGACCTACTCTCTTTTCGCTGTATGTCAACGATCCACCTAAAATATCTGAATTCAATGTTCGATTGTTTGCCGACGATACTGTCTTGATTATGAGTGACAGGGATTTACAAAACTTGAACAAAACTGCTAATGCAGAAGTTAAAAAAATTGAAAATTGGCTGTCTTCAAACAAACTAACACTAAACCATGACAAAACCAACTTCATGCTGTTTACTCCTCGAAAAAAATTTTTACACAACTTTGCTCTGAATATGCACAACAAGAGTGTTAATAAAACAAGTGTAGCTAAATACTTGGGTATTCTTGTCAATGATAATTTAAAATGGAATGACTACATAAAGCATCTTTGCAAGAAGGTATCTCAAACCTGCGGACTGTTTTGCTATCTTCGTCATTATGTTCGCCAGAATACCCTACTCATGTTATACAATAGTTTTGTACGCTCCCATTTACTGTATGGTATATTAACGTGGGGTTCCACAAACAATACTGTCCTTCACCCCTTACAAGTTCTACAAAATAAAATCGTAAGAACTATTTCCAACGTTAAAACAAATGAGCGCATTACTAATAATTCCCTATACAAGCAATTAAAAATACTAAAAATTAAAGATATGTATGAGCTAGAAGTTTCCAAATTTATGCACCAACATCAGCACAACAAGTTACCAAATTTGTGTAATTTTTATTGCACCCCAACAGCGTCAATTCACAATTACAACACTAGAAGCACAAGCCACAACAACCTCTATTTGAGTTCAATCAACAGTAATGCAGCAAAGAACGCAATACAATTTAAAGGCGTTCAAATTTGGAACAGTTTGTCACCAGAATGGAAGAATTTCCCATTTTACAAATTCAAGCGATTTATGAAAGATCACTTAATTTCGAAGTATTAGCACTGAAACAAATAGGACTTATTTATTTTATCCCTGGTCACCAGTCTGGTTTATGTAAATTTTTCTTGTGCGATTACCATACCTACTCAACAAAACATTGTATTACTTTAGCCGTAGGATTACTTTTATTATTATTATCACTATTATTATTTATTATTATCATTATTGTTAGTAAGCTTAGGTTTTCGTTGCCGTTCGTTTTGTTTTTTGTTTTGTTTCATTTTAATTTACGAGAGTCAGACAAATGCGATTGAATAACAATGGGTGGCCATGACTCGGTGAGCTTTTGCTCTTTTATGGTCTCCTAGCGTGCCTTTGTGTCAACTTTTGTGCTATATTCATTTCTTTGGCATTGTTGAAATTTCGTACTGACTTGACACTGGTACGTCAATAAATGAATGAATGAATAAATGGCTGATAGCCCGAAACAGCGCTGTCCCGCTCTGTGGTACAATCTTATACTTGTTCTACCACTTCCACACTGACCTATTGTTATTAATGAATTACAAATGCATAAACTAAAACCATAAGCTTGGGCTTTATAGCATACTAAGAATGCAAAATTTGCTACAGATCCGAAGTCATTTTGTGCCAGCTGTAATTTGCTGCAATAACTCACAGTAATTGGCAAAAGATGGCCGAAAAATGAAAAATGGGTAGCAAAAAAGTAATTTGGTGGGGGACTTTTTTTTAACAAAACTAAAAATCACCCCATTTTCGTTGTATACGTAAAAAAGTTCATCCCATCCCACATCAGGAGTTTTTCAAATTCAAAAATTATTTTAGTCATCACTCGTCACCCTAATCCACACCCCACAGCTACCCTGCGTAAGTGGACGGGAAAAAAGTCTACCGATTGCAGTACAACAGTGAATGTCATCATTGCTGCAGGAATTGAATAGTGAGTCAGCAAAAGCAAGTTCATTTGCATTTAGTTATGGTAATATGCTTTGGGTTAAGCTGATTACCGAACCTAGTATTACTTCAACTCGGCAGCGTGGCGCAGTGGCTTGAAGCATCGTTTTTACGACGACCATGATCGCAAGGTTAATGGTTTAACTCCCAACCTAGTCTCGTTGCTGCGTCCTTGGATAAGATGCTTCACGATGATTATCTATGCTTGGTGGAATCCGGCAAGCAGCAAATTAAAGAAGTCAGAAAATTCAACCAGAAAACTTGGAAATAAAGACAAATCCTAAGTGAGTCTGGATTCGTCCTATGCATAGCGCCTCCGCCGCTTTCTTGTGATAGGAGGATAAAGATGAAAAAATCAATCAAATCAATCAGTCTCTGCGCTCTTAAACTAACCACTCTTCCAAGTCCCTGGAGCTACAGGCACATTGGTAGTGTACAGTAAAATAAAATGTGTTTACACTAGTTCCGTATGCACCTGAACTTACAGCAAAAATTTTGAAAACGAATGCTTTCTCCACCTGAGTGCTTTCCATTGCAGTCCGTGTGATATCATTTGCAAAATCAAGTTAGTTTTTCATGACGTAGGGAGGTCAAAATTCTCCAAACAAGCCCATGAAGAGTGTATCTACCGATGTCATAAAGAACAATAATACATACAACTAGCAAAAAAACTGATTAGGATGTAAAAAAACGAGCAGTTCAATTGAAAGCTGGCGCATAAAAATCCTCAAATGATCAAACATTATTGTATGTTTTGGACCATAAGACGAACTGAAGTATAATTTTTTAAAATTTCTTGAAATTAAACAAGTAACTTACACTATGACGTGTCTAAAAGTATTAAATTGTGATGTATGACCAAGCTCTGAAACAATTTATTTAGGTGTATATTGCATAGCTGTTTTCATGTAATGCACCACGTAGTCTACAAATTATGGCATAGTATTCACAAAACAAAACACTCTTTGCAAACTATGAAGTTTTCATGGTTAGTAAAATGTAGTAAATAAATACAAAACAAGTGGTACTCTGAATATGTGGCAATGCATTCCTATTGTTAATTGTAATGTTACTGTGCATATAGCAGCTGATACTCAACGTTGACTATTAAAAAAGCAAAATCACGACTATGAACTAAATTCAGCTGATTATTATCAAAAGAGTTTGTAGCAGGGATGCGGAACTCGTGACCACTTGCTTCTATTCTGTTGCCTTTATCAAACATTGTCAGATTGTCACGTGTACAATATAGCACAAGCATTAAAAACATTATTCTTATTTGACTGCCTCACATTCAACTATTTCTAATACTTATGACATATGGTAAAAACAAAACGGCCCACAACTCTCTAATTTTGCTGTAAAATAACCTGCAATGATTGCTTGACAAACCAGCGACAAAGCTTTAACATATTTCTAAAAATTTAAAACTGGCTCACTCGAAATATCATGCATTAGACGCATTGGCTTACTCTTCTTTCGCAGGTCCTTACTCCTTGATTATACCATAAGGAATTAATTAGCCCTATAATGGTTCTATTTCTTAAAGCGCTGGTAGTGATTGCAAAGGCTAGTACCTATACTGCTGTACCGGTATGTTTAAAGAAAGGAGCTATAATAGTATATATATATACACCATATATACTGCAGTACAGGTGAAAGTAGTAAGGCCAAAGCAGCACATATGGCATTGGCACTTTTTAATTTTTTACAAAAAACTAGATCACTGAGCAGCTGAGTAAGATGGAATTATTTTTTTGCAATCCTAAAAGAAAATCAAACGTGAAAAATTCTAATTACAATAGCCTACCTGCTTTTTGAAAATTCTTGAATTACGCTGATTTGTATCTTTTCCAGGGGATTTGACTCTTTTCACCAAGTGATCATCTTGAGCTCAATACCGGTAGCTATCCTTGAATATCAAGCAACTGAGCTATGGGATATGTGCAACTAAAACAGTTCTGTCTGGCAAAAACGCCTAGCAAGCTCTTCTGCCTTGCAATTAGGCTACAGAAATCATAACTTTTTACATTAAACATAAATGAAACTAAAAAATCTAGCCTAATCCTAAAATAAAAGTTTATGAAAATTTTGTGAGAATAAAGGCTGTTAAGAGTTAAGAATAGGGATATCGGTACAGGTATAGGCACCTTCAATGACTAGGCTACTAGTAAGTATCATACTGGTACACAGCACTTAAAGTCTGTTAAGAGTTAAGAATAGGCATATCGGTACAGGTATAGGCACCTTCAATGACTACCAGTAAGTATCATACTGGTACAGTGTTTCCTCTTACAGTCTAAGGTGCAAAATTTAAGAAAAATGAGAAATTTTGGGCATAATTTTTCAATTTTTGCACATTGCTATATTGATTTAAAAGCAAATTAGTTGAAAGTGCTCAAGTGTTTTTGTGCCAAATGAAAGTACTTTACCATAGAAACTCTTATTTTAAACAAAATTTATTCCAGACCTCAAATTACCGATTACACCCTTTAATTGTTTGGGCAAATTTTTAGTGGTTTTTATATTTCGGCAAATTTGCACTAGTTAAAATCTCAGAGGGAATAGTGATAATGCACAAAGAATTTTAACAATCGAAATCAAGTTGCATCACTGTAGTTTTGCAAGCTTTTTTTCACCAGAAACTGGATACAGGTAGGCCTACCTGCTACAGCCAATCTGAAATGAAAAATATATTAAAACTTTTTTAGTAATAGCCTACGTACTGGTAAGCTACCAGTAGGCCTATTATCAACACCGCCTAATACCGGTAGGCCTTCCTATAACTGTGAACCACACAAGTCAACTGGAGTGATTCTCAGTTCTATGGGCAATTGCTCAGTGCTACTGGTGGGTACGGTAGCTTTTTTTGCCATGCTAATGTAAATGGTAGCACGGTAAAAGTAAACCAGCTCGTACCAATACGCAGATACGAGGCAAGCGAAAAATTTTTTTCGCAACTTATTTTGTCTTATCTTTCATCGAGATGGTTGGTCCGAACGCCATTGAATTTTCAGTTTTAACGTGTTTACGTAGCCAGACTACCGTGAAATGACAAGTCTCTCCAAAGTTGCTATGACGAAATAATGCGCATTGTTTAGTTGTAGAATCGTTATGCGTAGGCAATGCTTGTTCATTTTATCAGTCCTTTTCGCCTGACAATTAACCTGGGTCGGGCTCAAACTGATTATTAAGCTTGTAAGTTGAACTTTCCGGTAAGGTTGAACGTTGTACCTATCGGTAAGCGTGTATGCTGTTAGGACTTTTCGAAGTGCCTGCAGACTTCCTGTTGTCTTTCAATATATGGTTGCTGTTATCAAAACCGTTTGCGTTTATCAAAGTCAACTACTGTTGAAGACCAAGCTTGATGGGCTTAGACTGCTAGATAGTTTAGGCCGACATATTTGTGGTAGATATAGACGTCTCAATCCAATCGTCGCGTCAGCTCCACAAAGATAATCAGTTTTTTCTTGTTCCCGACTTGATTAAGAATTCCAAGTCAATTGAAGAAAGAATATTCGAAATCAGTGCGAAGAAGTTGGTTGCATTTTCAATTTAGAAACTTATCAAAAGGCAAACACCGACAATGGGTTAACGCCATTACCTTGCGAAGAAGCAATTTTAAGGATATATTCTTTTGTCAACCTTCCATTATCAACAACAACGAAGTCCGCATTTACTGGATACAGGTCAGAACTTTGTGTATGAATAAGCGATTGCCGACGAAAAACTAAACGTCTTTCAAAAACAAGTAACTTGATTGCGATTTTCCGAACACTTTGGTTTAGAAGCTTGTATTATTTTCCTAATTGTGTAGGCCTATATTCAGTAATTGTGTTGTTATGGATTCGTCAGAAAAGCAAGATGAGTGTCACGGACCCCTTTGCGAACCCCCCATTGGTGATTCGCTCGACGCACGAGCGCTCCGTGCGGAAAAGCGTAATCTCCAAGCTCACGTTGAAGCTTTCGAGCCATCATTATTTTCTCAAGATAGGAACGATGGAGAAAAACTGGTACGCCAGAGATTTGATCAGCTAAAACGTGAATTAGCTGAGCTGAGGGAAAAGGCCTGCCGGGTTTTACCCCCTGAAAAACTTCAGGATGATTGAGCGATTAGATACACTTATAGGCACACTCACAAACAAGTATCAGGTGTGGAATGACAAGACGCAAGAGTCACTAAGGTTACACACTAACTCGCCCACTATCGAGCCGTGCGACTCTGCCAGTAATCTTGGTTCACACACTTCTAGTAGATGTAGCTTAAGCGCATCACAGTTGGTCAATGAGCAGATTAAATTTGACCTTGAACGTGAGAGGCTGAAAGCCCAGTTTGAAAGTCAGAAACTACAGCGACAAGCTGAACTAGAATTGAATCTTCGCCTAGCTGAGATCAAAGCCAAAGAGAAGCGCCTTGCCTTGTCCAATCCCGGATCAGTGGTAAGCAGGAACTCAGCCGGTTTACAAAGACCCCCTGCTTCCCTTCCCGATTTGACTCGAGAAATAAGGTTTCCCATTTCTTTGAGCACTCAGCCTGAGAAAAATCCAATTGTTAATCCTGCTCCGTCTAGGCCACAGTTAGAGTTCGAGGTCCAAAGCACCTCAAGAGCTGCTCAGCTTTCACCTTGCACTGCTGCATTGACTGAAGGAACTGAGTCAGATGCACACGAGCCAGTTCACAACAAATCTAGGACGGTGCACAATTATAACTCAACCCCATCTCATCTGCGAGAGATTACTGAAGGAACACAATATGTTAGGCCACCTGATGCATCTACGAGTACACGTCACGATCAGAAAATTTCACTCACTGATATACCTCGTCGAAGATACTTAAACACTATCGGTACCGCCGCACATAGGAGTGGGTCTGATGATATACACATAAGTGCTCGACAGACTCAAGTACACACGGGGGAGCTTAGCCAATGCCCTCCAGCTGCGAGGAAAGCACAGTTTTCAAAAACCAACACAACACAATACACACCTGCTCACAGGCACTCGTCACAAAACATTTTCACAACCGTAGGGATTCCTGTGTCGAGCGCTGAACCTACATCTTATGGAATACAGAATCCAGCGTATGCAGATGCCCATATGCAGCAACAGCTACCGACCTACCACCAGCCTCAATCTAGCCCGTATGGTGGTGATTCACAGGTTAGCACTCAAAGTTATCAGCTTTTGCTTGAAGAAGCCCGTGAAATAAGATTTACCGGTCGGAAACTTCCTTTCATTTTCTTCTACAATCAAATCTCACAGTTACTAGAACGTTGCTTAGACACCAATCGCAAGATGGATCTTCTGCCTGCCTCTTGTCAGGAACAAGCAAGAGAAGCTATATCAGCCCTGGTTCCACCAGTGCCTGGCTGGGGCGTGGAAACACAGATTGAACGAGCCTTGGACGGTTTGAGATTACGATACGGTTGCAGTAGCTTCTTATCGGAACCTTTGGTGAAACAGATTCGAAGTGGGTCCAAGTTTAACAAGATGGACGTTCATGCTTTAGAGCAGTTAATTTCTGAACTAAATGACTGCGAACTATACGCACGTGCATACAAGCAAACCGAAGCACTCAACAGCTCTTTCATCGCAGACATCGCTGAACGATTGCCATTTTACTTCAAGAATCGGTACATGGATTATTTGTTGGATCATTGCGATAACCCTGATGACCCTTCTTTTGCTACCTTTAAGAGTTTTCTCCGTCGAGAATTAAAACGGATAAACACTACTTTTGCACAGCGAATCTTATTCACATCACATGACAAAGGCGCAAAGACCAACACACCACAGAAGGTCAAAGTTTATCAAACTAGTGCGGAAGCCCAAAAGACTACACCCACCCATGTGCCACGTCAAAACACAACCACCTCATCTTACACAACACCTAGGAATCTAGGATTCAGCGCCAACCAACGACAACTTCCCAAGTGCTTTGTGTGCTCAACTTCTAATAAAGAGTATCGACATCTGCTTAGCTCATGTGACAAATACAAAAACATGACAGTTCAGGTGCGCCATGACAGCATAATAAGAGCAGGATACTGCATTAACTGCTTATCGTCACATCACCTAAAAGATTGCCCTCATGACTGTAAATGTAGACATTGTGGAAAGCAATATCCACATAAACACACTACTTCTTTGCATGACTTGTTTCATCAGTCGTTTCCCCTTGCATCATCAGCCGAAGCCACTACTTCTGGTACTGTCGCACCCAATATGGGGCTCGGGGCCGCCAGCTGTCAACCATTACCTTCTTCAAGTACAGCCGATCAATCTATTAAGACTAACGTGATGCAAGTCGAAGTACAGCGGCTAGGAGTTTTAACGCGAGTGTCAGCAGTACGAGTAACAAATCCGTACACTGGAGCCAGCTCTTTAGCATGATCCTGGATCGCAAGTTACACTGATATCGACATCCCTCGTAGAAAGTCTTGGTTTAAAGACTAAAGAAAAATCTCATCTAACATTGCACACTCTTTCTAGTAGTCAGACTGGACACTACTCTCGAGTGGGCTTTAATCTGGAGGCCGTGCACACAAGCGAATGCTTTAGTGGTCGTAGCGCGATAGTTGTGCCTCCATGGTCTGAGAGTGGAAACAACTTACCCCACAATCAAGATCTCTCTTCTTACTCTCACTTTAAAGGAGTAAGCACTTTTGTTCTTCCTCACAATTCTTCAGTGGACATTCTTATCGGACTTGACAACTCACAATTGATGACAGTGCTGGAGGAGCGCGTAGGTGAAATCGATCAACCACACGCGATAATGACACCACTAGGCTGGATTGCGTCTGGTGGAAATGTTCGCAGTGATACCCACGAGGTAACTGCCAGAAAAGTGTCAGTTTCTCCCATATTTGACGACAAGGATCTCAAGATTCTCGAACTCCAAGAAACAATCCGAATACTAGCCGCAGACAATGAAACTACTCAGTTGTCGTTGAGTGATCTTAAAGCTCAAAGGATGGTCGAAGATAATATAGAGGTATGCGAAAATCGATATCGCATCCCAGTCCCGCTCAAAGAACATGCGATAAACTTACCAAACAATTTCGAATTAGCGGCCAAACGGCTGGATTTTCTACGAAAACGGATGACTAAGAATCCGGATATAGCTGATAAAGTCATTCAGTCTATGAAAGAATTAAAACAATCTGGTTACATCGTACCTGCCGGAGCCGAAAGGAAGAGGCTATTGAACTATCTTCCTTATTTCTTGACGGAACAGACGAAGCCGAGAGTAGTATACGACGGATCTGCCACATGGAGTAAACAGTGCGTGAATGATGTGATTTACTCAGGTCCCGATGAACTTAATGTGCTGTCGCATGTTCTTGCTCGCTTCCGGATGGGAAAATATGCTTTGATGGCGGATCTTAGTAAATGCTTTCTGCAAATCTTGTTACCAGAGGAGCAGCAAGATTTATTCCGAATACTATGGTATAAAGAAGATGATATTACGAAAGGAGAGATTGAAGAATTTAAGTTTACAAGGCACGTGTGGGGTGTCATCAGCTCTCCATACATTGCTTGTCGTGCAATTCGCAAAGTGACCGAAGAGAATCCTACACAAGCCAGTACTTTGACTGTAAAGGCTATACAACGGTCAATGTATATGGATGATTTTCTAGTCAGCTCAGATACTTTGGAAGATGAAGAAGTTATTGCATCTGAGTCAATAAATCTATTTAAAAGTGGAGGTTTCCAGCTAGTGAAGTGGTCAGCTAACAAAGCTGCCAAGTCAGTGATTGCTGAACTAGATGAAGGAAATCTCGCTCCTGTGATTAGGACAATAGATTTAACAAAAGACGATCCGCTTCCAAATTTTAAAGCAGTAGGTTGCATTTGGGATGCAGAACACGACAGCCTAAGAATGCAGCTACACCTTGATCAGCCAGACGTATACACAAGGCGAACCATGTTGAGCCAGATCAGCCGTCAGTATGACCCCTTGGGTTACTTAGCTCCACTAGTCTTGAAGGGTCGCCTAATCTTACAGCAAATGGCAATTGACGAATTTTCGTGGGACGAGGTTGTAGACCCAAGGTATAAAAAGGCATGGGATGACTGGTTAAACTTACTTGCTTCGTGGAAGGAGTTTTCAGTCCCGAGGTGGAACTTTGCTGATGAACCAAACCTGGGTACATACGAGGATGCTTCTTATGAGTTACACGGCTTCTCAGATGCCTCTAATGATGCCTATGGATGTGCAATTTATTTGCGAAGAATTTGCAAGGGAACTACGAGCACCTCATTGGTGTTTGGGAAGAGCCGAATCGTTTTACGAAATCAGCAGACATGGGCTATTGCAAGGAAAGAATTGATAGCAGCGCTTTTGAGTGTAGAGCTCATGAACAGCGCATGTGACGCACTACAGCTTACGAATTGCAAAAAGCATTTTTGGAGCGACTCTAAGGTGGTTTTACGGTGGATCAAAAACCCTGATTTACGCCTGCCAAAGTTTGTAGCGCGGAGAATTGACACAATACTTCGTGCATCTCGATCCGAGCAATGGCATTACTGTGCTTCTGGAGATAACCCTGCTGACGTGGCTACGCGCCCTCTTTCGACTAATTCATGTAGTGATCGGATGAAACTGTGGCTTGCCGGTCCTAACATTGAGAAATTGATGATTACTCAAGACTCACTTCCAGGTACAGTTCAAGTTCATGAGCTTAGGGCACAGACACCACCAGCACAAGCTGTTAGCTCTCTCACATACATAATTGACACGGCACCGAGTTGGTATATCCTGAAGAAAAGGACAGCTTACCTAATGGCCTTTACAGAGTTCATTAAATGCAAGACTCAGCACAAGACTTTTGTAAAACCTAGAATCGATTCAGCTTATCTGGACAAAGCAATGCACAGACTAATACTATACGTGCAGCGCAAATGCTTTGGCACTGTGATAAAGAAGCTTAAAGATACTTCCCCAGACTGCTTTGAAGACATTGTCAAAAAAGCAGCCAACACTACCCAAACAGAGAACATAAAGGAGACTACAGCGATGTTGCAATCTTTGCGCAGTCTTCGGCCGTGCATACATGCAGACGGAACATTTCGAGTGGAAGGTCGCATTAGCAGAGCAGATCTGCCTACGGATGAGAAACATCCTATTATTCTGCCATCAAGGCACCCTTTAACTCGACTTCTTATTTTAAATTGTCATCAAGAGTGTGCCCATGGAGGCACACAATATACACTCATGTTAACAAGACGTCAATACTGGATAATTAAAGGACTCTCCAGTGTCCGGCATTATCTAGGACGATGCAATGCTTGCATCATTAAAAAGGCCAAGCCAGTTCGCCAACTGATGGGAGATCTTCCAAATTCTCGAATCGCTGCCCATAACAAACCTTTTTTCCACACGGGGTGTGATTATTTTGGTCCCATAACCTACAGAGAGGGACGCAGCGATAAAAAGGCCTGGGGTTTGCTTTTCTCATGCATGGCTTCACGAGCTGTGCACGTGGAATTAGTAACTTCCCTTGATTTAAGCAGCTTCATTTTAGCCTTTTCTCGATTTGTAGATGTTCGAGGTCCGGTGTCAGGATTTCATTCTGATAATGGGTCTACATTCAAGGCAGCAGCTCACATTTTACCTGATTTGCTTTCTTCAGATGACCTTCAGTCATTTTTTCGTCAAAAGGGAATTTCGTGGGAGTTCATTCCCCCTTACAGTCCAGCACAGCGAGGAGCATGGGAATCTTTGGTGAAGGTCTTCAAGAAAACTTTATTACAGGTGGCAAGCAGCTCACATCGCACTCCAAATTTAATGGAGCTCCAAACTTATGTGTCAAACACTACATACCTGGTCAACAACAGGCCACTCACATCCACGTCTGATGACCCAAGAGATCACACAGCTATCACACCAGCTTCATTATTGACACCCTATTTTCACCCTCACACACCTATTGGCACACCTCACGACAAAGATCACTTACGCAGGGACTACCGATTCAACGTGGGGATTGCTCAGCGTTTTTGGCAGCGCTGGATTAAGTATTACCTCCCACAATTGCAAAAACGAAAGAAGTGGTTCAAGTGTGTTGACAACTTAAAGGTGGGACAACTGGTTTTAGTGGGAAGTCATGGGGAATTTAACAAGCGGGGACAATACCGTATGGGACGTGTTACTGAGGTTTTACCTCAGATCAGAAAGGGTAAAGCTATTGTTCGACGAGCAGTGGTGGCAGTGAATTCCACTTCCAGTAGCAGTCAAGCTAGTGAATCTGAACTAACCCTTATTGAACGTGACATCTCTAAGCTTGCACCTTTAGAGTTGGCTGATTGAATATGAAAGATCGTGAAATGTTGTTGCGAATATGATTATTTTCTGTTTTAAAGATAACCTGTTTTTAAGTTCGGAGAAAAAGTTTGTTGGAGAATATCTGTTTGCAACATGGTGCATTTTGTTTTTTGTGCATGATACTTCTTTTTAAAAGGTTTGTATTGATTCGTGTGTACGCAAGCTAACTCAATGAGCACGTTCTCCCCAATTTTATTGATGTACGTTATGCTCGAGGTAAACCTTACTCACATAACGGGGGCCGCCTATGGTCCGAACGCCATTGAATTTTCAGTTTTAACGTGTTTACGTAGCCAGACTACCGTGAAATGACAAGTCTCTCCAAAGTTGCTATGACGAAATAATGCGCATTGTTTAGTTGTAGAATCGTTATGCGTAGGCAATGCTTGTTCATTTTATCAGTCCTTTTCGCCTGACAATTAACCTGGGTCGGGCTCAAACTGATTATTAAGCTTGTAAGTTGAACTTTCCGGTAAGGTTGAACGTTGTACCTATCGGTAAGCGTGTATGCTGTTAGGACTTTTCGAAGTGCCTGCAGACTTCCTGTTGTCTTTCAATATATGGTTGCTGTTATCAAAACCGTTTGCGTTTATCAAAGTCAACTACTGTTGAAGACCAAGCTTGATGGGCTTAGACTGCTAGATAGTTTAGGCCGACATATTTGTGGTGGATATAGACGTCTCAATCTAATCGTCGCGTCAGCTCCAATGGTGAATATGACCAAGCGCAACTATTTAGTTTAAAGTTTTTAGCTAGTTCCAGTAGTGCTCATCGCTTTCCTCCGCTCGCGCTGTCATTCCTCTTAAATTTCAGCGAGGAAATTACAAAAAAACAGAAAATGGCATCAGTGTAGGCCTACAAACCATTGTGACATAATAATAACTTGGTAACGGTACTGATTTTACGTCAGCAGCATAACAAAGGCAATTATTAAAAAACAAAGCAAGTCTAAAGTGACTTAACAATTGTAACTAAACACAACCTTTTCAAAATTATTCAAAATGGCTGAGATTAAATTTGACCTTACTGATTCCGAGGTCTTTTCAGTGGTGCTATGAGCTTCAAATCCATGAAGTACATCCATCAACCTACAATGCATTCTTCCAGATAACCTTTATTCTACCTAATACCTATAAAGGTTAATTCGCGTTTCTTGTTTCTCGATTTCATTGGGAGACATGATGTTCATGATGGGAGTTCATGATGATGAGTTCATGATGTTCATGAGTTCATGATAGGAGTTCATGATGATGTTCATGATGGGAGACAAGACATGGGAGACAGACATTGGGAGACATGATGATCTGGCTGGCTTTGCAAGTGCCTATCATGGTCCACATGCCTATCTGAATTCAGCAACTTATTTACTGAAGATTGTGTGTACAGTAACATCAGATCAATTTATTGTTACCAACTCATCTACTACCATCCACAAGATGAACGCGTCCACATCTCTCGATCAATTCGTTTGTCTCTCAACGAATCAAGACACAGTTGCCCCTTCTCTAGCTTCATCTCTTTTGAGTAAGCCTTCACTGGTTCTAATCAGAGTGAATACGATGTTCACACGACTAGAGAGAACTCTACCTACAATTACCAGCATAGTGTTAGCACCTCGACGTTGGCTGGTTTAATTGCCTGTCTTGGTCCACATGCTTAATCAAAGTCGTTGAAGTAGAAGGTGAGGCTCCGACATGACGGGAATAATGCCGAGATAATGAAGAAATGACATCCAATTTGGAGAAAGCATAGTGTAAGCGCCTATGGCGATGGCTGGCTTTGCAAGTGCCTGTCTTGGTCCACATGCCTATCCACAAAAGGATTACGTCATAATTGAACAACAATCACTTCATCTCGCAGACGTCGTAAATTCAAGCGTATATGTTGATTTTTTCACTGCTTGTTAGGGACCATCTGGTTTTTACATTAAGAAGGAATATAATTATTGAGGATCCATAAAAATAGAAGACATCTTATGTAATCACAATACCTCTATGCGCTAACAATTGGCAACAATTCTGTCTGTTTTTTACCCGTATTCAAAATTTCTTTTAAGCCTTGAGTATGTCAAGGAGAAGGTTAGCTTTGAGATTTATTGTTCTATAGAGGTGTAAAGCTGGAGATTTAGCGATTATTCTGAGTTTTATTTAGGGGGTGGGGGATGCTATGCTGCACTGATGAGACCTAATAAGGTCGAAACGCGTCTGCAGCTGCAAAAAACGGGTTAGTTAAAGTACAGAAACTGGTTGGGAGATTAGCTATAGGTTGGGTCAAAAGGGTTTTCATGGTGTGGAGTTGCTATCTCCCCGCGGAGTAATTTCATTTTCTAAGTTTGACCATAGGCCATCAGATCAAGCTTATAGTCAGTCATAGACTTTAGTCCTAGACTTTAGACTCCTAGTCAGTCCTAGCCATCAGATCAAGCTTATAGTCAGTCTTAGACTTGAGAGCAGTCCCATACTTTATAGTCATCACGGGGGTGTAGTGTGTAGTAGCACCTAATATGTCTTTGCTACCTCTGTTGTGTGTATGCACACCGTCATTGCCATGCAGGACCATTAACATCATGTCTCCCAATGAAATCGAGAAACAAGAAACGCGAATTAACCTTTATAGGTATTAGGTAGAATAAAGGTTATCTGGAAGAATGCATTGTAGGTTGATGGATGTACTTCATGGATTTGAAGCTCATAGCACCACTGAAGAGACTTAATTTAATAGTCGAAACGTATCCCGTCTGGTGCAAAATAATCTGATTCCGAGGTATTATACAAATTTTTCTTGATCTTGGAAATATGCAAAGTTTAGTAGGCCTATCGATATCAAATCAAACTACAATAGGTGGGTTGCGTTTATGTGTGTAGCTGCAGCCCATGTATGCCACTAAAGTGGGGTTTAATTGGAGAAGACAGCCAAAAGTTGGATCTAAGTGGGCAGACCAACCCCAATTATCAACACTTTCATCAGTATAATGCAACAACAGCTGAAATCTCATAAAAGCTTCATGACGACAGATGCACTACAACCAAATGCAATTTCAACACACAGACTTCAAGATGGTCGGAACTCTTTCAGTCCATCAACAAAGCACTAGCATATCCAGACAACACACTACCTGTCATAAATTACTACCTAGGCTAAAGCTGGAAACAGTGTGTCGTCACTGCACTGGCTGCAAATTAATCTAATTTGTGGGAAGTGTACTACAAACAGATTCACAACTTCACCTTGACATTTAATGATAGCCCAAACATCAAACGAGCATCGATTAACTGTGAGAAGAACAGATAAAATACAATTTACAGAAGTTTTCCCAACACACCATGGAGACACACTTTTCAGCATTTTTCTCCGACAAGAAATACTGCTGTTTCTTAAATACAACCAACTAGCCTCAAATCAGTCATTTTACGCATTTGTTCAAAGTTACTACAAGGAGCGAAATTAATTCCAACACTACCCACCGGAACAAAAAAGTTATGATTTTGGTGACAAAAATACATTTGCTACCAAGCCTTGACCTTTTCAAGACTTATACAAGATTGAAATAAGTGGGCTGCATGCGGTAGCCCATGTGGGTCCAAAGTGGGTTAGAACTAGGATATTTACAAAGTGGGCTCTAGCTGAGCAGCCCAGTTCTAACCCATAAATACTTTTTTTTTGAAGAAGTTATGATTTTGGTGATAAAAATACATTTGCTATCAAGCCTTGACCTTTTCAATATTTAAAGTTTAGATTATATTGCGAACAGACAAAATTTAAATAAGTGGGCTACATGTGGGTAGCCCATATGGGTCCAAAGTGGGTTAGAACTGGGATATTCACAAAGTGGGCTCTAGCTGGGCAGCTCAGTTCTAACCCATAAATACTTTTTTTTTTGAAGAAGCTATGATTTTGGTGATAAAAATACATTTGCTACCAAGCCTTGACCTTTTCAACACTTAAAGTTTAGATTATATTACGAACAGACAAAATTGAAATAAGTGGGCTACGTGTGGGTAGCCCATATGGGTCCAAAGTGGATTAGAACTGGGTTATCTACAAGGTGGGCTCTAGCTGGGCAGCCCAGTTGTAACCCGTCAATATTTTTTTCCAAGAAACTATTTTTCAAAAGAGTAAAATGAATTTTGTGACTTAATCCTCCAATA
The DNA here is from genome assembly GCA_964006365.1 of Trididemnum miniatum. Classification (NCBI taxonomy): domain Eukaryota; kingdom Metazoa; phylum Chordata; class Ascidiacea; order Aplousobranchia; family Didemnidae; genus Trididemnum; species Trididemnum miniatum. The sequence goes on along the minus strand of OZ023234.1, from coordinate 33,405,832 downwards.
AAACTAAAAATTGTAACTGTATAAATTGAAAATTGCGATAATAAAAATCTGGGTTTTGCCCATTAGGGACCCAGTTAAATACTAATAATTTACCCACATTAAGCCCAGTTGCCCACTTCTATCCCATATGGGGCCCATATGGGCTTGCTATCTGGGGTGTAACTGTTTGATGATTATTTGATGATTTTTCTACGTTTCAATGCTCTGTTGATGTGACAGGTCCATTGCTATGGAAATTAAAAGTGAATTGTGCTGCTGGCACTGACAACATAACTGCTGAACATCTTTGTTATTGTGATGATAGTGTAGCAAGCGCTTCCCTTGTAGTTTACGCTTTGCCGTACATTAACTTACAACAATTTGTTTACAAGACTAGTAACATTCGATATTAGCATTTTTGCGTTATAAACGCACCTTAATGACATCACTATCGCTCCGGCTTGGTATCGGACAAGGTAAAGTTACGGTTCATTCTTTTTCTCTTAGAACCACCTCGCTTAGGCTAGACGTGGAGTACAGCGTTAAGTTCTGCGTTCAGTCATGTGTGCTGCACTCAACCTTTCGATTCAACAAGGCTAATTGTTATCAGCATACCGAGTGATGTACAGAAGTCAATAAGGAGTACAGAAAAATAAGGCTTACCAAACACCTTGCCGAAGAACTCGTGAAGACCGAGAGATTATTTTTGGGTAGGAAGCCTTTTTAATACTAGCCCCTACATATAACTGGTGCCCCTATCGTGAGGACCTTTTCCCACGAAATTGAGAGCGAGTGTTTGGTAGCTTTGAGAAAGAAAGAACAAAGAAGACAACAACCCGACAACAACTCAAGGTAAGCATTATAAGCATCATGAATCGATTTGCGAGGAGCTCTGGACAGCCTAGTCAACCGCAATTTTCAAATATCGCAACGCCTTTATCGCAAACGCGTTGGAGAGCTCGTGCTTTTAGAGTTAATATAGCGGGGTTACACTCAAACGTAGACCTACAACATGCAGCTACCGCATTAGAGGGGAGCCTGGCCGAATGCCTCAAAAATTGCGATATCCTTCGCTATGATTCAACCGACTACACATTGGGGGAGAATTCGAAATTAGCTGAAGAGCCTCGGGTTAGACTTGAGCATCAATATTGCAGCAGCTTGCACAGCGAACGCCTTATGGCAAACGACGTCGGGGGCAGCCCAGAATTACCATCCAGGAGGGAAGCCTCTTTTGAAACTTTTACACTGGGTGAAGGAAGTGCCGAAAATGAAATACACTTAGGAGCCCTTAAGGCACACGCACCGGTTGTTTTGCCCCCTTTTTGGGATGTAGACGCAAACCTGTGGTTCGTAACGGCTGAAAACATATTTCGACTGCACAACATTAGGCTGGAACGAGATCGTTACGAATTAACCCTAGGCTCGCTGGATCTCCGGCATTTACAAAAGGTCCGCCATGTAATACAAGATTTGAATGGGAAATTCTCTTATTTTCAACTTAAGGAAGCGTTCCCAATCAGTAAAAGTAAGTGGGGCCCAGTTGGGCTCAATAAGGGCAACTTTCTGGGCCCCATGTGTGGCTACCCTGGTGGGGCCCGCAAAAATATGACCGTGGGAAAAAGACAGGTCCCATGTGGGCAGCCCATCTTCAACGTGGGCTGCCCACATGACCCCTAGCTATATCCCGCCTCTGCAACGACTGGGCTGCCCACATGACCCCTAGCAATATCCCACCTCTGCAACAATTGGGCTGCCCACATGGGCCCTGGCGATATCCCGCCTCTGCAACTACTGGGTTGCCCACATGGGCTCTAGCGATATCCCGCCTCTGCAACAACTGGGTTGCCCACATGGGCCCTAGCGACATCCCGCCTCTGCTACTACTGGGTTGCCCACATGGGCCCTTGCTATATCCAACCTCTACTACTCCGCATCAGCTGCGCTACCGATATGGGTACTAACCGTGTCTTTGCTTAGCAGTAGCTATGCTATTAACAAGGGCCTTGCTCGGCCTACCGCAACCCTCATTGATTATCGCTGCTCCGAAGTAACATAGGCAAGCCATGAACTATACATGCAATGCGAGTGAGGTTGTACTCCACTTAAATACCAAGCAGCACTGAAATTTTAGTCTTATGTAACATTACAGGCTCTGAATCATGAGGTTGATTCAATAGCACAAGCAAGTAACTCAGGTCGTCATCAAATAAAGCTTTTCAGCTCACATTATTTAAGAAAAGCACCATCACGATGTAGTAAAATTCACGAAACATCATCATCAACACTCTGCTTGTGGTTACTTTTTTGCCCGAACGGTTCTGTAGCCGACTCGATCCCGCGATCCAAGGAACCACTTACAAGAAATTTTGGCATCTTTTTTATTGCAACTGGATATTGCTTGATTTCTTCTAATTGCACATGAAAAAAAAAAAAAAAACGTTTTGCGTGTGAGCTTATCACTTGAAGCGCAATAGCGTCACAGTACAAGTTATCGTTACTCCGATGCTTTGAAGCGATAAAGCAATGCTCATTTTTAACAGTACCTCACTAATACCTGCAATTCACTACAGTATTGTGCACAAGGTTTTCCCACTTTTCAACATGACCCGACGGCTAGCTAAGTTATTCTGGGGCTTTGGCTGTAGCAAATATTCTTGCTGTTAGAATAGCTAAGATAGCCGAGTGGTAAGAGCGTTCGCCTCTTGAGCTGTAGACTCGGGTTTGATTCCGAGTTGGGTCAAACCAATGACTTTAAAATTGGTATTTACATCTTCCCTGCTTGACGTTCAGCATTAAAGGGACCGTGTGGACAACAAGCCGGCAAGTTTACTTGTGCCGTTGGGAAAAGCACTTAGCGGGATTCCCCTATCTTGGTGTGGTAAACAGGTGGCTGGCAACTCCTAAGCGAGCTCGAACAGCGCATTGATCGCTTTCTCGTGATAGGAGGATAAACATGCAACTAAATACAAAAATATCACTCACTATACATTCAACAATTAAAAAGTCTTCCGACGTACGCCCTTTAATGCACACAATTGCATTAAGTGCGCACAGCGTAACTTACCGTAAAAATTCAAAAAAACTTCGAACACGCGAGATTTACAAAATGCTTGTGCATTCGGCCAAAACATGTTGAATTGCATGGCCAAATCATTTATCATCAAGAAAGCCATTACTCCACGTGTAAATTCATCCATGTGTCGGCCTCCAACGTTGCAAAGAACGACTACCTGTAATATTTGAAGTAGCTTAGAAACTCCATGAATAGGAAAACAATACCAAATAATTTGTATGAATCCGCTGAGCAGCAAATATTCTTGCTGGTAAAGCAGCCAAAGCTCCAGAATACTACACATTTAGAGAGGACCAAAAACGACCCTTTATGTCTTTCTTTTCAGCTAACTTATTTGAAGTTTTGTGGCAATTGGAATAAGTTTGTCGCAGTGATGTCACCATGAGATGTGGTATATTATTATAGAGCAACACGATTAGACATAAGACGCCGCGCTGGACTCTAACAAAATTTCGTGATGAAACCACAGTTCCAATTGACTTCAAATAGACCAGTTGCGACCAAACTTCAAATAGTTAGTTGCGACACAAACTACTGGACAGAGAGCGTAGCTATAGCACCACCGGCATCAGAAAAGAAATTTATCATTCACCTAAGCCAGGGGTGGGCAAACTGCGGCCCGCGAGACCATTTTATGCGGCCCGCGGGCACTTACAGAAATATAAACTCCTACCGTGAATCAAGCCGAAGACCTTTTTTTTAGCTCCGCGCAGAATGTCAGTAAAAAATAAGACATCTGCCTACATGTATACCTTTTTCTTCTTTTTTCCAAACAGTGCGGCCCTCGGCTTCAAAATCTTTTAAATGCGGCCACACGTGTGAAAAGTTTTGCCCACCCCTGACCTAGGCCAAAGCAAAAACATGACGTTGTTGGTCTTTGAACTTACCAATCTCTTCCTCCACAAATGATTGGACTCCAGCTGAGCTTCCAAATTAGCAACCTGCTACACCGTTCCTAATGGAAGCTTTATCATGTCTTCAGGCAGCGTGCTATGATGGTTATTGCCGTCGTTGTTGCTTAGCGAATTTTGAACCAAGGCGGTCAAAATTTTTACGTTTTGGTTGAGCTCAAATATTTTCTTGACTAAAGTTTTCATCAAATCTTTTCCAATGATGTGCTTGAAGCTGAGAAAGCATAGAAGTATTAAACTAGTCACAGTAACAAATTAGAGGTCAATAATATTTTTTTCATTACCGGTACTAGTTAACATACTAATCATAAATTTTCAGAGATATTAAAATGGAAGAAGTTACATGGAGAGCGGCCAGTTTAGTTAATATACACTCCTTCAAGACAAGTGCTTTATCTTAACCCTGACTTAGAGATCATCATTGGACAAGGCTATGGATGATGCAAGTAAATTCGGAAAGTCGTACTTAAATGATAAGTTGATAACGATTAGACGGCTTTTCTCACCGCTAATCAGTGTGCTCAATGGGCTCTACGCTCCGGACTCTCCAAACATTAAATAATATAAGCATGGTAAAAACCATTATTTGCAATTGCATTTTTGGTTGCTAGTCCATGCATTGACGACACACTTGCAACTTCATGGCCACCAACTCTATATCTCGGGTTTCATACATACAGATGGTGAAACACGTAAATCTTCGATTTTTATCTTAGTGGCATTTTCAATCACAAACAACTGCTGAACACTATTCACCAGACCCTTGGATATAATTTTCAATGGTCAGCAAGGCAGTGTATATGTGTAAAGAAGTTTAAATGTATTTTTTTTTATCCAAGCACTAGGCCAATCCAGAATTGTATTAAAACGCTTAATTGTGCCAGCTTGCATATCAATGAGTTATCCTATTACATTCAACACTAAGAATATTTGAATGAATTTTGATAGAACATTTGAGTAATGAACTATGAATATTTGAGGTATCACATTCACCATTAGTGAAAAAAGACGCAATTTAAATATATGGTATCAGCCGAAAGCGCAATTTTGTCACTCACTAAAGAAATAATAATAAAGTTAAATTTTTCTTTCACTAGTTACCGGTATATCAATTGTTAAAGTGCTTTTTAAAAGTAACAGTCTTTGTTAACTTCCATCAATGTTTTGTCTAAGCTTATTACTCATATCTACTAACGTTGATGTCAAAAACCTTGAAAAAAAATAAGTATATACCGATACAATGAAGCCAAAAAGTGATAAAAGCGGAAAAATATTGCTGGCGAGCTAAAATTTGCTTTCGGAGATGGTAATAAGTTTTTCCTAAAAAAATGCATTGAAAAGCAAAAATTAATGATTTAACAAATTTATATAGCATACACGAAAACCTTAAGAATGAGTAATTTCACTTTAGCTAGGCTTGTGACCAGTTCTCTAATAATACAATACGGTATTTACAGGAATACGATTTGATATCATACTTTTCCCAAGTTTTATCTGGCAACTCCAGTTTTTTTATGATCGCAATCAATCTAGTATATGCTATGATTTTGAACTTTTGGGTGGCCAAAAGCACTTGTCTTCTTCCAGATTAAGCCACGTTACTGGAACAACCGCTACAGAATTGGAAGCAATGAATTTAACAATGGCATATGCACTACTAGCCATGATTAATAACTTCTAGAAAAATACTCTGTACAACATAAAACAACATTTACACTGAGCGAAACATTAGATTGAGCAAAGGGATGCAACAATACCGGTAAAAAACACATTTTCCAGAAAATAATACCACTGACACCACAGAGTGTAAATGCTCATGTAATCATAATTAGCATTGAGAATTTGTAATTTAGCATATAGACAGGTACAGCAGAATTTGCTAAAGTATCCTTGGTGCGCCAGTTGATTTTGAACGTGAACAATTTGACGTGAACAAACTTGCAGTGAGCGACTTGATGCAAAGACAACTTGACACAAAATGTGTGAAATAAGATCAGATGGTTTGAAAACGGTGGAGGTTGGGGGTTGAGGTTGGAAGGCTTGGCACCCCCTGACTCTCATTGTTTTCTAACCTGCCAACCCCATTTCACACATTTTGCATCAGATTGTCCTACGACAAGTCATCCTTGCGTCAAATTGTCAAGTACGGTACCAGAACCTGGTTTTGAATACAATAAGCGGAGGATGCAATGGTCACAACTGATGTTTATGTGCACATAGTTAGAAAAAAATTTTTTTATCACAACAGTGGGAACCAGGTTTATAAATGACAGCTGGGTGTATTGACCCAAGTTTTACTCATGGTGATTGCATGGGATGATTCCATTCTTGGAAGCGACTGTATACACAAGTGTGTATCAAGCAAATTCTACCCTCTACAACAGGATGTCTTACAAGTAGGTATATATATATATACACACTTTCAATTTTGATTTGCTTTTTAGGTACTCATGATAGGGTTCAGAGAACACACGGTAGTGTGCAGTGTTCCCTCTAGAGCGAGAAATTTTAGAAAAATGCGAAATTTTTGGGCAAATTTACTGATTTTGAACCAGAATTAATATTATAGAATACAAAACTGAAAAACTTAAACAAAAAACTTGAATATTTTAATGCAAGACTGTAGCTTGTATTTTGGAAAAGCAAATTTACTGCAAACAATTTGTAAAAGGGGTCCTCAAAGTAGTGAAATCTTTGGACAAAAATTTCAATGAATTTATCATTTGGGCAAATTCGCACCAGTGAAAAATCCAAGAGGGGACACTGGTAGTGTGGGTAGGTAAAGTAAAATTTAGGTATCATTTGCATTTTTCACTAACCCACAGAATGACGAGGAGATTAACCCAAGAAATGAGGTGAAAAATTGTGCCGAGGTCCTTTAAAATAGGCCACTTGTTCAGCTGATTTAACCTGTGCGACATTTTTCTTTGGGGTTTCCTTCAGGATACGGTTTGCTCCACACGGCCAAAAAACCTTAAAGAGTTGGAACAAAAAATTCGAGCATCATATGGACTAATTACATAAGACTTTTTGCAAAGCATTGGGCAAGAATGCGTTAAAAGATGGCTGAAATGTCTTGATATTGATGGTTCGCACGTTCAGGTCTAATATCATGTTAATAAGTAAATTTAATGAGATGTTAGGGTGATAAGCATGATCCACACTGACGTCGTTATTGCGTCATATGACGTTGCAGAAGCGATAACGATGCGTACAAACGACGACCAATTCACACTCAACGATTTCGCGCGATAACGACGCGTTAGAAGCAACAGCCCGACAGAAAAACTTGCTTTGAGCGACGTCCCGACGAAGTAAAACCGAGTTCTACTTTATCGTTGTCGTTCGGCGCGTTGGGAGCGCTTTGGCTTGGTTTTGTCGAATAATTTGCGGATATGTTCGTGACTTTGGCTTCAAAACTTTATTTATTTTGTATTTCGAGAGGGCTTTTCAAAATTTTTCGTAGAAATTGCTGAAATATTATTCCTACAATAACTGAAAAAAAATGAATAACCTAGCATTAATTTGCATTGTATTAAAATGTGAATTATAGTCGGTGGGCTAAATTTCATATAATTTCAAATTACTAATAAAGCCAGAAAATTGCGCGGTAATTTAACTTTTGAAAGTTTCCATCAACCATGCCAAATTTTCGTTTACTTTTTCATCAGCAGACTAGCCAACTCTTAAATTAAAACATCTGCAACGGTTATGTGTGTTGGCTAATGAAGCTTTAAAATCGACGGTAATCAGAGTAAGCCCAGCTGAGTAAATTTTGCAAACTGTTCATTTTGGACCCTCTTGGGACCGGCGAAAATTAGCCCAACTGCAAATTAAACTAGACTAGAAGAGATTTTGCGAATATATTACAATTTCGTTTTGTTCATAGCTGTTGACTGAAAAGAAACAAATTTTTGTAGTTTTGAATGGTGCAATAGAACTTACTACACAATATCGGGGTTTCCTGCCGGTACCAGTGCCGATCTGCAACTGCTAATCTGCTAGCAGTGCGAATGCCACTATGCGTATCCCTAGGAAACGATCGTATTCGATACGAGTGTAAATGAGCCTCTCGAGGATCTTGTAGGGGACACAGAGCAAAGAGATGGGCCAGAGCTTAACTTTTGCCTACCACCCACTTCCGTCCAACGCGAAGAAGTTTTTGCTGAGTTTGAAGTCTTGTTTGGCCAATTGCTACATCACAAGCCGCAGTCTGATGAAAGGCTCTCTGCATTGAAAGCGAGACTGAGTGACCTGGCTCATGCATATTGTGACACTCCAGGTGATGTCGGCGACTTTTTAATGAACAAAGAATCCCTGCAAGCTATTAAGTCACTTCGTTCCAATCAGGATATTCTAATTACCAAACCTGATAAAGGGTCAGGTGTGGTGATTATAAACAAAAAGGATTACGTCTCTAAGATGGAGTCCATTTTAAACGATCAATCTAAATTCTGCAGACTCGGCCCCGCACCTGACAATAATAACACCGTCAAAATTGAGTCGAAAATACAACGTCGACTATTACAAATAAACAAATACGATCTTCTACCCACAGGAGTCTACGAAGTCATGAGGCCCACTGGCTCGCAACGTCCTCGTATGTATGGCTTACCAAAGATTCACAAGAAGGAAGCACTTTTCCGACCCATTCTATCCATGACTGGCTCAGCCCCACATCAACTGGCAACTTGGCTTACTTCTGTCCTCCAACCCGTTCTTTCTTTCTTTATACTCTTCTTACTGCATCCAAGATTCATTTTCTTTTGTTGATGCCATTCGTTCTTCCAATTTACAACCTGCTTCCACTTTCATGTGCTCTTTTGATATATCCAGTCTTTTCACCAATGTATCATTAGCTGAGACTATTCAAATCTGTGCCGACTCACTCTACAATTTTTTTCCTACTCCTCCAACCTTCCCACGCAACGTATTCGTGGAGCTTATGGAACTTGCTACCTGCTCAGTCGATTTCAGTTTCAACAACATAATGCATCGACAGATTGACGGAGTCGCTATGGGCTCCCCGCTTGGACCTTGTCTGGCAAACATCTTCGTGGGATTCTATTAATCAAAACTGTTTCACACCACGGACAAACCACGTATGTACTACCGCTACGTTGATGACACTTTTGTCATTTTTCACGATGAAAAACATTGTGATTCCTTTCTTTCCAAACTTAACTCTCTCCACCCCGCACTCCAGTTCACCCACGAGAAGGAATGTAACCTTACCCTTCCTTTTCTAGATGTTTTAGTTGGAAAGACTGAGTCTGAATTCTTTACCGCTGTTTACCGGAAACCCACCTTTACTGGTCAATACCTCCGTTGGAACTCCTTCTCTCCCCAAAAGCGAAAACTTAACTTAATCCTTACCCACCGTGCTCTCAAAATTGGCTCCCCTGACAAGTTGCAACCAGAGTTAGATAAAATCACATCTATTCTTCTGGCAAATGGCTACCCAGATGACGTCATTAAAAGTGCAATAGCCAAGAAACTGAAGCAATTTCAGGAACCTATAACATCTGGTCCGGAAAAATGCCCAGTATACTTGCCTCTCCAGTGGTTGGGGTCTATTTCTACGAAATTCGAAAAGCAAGTGAAAGCCGCCGTAAGTAACTGCTTCTTTGCCGTGGAGCCACGTATCATCTTTAAAACCAAGGAACTGGTTCCAGCCACCAAGAAAGATGTACTACCCGCCCATCAACAAAGCAATGTTATCTACGAATATTCATGCCAATGTGATAGTCGGTATGTGGGTCGTACATCCCAAAGGTTGCTGGACAGAATCAACCAACATATTCCAAAGTCAATCAGAAACGCCAATTCCATTTTGAAACGTAGCCTTTCATCACGTGCTTGTAAGTTCTCCACCCCTAACCCCACCCAGACTTGTGATTCGGCAATTGGGCTCCATCTCCTTTTAAACGCTTCATGTGCTAAACATTATCACCAAGACAGATTCCGCATTCTCGCCAGAGGTCGCTCTTCCTTCCATCTCTCTGTTTTGGAATCTATTTTTATTAAAACATCAAAACCCCAACCTTTGCAGGCAAAAAGAATTTGTTTACAGTCTTAAGATCTATCGCTGATTGACGCGTCGAAACAGCTGATCAGACTGGCCAATCAGTGCTTTTCCGCCTCCTTTTTTTCCTTTTCTCTTTTCTTTTTCTCTTTCTTTCTCTCTCTTGATACATAAGACTTGCATTTTAGTTTCCTGATTTCTAACGATCTTCTCCCGATGAGTGTCAGACGAAAAGCTTCGAGATGAAATCATTATACTTTGCTATTCTAAAATTCTGTACCACAAACCAATTGTTTAAGTAAGTAGAACAGTTTGGTCTACTGTGGACCTCCCTTGTCGGAACCCAGCTTGCTCCCGAGGAAGAAGCGGGTCGACAATGCGCTCGATACGGGTGTAAATGAGCCTCTCGAGGATCTTGTAGGGGACACACAGCAAAGAGATGGGGTGATAGCTCTTGGGGTCCTCTACAGGTTTCATTGGTTCGGGTATCGCGACAACCAACGCTCTTCTCCAGATTTTTGGAATTTTGAGGTGGTGCAAACAGGATGAAAGAAAGCCATACAGCCAAGATTTCAGGGCAGCTCCAGCATGGAGCAAAAGCTCAGGGCAGATAGAGTCTGGGCCTGGAGCTGTTCCTGGTTTCAGATGTTTGAGGGCGGCTGCGAATTCTGAGGGAGTAAAGCTTCCACAGACATTCACTGCACTTGTTGTAGAGGCCCTCCAAAGATCAGACACTTCTTGAGACACAAGCCGGGATGACTTGCGATCAATATCCTCGTATTTGCCGTTATTGACCAGTACTGATGCGATGGCATTGGCTGAAACTGCACAATGCCGAGGGGAGCATCGTGATCTACCAGTTAAGTTGTTTAATATGCTCCATGCTATACGACTGGAGTGAGAAAAGTCGATGGTTTGAACTGCCTCAGACCATCGGTCCCTGCGTTTTCTGTAACCCTGTACAGCAGGGCAGAAGCAGCCCTGCTAGAGTCTGATCCCTCAGGCGATTGCAGGAACATCTGATAGAGGTTCTCACACTCAGCATCCCAACACGGAATGTGGTCGTTTCGTCGACCACGTGGGATATACTTTTTGGCTGCTGTGCTGATGGCATTACAGAAGTCCTGGTATGCCCGGTCCACATCAGATGTATCAGGTGGCAACAAGCTCTTAGCGAGTTGGTTGGTCCACATCAGATGTATCAGGGCATTGTAATGGCTCCATTTGGCCTTGCGGAAGTTCCATCGCTTAACAGGCATACTCGGAACTGACAGAGTGAGCCTTGGTGGAACTATGAGCGAAGGTCGATGTTGTGACCTAGGAAACTTCTCTAAAATACGCTTGTCAGGTAAGCGACTATCAGAACCAACACTAACACACGCCAGGTCCGGGTTGGTGCCAGTGTTCCAGCGGCCTGAGTGGAAAGTGGCCATGTCCTTTGGGTCATTAAGAGGGACAAAACCATTAAGGCTTGCCCAAGCAACAAGGCACTCTCCATCAGCGCTGTTGCTGCTGTAGCCCCAATTCACATGAGGGCAGTTGAAATCACCCGAGTACAGGACAGGGTGTGGAAACACTGGTAGGTCGGTAGTCTGCAATGGTGTAGGTGGAGGTTTGTAAACGTTGACAATTTTATAGCCATCAACGTCTACGCCTAACCACTCAGTCTCTGATGTAAATGGGGACTGATCTACTAGGGTCCATTTTATTCGGTCATGGACAAATGTAGCAAGGCCGTGTATCCTGTTTGAACAGGACCCAGCTAGTGCAAAGCCTGGAATCACGAGCTTGTCGGTAAAAGCACAGTGGGTCTCCTGTAATAGGATGACGAGTGCCTCAAACTGCACAGCGAGATGGTGAAGGACATTCATCTTGTTTGCAGTGAGGCCTTCAATGTTCAGCTGCAGGATTGCTGGCCTTCGGAACTTGTTGACGATGTGCCCTGAAGCAGAGCAAACATCGCCCCGTCCTGAAAAGGACGTTTGCCGGTTAGTAGGCCTTGGCTGAGCATCGGGAAGAGTGGATACCCTTCCGGGTCGGCAGATGTGGTTTCGGTCTGTCATTGTAACTTTACAACAGAAAAGCTTTGCACAGACTTAATCGCAGCCCGGGCTACATGGAAGCATCTGCCATCCAAATTATCTGTGAGAACACTGAAGTCAAGTTGCTTCGAAAAGACTCAACTCGACTTGAAACTCGTCGTGATTTTGCAAAATGTATTTGATTACCCAGCGTTATTATAAGACTTCAGGTCGGACCATGTGCATATAATCCAGCGTATCCTATAACCCAGCGTATCCTATAGCCTATAAATTGAATAACATATTTCGTCAAAATACAATTTGCGTGCTGCGCGTAGCTTGAGAAAACTTAAACTCCACTAAAGTTTTGACGTACTTAATTAATTTCGCTTATGGTAGATATGAATACTTTTTTTATAATAAGCTGCACTGCCCTGCTGGTTGATATGCTTTGGTTTGTGTAGTAATTTTGCTCAACTTCAAAAGTTTTTGGTCAATTTATTATTTTACAAAACCGACAAGCTTTTTATGCTAAACAGTAATTGCGGCATCACAACTTACTCCAAATCACTTTTGCTGAATAATTGTTCTCTAAGACGTTTATCTTTACTCTACAAAATTGAAGTACGAACTGTGTACCAGTCTATGAAAAGTTGAAAATATAACGATTCTTTCGCTTATTAATTACATGCAGCCCATCCTATTTACCGCTTATTTTTTATTCTTTGTGGTAAATTTCTGATTTCCGTGAGAGTTTTTATCAATGCAACAAACTGAATGGCAACAACTTATAAAAAAAATTTGTTTTTCCTGTTAAGCTTTTATTTTCTGTTCTTTACTCGGTAAAGCATAATATCGCGTGATAATCTATAACGACAGATTGAACTAAAAAGTAACAAAAGTAATGCAGAAAAAAATTTTTAAGGTCTAGCGTTAATTTTCTCGTCTCATCAAGCACTTTTTATTACTCTACATTACAGCAATGGGTGGTAATGTTATTATTTTTTTGAGAGTACATAGATAAGGATGTAGCAATCCATCCCTTCGAAAAAGAAGTGTCTGCGTGAATAATTATGGCTTCCCGAAAAGGGAAGTCATATTGTTTTTACTTGGCCATTTGTGCACTTTGTGACACTTCCAGCAGCTCTAGCTGCTAAACTACTGCTCCAATTCAAACGTGACCTCAAGTTCAAATGTGTGTCCCACCTAGGTCTACACCTTGGTCGCCCTAACTTTCCCCGACAGCCCACCACTTTCTAGAAAAAAAACATTTTGTTTCCGAAAAATCCTTTTTTTTTTATGGCTTCCCGAAAAGGGAAGCCATATTGTTTTTACTTGGCCATTTGTGCACTTTTTGACACTTCCAGCAGCTGTAGCTGCTAAACTACTGCTCCAATTCAAAAGTGACCTAGAGTTCAAATGTGTGTCCCACCTAGGTCTACACCTTGGTCGCCCTAACTTTCCCCGACAGCCCCCCAGTTTCTACAATAAAAAATATTTTGTTTCCGAAAAATTTTTTTTTATGGCTTCCCGAAAAGGGAAGCCATATTACTGTTGTTTGGCCATTTGTGCACTTTTTGACACTTCCAGCAGCTGTAGCTGCTAAACTACTGTTCCAATTCAAAAGTGACCTAGAGTTCAAATGTGTGTCCCACCTAGGTCTACACCTTGGTCGCCCTAACTTTCCCCGGCAGCCCCCCAGTTTCTAGAATAAAAAATATTTTGTTTCCGAAAAAATTTTTTTTTATGGCTTCCCGAAAAGGGACGCCATATTACTTTTGTTTGGCCATTTGTGCACTTTTTGACACTTCTAGCAGCTGTAGCTGCTAAACTACTGTTCCAATTCAAAAGTGACCTAGAGTTCAAATGTGTGTCCCACCTAGGTCTACACCTTGGTCGCCCTAACTTTCCCCGGCAGCCCCCCACTTTCTAAATAAAAAATATTTTGTTTCCGAAAAATTCTTTTTTTCTTTTTTTTTCTTTTTTTTTTTTTTTTTTTTTCAACACCAAATTTTGTGCAGCCTAAGGCTTTTGAACCGCTGATGCTAGAGACTTGAAATTTTCAGGGATGGTAGATCCTATTGGGAACTTGTGCCTAACAACTTTTATGGGGTGGCGGTCGTCAGGTTAAAGGTCAAAGGTCAAACAACCAAATTTACCAAAACCTAATATCTTTTGATTGACTACAGGTAGGACCTTCAAATTTTCACAGTATATGCATATCAATGTGGGGAATAATTATATGCATAACAATGACCTGTTCGTGACGTCACTTAGGGTCAAAGGTCAAATCAACGAAGCTTAACAGATTTTTGTGCAGCCTAAGGCTTTTGAACCGCTGATGCTAGAGATTTGAAATTCTCAGGGATGATAGACCTCCATGTGAACTTGTGCCTAACAGCTTTTGGGGGGTGGCGGTCATAAGGTTAAAGGTCAAACGTCAATCAAATAAAATGATCAAAATTCTGATCAAACGCTAATAACTTGTGAATGGCAACTGGTAGGACCTTCAAGTTTACGGAGCAGATGCATCTCAACCAGGCTACAAAAGCACCAACAGTGATTAGTTTTGCGTGACGTCACTTGGGGTCAAAGGTCAAATACTCAAATATGTCGTTTGGCAAATAACTATTGATGGAAAACACATAGGAACTTGAAATTAATAGGGTTGGTGTGTCTTGATATGTCCTTGCAGTGTACCAACTATAAACGTTCTATGTCACGTGACTCGGGGTCAAAGGTCAAAAAAATCGGGAAGTGTTGCCAATCTTGCGCAGCCTAAGGTTATTGAACCGCTGATGCTAGAGACTTGAAATGTTCAGGGATGGTAGATCCTATTGGGAACTTGTGCCTAACAACTTTTGGGGGGTGGCGGTCGTCAGGTTAAAGGTCAAAGGTCAAAAAACCAAAGTTACCAAAACCTAATAACTTTTGAATGACTACAGGTAGGACTTTCAAATTTTCACAGTATATGCATATCAATGTGGGGAACAAATATATGCACAACAATGACCTGATCGTGACGTCACTTAGGGTCAAAGGTCAAATCAACAAACCTCAGCAGTTTTTTGTGCATTTGAAGGCTTTTGAACTGCTGATCCTAGATACTTGAAATTCCCAGGGATGATAGACCTCCATGTGAACTTGTGCCTAACAGCTTTTGGGGGGTGGCGGTCAACAGGTTAAAGGTCAAACGTCAATCAATTAAATTGACAAATAGTTTCATCAAACGCTAATAACTTGTGAATGGCAACTGGTAGGACCTTCAAATTTACGGAGCAGATGCATCTCAACGAGAGTACAAAAACACCAGCAATGATTAGTTTTGCGTGACGTCACTAGGGGTCAAAGGTCAAATACGCAAATATGTCGTTTGGCGTATAACTATTCATTCAAAACACATAAGAACTTGAATTTGATAGGATTGGTGTGTCTTGATATGTCCTTGCAGTGTACCAACCATGAACGCTCTATGTCACGTGACTCGGGATCAAAGGTCAAAACACCAATAAATGTTGCCAATCTTGCGCAGTCTAGGGCATTTGAACCGCTGATGCTAGAGGCTTGAAATGTTCAGGGATGATAGACCTCGACATAAACTTGTGTCTCACAACTTGCGGGGGGTGGCAGTCATGTGGTTTGGGGTCAAAAGTCAATAATACGAAAATGTTCACATGCTCATAACTGTTAAATGACAACAGCTAGGACCTTCAAATTATCGGAGGATATTTATCTCAATGTGGGTAACATATCAATATAATGAAGGGTTACTCCAGAGCGCCTGACTTGGAGTCAAACGTAAAAAACGTGAAATTTCAGGAAACCTCATCCAAGTCAAGCAAATTTATGTAATCCGTTAGAGGGCAGTAGGGAAACATGTTTTTGAGCTATTTTGGCTTAAAACTTTTTCATTCGTGAGTGAGCCGTATGAGTTTGTGGTTAAAGTGACGTTTTAATCAGCAATAAGGGGCACATGGGACTTGGCCAAGTGGTTGGTGCATTGGACTCATGACTTAGCTTTGTGGATTCCTCGCAATGAAACTGTGTTCGCATTGCGGCGAAGAGTTTGCTAGAGTAATAGCTAGCATAATCCGCTATCAGATTATCAAGCTTGTGGTTTCGCGAAATTGGTTGTAATTGCCGTGTTTCCCCGATAATAAAACCTACTCGCAAAATAAAACCTAGCGTGATTTTTGAGGATGATTTTAATGTAAGCCCTACCCTTAAAATAAGCCCTAGTTGAGAGCGGCAGAAAAACGAAAAAGTCAAACATTCTTTTTTTATATTTATTCAAACTGCTTTAATGCGGTGTATGCCATCCTTTTCAAAAAATTCTTGAATAAATTGTTGTTAATGAGTTTCTGAATAAAAAAACATGTTAATGGCAAGTAAATGTAGATCTTTTTTCGTAATTTCTGTTTATTTAAAAACTCGTAATTTTTACTTTGTAACTTCATTTTTTGATATATCAAAATAATACATCCCATTTTATGCCGCGATTTCTTGGCCCTTAGAAACGAGCACAAGCTCCATGATTTAATTTCGTTTTGTGTGAATGCAGTCGTCCTTGCAGCTGCACAAATCCTTCAAGAATCATGGCGTTTATTGTTTGAATCTACTGCAAGATTTGCCAGCTTGTTGGAAATGTCAGAGAAACAAGATGATTTTGCTGCAGACTTGTGTAGCATTGTGCCGGCCGATTAGCTCAGTTGCTAAGCCCACCCTATCGGTGCGGGAGGTGTGAGGTTCAATTGCCTGGTCGGCCAAATCGTCACAGTGTCGCCAACGGCTCGCCACCGTTGCGACGTTTGTTCGGAGTTGTGTAGCCCAAGCGCTGCGCCGCGTAGGTGGGCTCCGCCACTCGTTACACGCTTGGGCATAATATGGCGAGTATAATGAAGATCTGATTTTTTGTGCAGCATCATCACTGTACACGTGAAGAAATTTAAGGATAATAGTTTTATTGAGATTTCGATGACTGTATTACAGAAATGTAAAAAGTCGTTACAATATTATTAAGTTTCTGGAGCACAGGCTGCAGGAAATTAAACTTACTTCATGTGTGATAATGCCCACCTATACTTTGCAGGGATTTGTTGTTTTTTTAAGTTGTAAAAGCGAAGTCGCTGTGCTGTTCCCTTAGACGTTTGGGTCCCTAGTAAGCTTGATCGGGAAGCCATAAGCGGGTGCTTGCAGCTGCCATCTAGTTTTTTTTTTTTTTTTTTTTTTTTTTTTTTTTCAACACCAAATTTTGTGCAGCCTAAGGCTTTTGAACCGCTGATGCTAGAGACTTGAAATTTTCAGGGATGGTAGATCTTATTGGGAACTTGTGCCTAACAACTTTTGGGGGGTGGCGGTCGTCAGGTTAAAGGTCAAAGGTCAAAAAACCAAATTTACCAAAACCTAATATCTTTTGAATGACTACAGGTAGGACCTTCAAAATTTCACAGTATATGCATATCAATGTGGGGAATAATTATATGCATAACAATGACCTGTTCGTGACGTCACTTAGGGTCAAAGGTCAAATCAACGAAGCTTAACGGATTTTTGTGCAGCCTAAGGCTTTTGAACCGCTGATGCTAGACACTTGAAATTCCCAGGGATGATAGACCTCCATGTGAACTTGTGCCTAACAGCTTTTGGGGGGTGGCGGTCATAAGGTTAAAGGTCAAACGTCAATCAAATAAATCGATCAAAATTCTGATCAAACGCTAATAACTTGTGAATGGCAACTGGTAGGACCTTCAAATTTACGAAGCAGATGCATCTCAACCAGGCTACAAAAGCACCAACAGTGATTAGTTTTGCGTGACGTTACTTGGGGTCAAAGGTCAAATAAGCAAATATGTCGTTTGGCAAATAACTATTGATGGAAAACACATAGGAACTTGAAATTAATAGGGTTGGTGTGTCTTGATATGTCCTTGCAGTGTACCAACTATAAACGTTCTATGTCACGTGACTCGGGGTCAAAGGTCAAAAAAATTGGGAGGTGTTGCCAATCTTGCGCAGCCTAAGGTTATTGAACCGCTGATGCTAGAGACTTGAAATGTTCAGGGATGGTAGATCCTATTGAGAACTTGTGCCTAACAACTTTTGGGGGGTGGCGGTCGTCAGGTTAAAGGTCAAAGGTCAAAACACCAAATTTACCAAAACCTAATATCTTTTGAATGACTACAGGTAGGACCTTCAAATTTTCACAGTATATGCATATCAATGTGGGGAACAAATATATGCACAACAATGACCTGATCGTGACGTCACTTAGGGTCAAAGGTCAAACCAACGAACCACAGCAGTTTTTTGTGCATTTGAAGGCTTTTGAACCGCTGATGCTAGATACTTGAAATTCCCAGGGATAATAGACCTTTATGTGATCTTGTGCCTAACAACTTTTGGGGGGTGGCGGTCAACAGGTCAAAGGTCAAACGTCAATCAATTAAATTGACAAATAGTTTGATCAAACCCTAATAACTTGTGAATGCCAACTGGTAGGACCTTCAAATTTACGGAGCAGATGCATGTCAACGAGAGTACAAAAACACCAGCAATGATTAGTTTTGCGTGACGTCACTTGGGGTCAAAGGTCAAATACGCAAATATGTCGTTTGGCGTATAACTATTCATTCAAAACACATAAGAACTTGAATTTGATAGGATTGGTGTGTCTTGATATGTCCTTGCAGTGTACCAACCATGAACGCTCTATGTCACGTGACTCGGGGTCAAAGGTCAAAAAACCGATAAATGTTGCCAATCTTGCGCAGTCTAGGGCAGTTGAACCGCTGATGCTAGAGGCTTGAAATGTTCAGGGATGATAGACCTCGACGTAAACTTGGGTCTCGCAACTTGCGAGGGCGGCAGTCAAGTGGTTTGGGGTCAAAAGTCAATAATAAGAAAATGTTCACAAGCTCATAACTGTTAAATGACAACAGCTAGGACCTTCAAATTATCGGAGGATATTTATCTCAATGTGGGTAACATATCAATATAATGAAGGGTTACTCCAGAGTGCTGACTTGGAGTCAAACGTAAAAAACGTGAAATTTCAGGAAACCTCATCCAAGTCAAGCAAATTTATGTAATCCGTTAGAGGGCAGTAGGGAAACATGTTTTTGAGCTATTTTGGCTTAAAACTTATTCATTCGTGAGTGAGCCGTATGAGTTTGTGGTTAAACTGACGTTTCAATCAGCAATAAGGGGCACATGGGAATTGGCCAAGTGGTTGGTGCATTGGACTCATGACTTAGCTTTGTGGATTCCTCGCATTGAAACTGTGTTCGCATTGCGGCGAAGAGCTTGTTAGAGTAATAGCTAGCATAATCCGCTATCAGATTATCAAGCTTGTGGTTTCGCGAAATTGATTGTAATTGCCGTGTTTCCCCGATAATAAGACCTACCCGCAAAATAAAACCTAGCGTGATTTTTGAGGATGATTTTAATGTAAGCCCTACCCTTAAAATAAGCCCTAGTTGAGAGCGTCAGAAAGACGAAAGAGTCAACATTCTTTTTTTATATTTATTCAAACTGCTTTAATGCGGTGTATGCCATCCTTTTCAAAAAATTCTTGAATAAATTGTTGTTAATGAGTTTCTGAATAAAAAAACATGTTAATGGCAAGTAAATGTAGATCTTTTTTCGTAATTTCTGTTTATTTAAAATCTCGTAATTTTTACTTTGCAACTTCATTTTTTGATATATCAAAATAATACATCCCATTTTATGCCGCGATTTCTTGGCCCTTAGAAACGAGCACAAGCTCCATGATTTAATTTCGTTTTGTGTGAATGCAGTCGTGCTTGCAGCTGCACAAATCCTTCAAGAATCATGGCGTTTATTGTTTGAATTTACTGCAAGATTTGCCAGCTTGTTGGAAATGTCAGAGAAACAAGATGATTTTGCTGCAGACTTGTGTAGCATTGTGCCGGCCGATTAGCTCAGTTGCTAAGCCCACCCTATCGGTGCGGGAGGTGTGAGGTTCAATTGCCTGGTCGGCCAAATCGTCACAGTGTCGCCAACGGCTCGCCACCGTTGCGACGTTTGTTCGGAGTTGTGTAGCCCAAGCGCTGCGCCGCGTAGGTGGGCTCCGCCACTCGTTACACGCTTGGGCGTAATATGGCGAGTATAATGAAGATTTGATTTTTTGTGCAGCATCATCACTGTACACGTGAAGAAATTTAAGGATAATAGTTTTATTGAGATTTCGATGACTGTATTACAGAAATGTAAAAAGTCGTTACAATATTATTAAGTTTCTGGAGCACAGGCTGCAGGAAATTAAACTTACTTCATGTGTGATAATGCCCACCTATACTTTGCAGGGATTTGTTGTTTTTGTAAGTTGTAAAAGCGAAGTCAATCACCTGTTCCCTTAGACGTTTGGGTCCCTAGTAAGCTTGATCGGGAAGCCATAAGCGGGTGCTTGCACCTGCCATCTAGTTTTTTTTTTCTTTTTTTTTTCAACACCAAATTTTGTGCAGCTTAAGGCTTTTGAACGGCTGATGCTAGAGACTTGAAATTTTCAGGGATGGTAGATCTTATTGGGAACTTGTGCCTAACAACTTTTGGGGGGTGGCGGTCGTCAGGTTAAAGGTCAAAGGTCAAAAAACCAATTTTACCAAAACCTAATAACTTTTGAATGATTACAGGTAGGACCTTCAAAATTTCACAGTATATGCATATCAATGTGGGGAACAATTACATGCATAACAATGATCCGTTTGTGACGTCACTTAGGGTCAAAGGTCAAATCAACGAATCTCAACAGATTTTTGTGCAGCCTAAGGCTTTTGAACCGCTGATGCTAGAGACTTGAAATTGTCAGGGATGATAGACCTTCATGTGAACTTGTGCCTAACAGCTTTTGGGGGGTGGCGATCATAAGGTTAAAGGTCAAACGTCAATCAAATAAAATGATCAAAAATCTGATCAAACGCTAATAACTTGTGAATGGCAGCTGGTAGGACCTTCAAATTTATGGAGCAGATGCATCTCAACGAGGGTACAAAACGACCAACAGTGATTAGTTTTGCGTGACGTCACTTGGGGTCAAAGGTCAAATCAGCAAATATGTCGTTTGGCGTATAACTATTGATAGAAAACACATAGGAACTTGAAATTAATAGGGTTGGTGTGTCTTGATATGTCCTTGCAGTGTACCAACTATAAACGTTCTGTGTCACGTGACTCGGGGTCAAAGGTCAAAAGAATCGAGAAGTGTTGCCAATCTTGCGCAGCCTAAGGTTTTTGAACTGCTGATGCTAGAGACTGGAAAAGTTCAGGGATGGTAGATCCTATTGGGAACTTGTGCTTAACAGCTTTTGGGGGGTGGCGGTCGTCAGGTTAAAGGTCAAACAACCAAATTTACCAAAACCTAATAACTTTTGAATGACTACAGGTAGGACCTTCAAATTTTTACAGTATATGCATATCAATGTGGGGAACAAATATATGCACAATAATGATCTGCTCGTGACGTCACTTAGGATCAAAGGTCAAATCAACGAACCTCAGCAGTTTTTTGTGCAGCCTAAGGCTTTTGAACCGCTGATGCTAAAGACTTGAAATTCTCAGGGATGATAGACCTCCATGTAAACTTGTGCCTAACAGCTTTTGGGGCGTGGCGGTCATAAGGTTAAAGGTCAAACGTCAATCAATTAAATTGACAAATAGTTTGATCAAACGCTAATAACTTGTGAATGGCAACTGGTAGGACCTTCAAGTTTACGGAGCAGATGCACCTCATCCAGGGTAGAAAAGGACCAGCAATGATTAGTTTTGCGTGACGTCACTTGGGGTCAAAAGTCGAATAAGCAAATATGTCGTTTGGCGTATAACTATTGATTGGAAACACATAAGAACTTGAAATTGATAGGATTGGTGTGTCTTGATATGTCCTTGCAGTGTACCAACCATGAACGCTCTATGTCATGTGACTCGGGATCAAAGGTCAAAAAACCCATAAATGTTGCCAATTTTGCGCAGTCTAGGGTATTTGAACCGCTGATGCTAGAGGCGTGAAATGTTCAGGGATGATAGACCTCGACGTAAACTTGTGTCTCACAACTTGCGGGGGGTGGCAGTCAAGTGCTTTGAGGTCAAAAGTCAATAATACGAAAATGTTCACAAGCACATAACTGTTAAATGACAACAGCTATGACCTTCCAATTATCGAAGGATATTAATCTCAATGTGGGTAACAAAAATATCAATATAATGAAGGGTTACTCCAGAGCGCCTGACTTGGAGTCAAAAGCAAAAACGTGAAATTTCGGGAAACCTCATGAAAGTCAAGCAAATTTATGTAATCCGTTAGAGGGCAGTAGGGTAACATGTTTTTGAGCTATTTTCCTTTAAAACTTTTTCATTCGTGAGTGAGCCGTATGAGTTTGTGTTTAAACTGACGTTTTAAGCAGCAATAAGGGGCACATGGGAGTTGGCCAAGTGGTTGGTGCATTGGACTCATGACTTAGCTTTGTGGATTCCTGGCATTGAAACTGTGTTCGCATTGCGGCGAAGAGTTTGTTAAAGGAATAGCTAGCATAGTCCGCTATCACATCATCAGGCTTGTGGTTTTGCGAAATTGGTTGTAATTAGCACTTGTTTGCTTTATTTCCATCACGCCTTATGCAATTGGGTAACTGGACAAATTTAAAACGGTTTGGCTGTACCTTGATCAATGTCAAAGTGTTCGTTGAAGCAGTCACAGCACTTTTACTTAATGCGAGCAATTTTGGTCTATCAGTCGTTTTACTTTTTGAGTTGCTAAAAAGTTGCCATTCATAAGTAAGTACTAAGTTGTAACTTCTAAGTTTCAACTTATCAACAAGTGTGACTTCAATTGATTTATGTGCAATACCTTGTGCGAAGTTTTATGCGAAATATTGCAGCCTTTAATTTTTGCGCAGATTGTTAAGCAGTGTAATCGCTGCTTTAAAAGTGAGTTTTATGCCGCGATTTCTTCTCCGCTATCAGATTATCAAGCTTGTGGTTTCGCGATATTGGTTGTAATTGCCGTGCTTCCCCGATAATAAGACCTACCCGCAAAATAAAACCTAGCGTGATTTTTGAGGATGATTTTAATGTAAGCCCTACCCTTAAAATAAGCCCTAGTTGAGAGCGACAGAAAGACGAAAAAGTCAAACATTCTTTTTTTATATTTATTCAAACTGCTTTAATGCGGTGTATGCCATCCTTTTCAAAAAATTCTTGAACAAATTGTTGTTAATGAGTTTCTGAATAAAAAAACATGTTAATGCCAAGTAAATGTAGATCTTTTTTCGTAATTTCTGTTTATTTAAAATCTCGTAATTTTTACTTTGTAACTTCATTTTTTGATATATCAAAATAATGCATCCCATTTTATGCCGCGATTTCTTGGCCCTTAGAAACGAGCACAAGCTCCATGATTTAATTTCGTTTTGTGTGAATGCAGTCGTGCTTGCAGCTGCACAAATCCTTCAAGAATCATGGCGTTTACTGTTTGAATTTACTGCAAGATTTGCCAGCTTGTTTGAAATGTCAGACAAACAAGATGATTTTGCTGCAGACTTGTGTAGCATTGTGCCGGCCGATTAGCTCAGTTGCTAAGCCCACCCTATCGGTGCGGGAGGTGTGAGGTTCAATTGCCTGGTCGGCCAAATCGTCACAGTGTCGCCAACGGCTCGCCACCGTTGCGACGTTTGTTCGGAGTTGTGTAGCCCAAGCGCTGCGCCGTGTAGGTGGGCTCCGCCACTCGTTACACGCTTGGGCGTAATATGGCGAGTATAATGAAGATTTGAGTTTTTGTGCAGCATCATCACTGTACACGTGAAGAAATTCAAGGATAATAGTTTTATTGAGATTTCGATGACTGTATTACAGAAATGTAAGAACTCGTTACAATAATATTAAGTTTATGGAGCACAGACTGCGGGAAATTAAACTTACTTCATGTGTGATAATGCCCACCTATACTTTGCAGGGATTTGTTGTTTTTTTAAGTTGTAAAAGCGAAGTCACTCTGCTGTTCCCTTAGACGTTTGGGTCTCTAGTAAGCTTGATCGGGAAGCCATAAGCGGGTGCTTGCAGCTGCCATCTAGTTTTTCTTCTTTTTTTTTTTTTTTTCAACACCAAATTTTGTGCAGCCTAAGGCTTTTGAACCGCTGATGCTAGAGACTTGAAGTTTTCAGGGATGGTAGATCTTATTGGGAACTTGTGCCTAACAACTTTTGGGGGGTGGCGGTCGTCAGGTTAAAGGTCAAAGGTCAAAAAACCAAATTTACCAAAACCTAATAACTTTTGAATGACTGCAGGTAGGACCTTCAAATTTTCACAGTATATGTATATCAAGGTGGGGAACAACACTATGCACAACAATGATCCGTTTGTGACGTCACTTAGGGTCAAAGGTCAAATCAACGAATCTCAACAGATTTTTGTGCAGCCTAAGACTTTTGAACCGCTGATGCTAGAGACTTGAAATTCTCAGGGATGATAGACCTCCATGTGAACTTGTGCCTAACCACTTTTGGGGGTTGGCGGTCACCAGGTCAAAGGTCAAACGTCAATCAAATAAAATGATCAAAAGTTTGATCAAACGCTAATAACTTGTGAATGGCAACTGGTAAAACCTTCAAGTTTACAAAGCAGATGCATCTCAACCAGGGTACAAAAGGACCAGCAATCATTGGTTTTGCGTGACGTCACTTGAGGTCAATAATTAAATAAGCAAATATGTCATTTGGGATATAACTATCCATTGAAAACACATAAGAACTTGAAATTAATAGGGTTGGTGTGTCTTGATATGTCCTTGCAATGTACCAACTCTAAACGCTCTATGTCACGTGACTCGGGGTCAAAGGTCAAAAAACCCAAAAAGTGTTGCCAATCTTGCACAGCCTAAAGTTTTTGAACCGCTGATGCTAGAGACTTGTAATTTTCAGGGATGGTAGATCATATTGGGAACTTGTGCCTAACAACTTTTGGGGGGTGGCGGTTGTCAGGTTAAAGGTCAAACAACCAAATTTACCAAAACCTAATAACTTTTGAATGACTACAGGTAGGACCTTCAAAATTTCACAGTATATGCATATCAGGGTGGGGAACAAATATATGCATAACAATGACCTGTTTGTGACGTCACTTAGGGTCAAAGGTGAAATCAACGAACCTCAGCAGTTTTTTGTGCAGCCTAAGGCTTTTGAACCGCTGATGCTAGAAAGTTGAAATTCCCAGGGATGATAGACCTCCATGTGAACTTGTGCTTAACAGCTTTTGGGGGGTGGTGGTCAACAGGTTAAAGGTCAAACGTCAATCAAATAAAATGATAAAAATTCTGATCAAACGCTAATAACTTGTGAATGGCAGCTGGTAGGACCTTCAAGTTTACAGAGCAGATGCATCTCAACAAAAGTACAAAAGGACCAGCAATGATTAGTTTTGCGTGACGTCACTTGGGGTCAAAGGTCAAATACGCAAATATGTTGTTTGGCCAATAACTATCGATTGAAAACACATAGGAACTTGAAATTGATAGGATTGGTGTGTCTTGACATGTCCTTGTAGTGTACCAACCATGAACGCTCTATGTCACGTGACTCGAGATCAAAAGTCAAAAAACCGATAAATGTTGCCAATCTTGCGCAGTCTAGGGCATTTGAACCGCTGATGCTAGAGGCTTGAAATGTTCAGGGATGATAGACCTCGACGTAAACTTGTGTCTCACAACTTGTGGGGGGTGGCAGTCATGTGGTTTGGGGTCAAAGGTCAATATTAGGAAAATGTTCACAAGCACATAACTGTTAAATGACAACAGCTAGGACCTTCCAATTGTCGGAGGATATTAACCTCAATGTGGGTAACAAAAATATCAATATAATGAAGGGTTACTCCAGAGCGCCTGACTTCGAGTCAAAAGCAAAAACGTAAAATTTCAGGAAACCTCATGAAAGTCAAGCAAATTTATGTAATCCGTTAGAGGGCAGTAGGGTAACATGTTTTTGAGCTATTTTCCTTTAAAACTTTTTCATTCGTGAGTGAGCTGTATGAGTTTGTGTTTAAACTGACGTTTTAATCAGCAATAAGGGGCACATGGGAGTTGGCCAAGTGGTTGGTGCATTGGACTCATGACTTAGCTTTGTGGATTCCTGGCATTGAAACTGTGTTCGCATTGCGGCGAAGAGTTTGTTAAAGGAATAGCTAGCATAGTCCGCTATCACATCATCAGGCTTGTGGTTTTGCGAAATTGGTTGCAATTAGCACTTGTTTGCTTTATTTCCATCACGCCTTATGCAATTGGGTAACTGGACAAATTTAAAACGGTTTGGCTGTACCTTGATCAGTGTCAAAGTTTTCGTTGAAGCAGTCACAGCACTTTTACTTAATGCGAGCAATGTTGGTCTATCAGTCGTTTTACTTTTTAAGTTGCTGAAAAGCTGCCAATCATAAGTAAGTACTAAGTTGTAACTTCTAAGTTTCAACTTATCAACAAGTGTGACTTCAATTGATTTATGTGCAATACCTTGGGCGAAGTTTTATGCGAAATATTGCAGCCTTTAATTTTTGCGCAGATTGTTAAGCAGTGTAATCGCTGCTTTAAAAGTGAGTTTTATGCCGCGATTTCTTGGCCCTTAGAAACGAACACAAACTCGGTGATTTAATTTCGTTTTGTGTGAATGCAGTCGTCCTTGCAGCTGCACAAATCCTTCAAGAATCATGGCGTTTACTGTTTGAATTTACTGCAAGATTTGCCAGCTTGTTTGAAATGTCAGAGAAACAAGATGATTTTGCTGCAGACTTGTGTAGCATTGTGCCGGCCGATTAGCTCAGTTGCTAAGCCCACCCTATCGGTGCGGGAGGTGTGAAGTTCAATTGCCTGGTCGGCCAAATCGTCACAGTGTCGCCAACGGCTCGCCACCGTTGCGACGTTTGTTCGGAGCTGTGTAGCCCAAGCGCTGCGCCGCATAGGTGGGCTCCGCCACTCGTTACAGGCTTGGGCGTAATATGGCGAGTATAATGAAGTTTTGAGTTTTTGTGCAGCATCATCACTGTACACGTGAAAAAATTTAAGGATAATAGTTTTATTGAGATTTCGATGACTCTATTGCAGAAATGTAAAAAGTCGTTACAATATTATTATGGCTTCCCGAAAAGGGAAGCCATATTGTTTTTACTTGGCCATTTGTGCACTTTTTGACACTTCCAGCAGCTGTAGCTGCTAAACTACTGCTTCAATTCAAAAGTGACCTAGAGTTCAAATGTGTGTCCCACCTAGGTCTACACCTTGGTCGCCCTAACTTTCCCCGACAGCCCACCACTTTCTAGAAAAAAAACATTTTGTTTCCGAAAAATTCTTTTTTTTTTTTTTTTTTCAACACCAAATTTTGTGCAGCCTAAGGCTTTTGAACCGCTGATGCTAGAGACTTGAAATGTTCAGGGATGGTAGATCTTTTTGGGAACTTGTGCCTAACAGCTTTTGGGGGGTGGCGGTCGTCAGGTTAAAGGTCAAAGGTCAAAAAACCAAATTTACCAAAACCTAATAACTTTTGAATGACTACAGGTAGGACCTTCAAAATTTCACAGTATATGCATATCAATGTGGGGAACAATTATATGCACAACATCGACCTGTTTGTGACGTCACTTAGGGTCAAAGGTCAAATGAACGAATCTTGACAGATTTTTGTGCAGCCTAAGGTTTTTGAATCGCTGATGCTAGAGACTTGAAATTGTCAGGGATGATAGACCTCCATGTGAACTTGTGCCTAACAGCTTTTGGGGGGTGGCGGTCATAAGGTTAAAGGTCAAACGTCAATCAAATAAAATGATCAAAATTTTGATCAAACGCTAATAACTTGTGAATGGCAGCTGGTAGGACCTTCAAATTTACGGAGGAGATGCATCTCACCGAGGGTACAAAACGACCAATAGTGATTAGTTTTGCGTGACGTCACTTGGAGTCAATAGTCAAATAAGCAAATATGTCATTTGGCGAATAACTATTGATGGAAAACACATAGGAACTTGAAATTGATAAGGTTGGTGTGTCTTGATATGTCCTTGCAGTGTACCAACTATAAACGTTCTGTGTCACGTGACTCGAGGTCAAAGATCAAAAAACCAAAAAGTGTTGCCAATCTTGCGCAGCCTAAAGTTTTTGAACCGCTGATGCTAGAGACTTGAAATGTTCAGGGATGGTAGATCCTATTGGGAACTTGTGCCTAACAACTTTTGGGGGGTGGCGGTCGTCAGGTTAAAGGTCAAAGGTCAAACAACCAAATTTATCAAAATCTAATAACTTTTGAATGACTACAGGTAGGACCTTTACATTTTCACAGTATATGCATATCAATGTGGGGAACAAATATATGCACAATAATGACCTGTTCGTGACGTCACTTAGGATCAAAGGTCAAATCAACGAACCTCAGCAGTTTTTTGTGCAGCCTAAGGCTTTTGAACCGCTAATGCTAGAAACTTGAAATTCTCAGGGATGATAGACCTTCATGTGAACTTGCGCCCAACATTTTTTGGGGGGTGGCAGTCAACAGGTCAAAGGTCAAACGTCAATCAATTAAATTGACAAATAGTTTGATCAAACCCTAATAACTTGTGAATGGCAGCTGGTAGGACCTTCAAATTTACGGAGCAGATGCATCTCATCCAGGGTACAAAAGGACCAGCAATGATTAGTTTTGCGTGACGTCACTTGGGGTCAAAGGTCAAATAAGCAAATATGTCGTTTGGCGTATAACTATTGATTGAAAACACATAGGAACTTGAAATTGATAGGATTGGTGTGTCTTGATATGTTCTTGCAGTGTACCAACCATGAACGCTCTATGTCATGTGACTCGGGATCAAAAGTCAAAAAACCGATAAATGTTGCCAATCTTGCGCAGTCTAGGGCATTTGAACCGCTGATGCTAGAGGCTTGAAATGTTCAGGGATGATAGACCTCGACGTAAACTTGGGTCTCACAACTTGCGGGGGGTGGCAGTCATGTGGTTTGGGGTCAAAAGTCAATAATACGAAAATGTTCACAAGCACGTAATTGTTAAATGACAACAGCTAGGACCTTCCAATTATCGAAGGATATTAATCTCAATGTGGGTAACAAAAATATCAATATAATGAAGGGTTACTCCAGAGCGCCTGACTTCGAGTCAAAAACAAAAACGTGAAATTTCAGGAAACCTCATAAAAGTCAAGCAAATTTATGTAATCCGTTAGAGGGCAGTAGGGTAACATGTTTTTGAGTTATTTTCCTTTAAAACTTTTTCATTCGTGAGTGAGCTGTATGAATTTGTGGTTAAAGTGACGTTTTAAGCAGCAATAAGGAACACATGGGAATTGGCCAAGTGGTTGGTGCATTGGACTCATGACTTAGCTATGTGGATTCCTGGCATTGAAACTGTGTTCGCATTGCGGCGAAGAGTTTGTTAAAGTAATAGCTAGCATAGTCCGCTATCACATCATCAGGCTTGTGGTTTCGCGAAATTGGTTGTAATTAGCACTTGTTTGCTTTATTTCCATCACGCCTTATGCAATTGGGTAACTGGACAAATTTAAAACGGTTTGGCTGTACCTTGATCAGTGTCAAAGTTTTTGTTGAAGCAGTCACAGCACTTTTACTTAATGCGAGCAATGTTGGTCTATCAGTCGTTTTACTTTTTGAGTTGCTAAAAAGTTGCCATTCATAAGTAAGTACTAAGTTGTAACTTCTAAGTTTCAACTTATCAACAAGTGTGACTTCAATTGATTTATCTGCAACACCTTGGGCGAAGTTTTACGCGAAATATTGCAGCCTTCAATTTTTGCGCAGATTGTTAAGCAGTGTAATCGCTGCTTTAAAAGTGAGTTTTATGCCGCGATTTCTTGGCCCTTAGAAACGAACACAAGCTCGGTGATTTAATTTCGTTTTGTGTGAATGCAGTCGTCCTTGCAGCCGCACAAATCCTTCAAGAATCATGGCGTTTACTGTTTGAATTTACTGCAAGATTTGCCAGCTTGTTTGAAATGTCAGACAAACAAGATGATTTTGCTGCAGACTTGTGTAGCATTGTGCCGGCCGATTAGCTCAGTTGCTAAGCCCACCCTATTGGTGCGGGAGGTGTGAGGTTCAATTGCCTGGTCGGCCAAATCGTCACAGTGTCGCCAACGGCTCGCCACCGTTGCGACGTTTGTTCGGAGCTGTGTAGCCCAAGCGCTGCGTCGCGTAGGTGGGCTCCGCCACTCGTTACACGTTTGGGCGTAATATGGCGAGTATAATGAAGTTTTGAGTTTTTGTGCAGCATCATCACTGTACACGTGAAGAAATTCAAGGATAATAGTTTTATTGAGATTTCGATGACTGTATTACAGAAATGTAAGAACTCGTTACAATAATATTAAGTTTATGGAGCACAGGCTGCGGGAAATTAAACTTACTTCATGTGTGATAATGCCCACCTATACTTTGCAGGGATTTGTTGTTTTTTTAAGTTGAAAAAGCGAAGTCACTCTGCTGTTCCCTTAGACGTTTGGGTCTCTAGTAAGCTTGATCGGGAAGCCATAAGCGGGTGCTTGCAGCTGCCATCTAGTTTTTCTTCTTTTTTTTTTTTTTTTCAACACCAAATTTTGTGCAGCCTAAGGCTTTTGAACCGCTGATGCTAGAGACTTGAAGTTTTCAGGGATGGTAGATCTTATTGGGAACTTGTGCCTAACAACTTTTGGGGGGTGGCGGTCGTCAGGTTAAAGGTCAAAGGTCAAAAAACCAAATTTACCAAAACCTAATAACTTTTGAATGACTGCAGGTAGGACCTTCAAATTTTCACAGTATATGTATATCAAGGTGGGGAACAACACTATGCACAACAATGATCCGTTTGTGACGTCACTTAGGGTCAAAGGTCAAATCAACGAATCTCAACAGATTTTTGTGCAGCCTAAGACTTTTGAACCGCTGATGCTAGAGACTTGAAATTCTCAGGGATGATAGACCTCCATGTGAACTTGTGCCTAACAACTTTTGGGTTTTGGCGGTCACCAGGTCAAAGGTCAAACGTCAATCAAATAAAATGATCAAAAGTTTGATCAAACGCTAATAACTTGTGAATGGCAACTGGTAAAACCTTCAAGTTTACAAAGCAGATGCATCTCAACCAGGGTACAAAAGGACCAGCAATCATTGGTTTTGCGTGACGTCACTTGAAGTCAATAATTAAATAAGCAAATATGTCGTTTGGGATATAACTATCCATTGAAAACACATAAGAACTTGAAATCAATAGGGTTGGTGTGTCTTGATATGTCCTTGCAATGTACCAACTATAAACGCTCTATGTCACGTGACTCGGGGTCAAAGGTCAAAAAACCCAAAAAGTGTTGCCAATCTTGCACAGCCTAAGGTTTTTGAACCGCTGATGCTAGAGACTTGTAATTTTCAGGGATGGTAGATCATATTGGGAACTTGTGCCTAACAACTTTTGGGGGGTGGCGGTTGTCAGGTTAAAGGTCAAACAACCAAATTTACCAAAACCTAATAACTTTTGAATGACTACAGGTAGGACCTTCAAAATTTCACAGTATATGCATATCAATGTGGGGAACAAATATATGCACAACAATGACCTGTTTGTGACGTCACTTAGGGTCAAAGGTCAAATCAACGAACCTCAGCAGTTTTTTGTGCAGCCTAAGGCTTTTGAACCGCTGATGCTAGAAAGTTGAAATTCCCAGGGATGATAGACCTCCATGTGAACTTGTGCTTAACAGCTTTTGGGGGGTGGTGGTCAACAGGTTAAAGGTCAAACGTCAATCAAATAAAATGATAAAAATTCTGATCAAACGCTAATAACTTGTGAATGGCAGCTGGTAGGACCTTCAAGTTTACAGAGCAGATGCATCTCAACAAGAGTACAAAAGGACCAGCAGTGATTAGTTTTGCGTGACGTCACTTGGGGTCAAAGGTCGAATACGCAAATATGTTGTTTGGCCTATAACTATCGATTGAAAACACATAAGAACTTGAAATTGATAGGATTGGTGTGTCTTGATATGTCCTTGCAGTGTACCAACCATGAACGCTCTATGTCACGTGACTCGAGATCAAAAGTCAAAAAACCGATAAATGTTGCCAATCTTGCGCAGTCTAGGGCATTTGAACCGCTGATGCTAGAGGCTTGAAATGTTCAGGGATGATAGACCTCGACGTAAACTTGGGTCTCACAACTTGCGGGGGGTGGCAGTCATGTGGTTTGGGGTCAAAGGTCAATATTAGGAAAATGTTCACAAGCACATAACTGTTAAATGACAACAGCTAGGACCTTCAAATTGTCGGAGGATATTAACCTCAATGTGGGTAACAAAAATATCAATATAATGAAGGGTTACTCCAGAGCGCCTGACTTGGAGTCAAAAGCAAAAACGTAAAATTTCAGGAAACCTCATGAAAGTCAAGCAAATTTATGTAATCCGTTAGAGGGCAGTAGGGTAACATGTTTTTGAGCTATTTTCCTTTAAAACTTTTTCATTCGTGAGTGAGCTGTATGAGTTTGTGGTTAAAGTGACGTTTTAAGCAGCAATAAGGGGCACATGGGAATTGGCCAAGTGGTTGGTGCATTGGACTCATGACTTAGCTTTGTGGATTCCTGGCATTGAAACTGTGTTCGCATTGCGGCGAAGAGTTTGTTAAAGGAATAGCTAGCATAGGCCGCTATCACATCATCAGGCTTGTGGTTTTGCGAAATTGGTTGCAATTAGCACTTGTTTGCTTTATTTCCATCACGCCTTATGCAATTGGGTAACTGGACAAATTTAAAACGGTTTGGCTGTACCTTGATCAGTGTCAAAGTGTTCGTTGAAGCAGTCACAGCACTTTTACTTAATGCGAGCAATGTTGGTCTATCAGTCGTTTTACTTTTTAAGTTGCTGAAAAGCTGCCAATCATAAGTAAGTACTAAGTTGTAACTTCTAAGTTTCAACTTATCAACAAGTGTGACTTCAATTGATTTATGTGCAATACCTTGGGCGAAGTTTTATGCGAAATATTGCAGCCTTTAATTTTTGCGCAGATTGTTAAGCAGTGTAATCGCTGCTTTAAAAGTGAGTTTTATGCCGCGATTTCTTGGCCGTTAGAAACGAACACAAACTCGGTGATTTAATTTCGTTTTGTGTGAATGCAGTCGTCCTTGCAGCTGCACAAATCTTTCAAGAATCATGGCGTTTACTGTTTGAATTTACTGCAAGATTTGCCAGCTTGTTTGAAATGTCAGAGAAACAAGATGATTTTGCTGCAGACTTGTGTAGCATTGTGCCGGCCGATTAGCTCAGTTGCTAAGCCCACCCTATCGGTGCGGGAGGTGTGAAGTTCAATTGCCTGGTCGGCCAAATCGTCACAGTGTCGCCAACGGCTCGCCACCGTTGCGACGTTTGTTCGGAGCTGTGTAGCCCAAGCGCTGCGCCGCATAGGTGGGCTCCGCCACTCGTTACAGGCTTGGGCGTAATATGGCGAGTATAATGAAGTTTTGAGTTTTTGTGCAGCATCATCACTGTACACGTGAAAAAATTTAAGGATAATAGTTTTATTGAGATTTCGATGACTCTATTGCAGAAATGTAAAAAGTCGTTACAATATTATTATGGCTTCCCGAAAAGGGAAGCCATATTGTTTTTACTTGGCCATTTGTGCACTTTTTGACACTTCCAGCAGCTGTAGCTGCTAAACTACTGCTTCAATTCAAAAGTGACCTAGAGTTCAAATGTGTGTCCCACCTAGGTCTACACCTTGGTCGCCCTAACTTTCCCCGACAGCCCACCACTTTCTAGAAAAAAAACATTTTGTTTCCGAAAAATTCTTTTTTTTTTTTTTTTTTCAACACCAAATTTTGTGCAGCCTAAGGCTTTTGAACCGCTGATGCTAGAGACTTGAAATGTTCAGGGATGGTAGATCTTTTTGGGAACTTGTGCCTAACAGCTTTTGGGGGGTGGCGGTCGTCAGGTTAAAGGTCAAAGGTCAAAAAACCAAATTTACCAAAACCTAATAACTTTTGAATGACTACAGGTAGGACCTTCAAAATTTCACAGTATATGCATATCAATGTGGGGAACAATTATATGCACAACATCGACCTGTTTGTGACGTCACTTAGGGTCAAAGGTCAAATGAACGAATCTTGACAGATTTTTGTGCAGCCTAAGGTTTTTGAATCGCTGATGCTAGAGACTTGAAATTGTCAGGGATGATAGACCTCCATGTGAACTTGTGCTTAACAGCTTTTGGGGGGTGGCGGTCATAAGGTTAAAGGTCAAACGTCAATCAAATAAAATGATCAAAATTCTGATCAAACGCTAATAACTTGTGAATGGCAGCTGGTAGGACCTTCAAATTTACGGAGCAGATGCATCTCAACGAGGGTACAAAACGACCAATAGTGATTAGTTTTGCGTGACGTCACTTGGAGTCAATAGTCAAATAAGCAAATATGTCATTTGGCGTATAACTATTGATGGAAAACACATAGGAACTTGAAATTGATAAGGTTGGTGTGTCTTGATATGTCCTTGCAGTGTACCAACTATAAACGTTCTGTGTCACGTGACTCGAGGTCAAAGATCAAAAAACCAAAAAGTGTTGCCAATCTTGCGCAGCCTAAAGTTTTTGAACCGCTGATGCTAGAGACTTGAAATGTTCAGGGATGGTAGATCCTATTGGGAACTTGTGCCTAACAACTTTTGGGGGGTGGCGGTCGTCAGGTTAAAGGTCAAAGGTCAAACAACCAAATTTATCAAAATCTAATAACTTTTGAATGACTACAGGTAGGACCTTTACATTTTCACAGTATATGCATATCAATGTGGGGAACAAATATATGCACAATAATGACCTGTTCGTGACGTCACTTAGGATCAAAGGTCAAATCAACGAACCTCAGCAGTTTTTTGTGCATTTTAAGGCTTTTGAACCGCTAATGCTAGAAACTTGAAATTCTCAGGGATGATAGACCTTCATGTGAACTTGCGCCCAACATTTTTTGGGGGGTGGCAGTCAACAGGTCAAAGGTCAAACGTCAATCAATTAAATTGACAAATAGTTTGATCAAACCCTAATAACTTGTGAATGGCAGCTGGTAGGACCTTCAAATTTACGGAGCAGATGCATTTCATCCAAGGTACAAAAGGACCAGCAATGATTAGTTTTGCGTGACGTCACTTGGGGTCAAAAGTCAAATAAGCAAATATGTCGTTTGGCGTATAACTATTGATTGAAAACACATAAGAACTTGAAATTGATAGGATTGGTGTGTCTTGATATGTCCTTGCAGTGTACCAACCATGAACGCTCTATGTCATGTGACTCGGGATCAAAAGTCAAAAAACCGATAAATGTTGCCAATCTTGCGCAGTCTAGGGCATTTGAACCGCTGATGCTAGAGGCTTGAAATGTTCAGGGATGATAGACCTCGACGTAAACTTGGGTCTCACAACTTGCGGGGGGTGGCAGTCATGTGGTTTGGGGTCAAAAGTCAATAATACGAAAATGTTCACAAGCACGTAATTGTTAAATGACAACAGCTAGGACCTTCAAATTGTCGGAGGATATTAACCTCAATGTGGGTAACAAAAATATCAATATAATGAAGGGTTACTCCAGAGCGCCTGACTTGGAGTCAAAAGCAAAAACGTAAAATTTCAGGAAACCTCATGAAAGTCAAGCAAATTTATGTAATCCGTTAGAGGGCAGTAGGGTAACATGTTTTTGAGCTATTTTGGCTTAAAACTTTTTCATTCGTGAGTGAGCTGTATGAGTTTGTGGTTAAAGTGACGTTTTAAGCAGCAATAAGGGGCACATGGGAGTTGGCCAAGTGGTTGGTGCATTGGACTCATGACTTAGCTTTGTGGATTCCTGGCATTGAAACTGTGTTCGCATTGCGGCGAAGAGTTTGTTAAAGTAGTAGCTAGCATAGTCCGCTATCACATCATCAGGCTTGTGGTTTTGCGAAATTGGTTGCAATTAGCACTTGTTTGCCTTATTTCCATCACGCCTTATGCAATTGGGTAACTGGACAAATTTAAAACGGTTTGGCTGTACCTTGATCAGTGTCAAAGTTTTCGTTGAAGCAGTCACAGCACTTTTACTTAATGCGAGCAATGTTGGTCTATCAGTCGTTTTACTTTTTAAGTTGCTGAAAAGCTGCCAATCATAAGTAAGTACTAAGTTGTAACTTCTAAGTTTCAACTTATCAACAAGTGTGACTTCAATTGATTTATGTGCAATACCTTGGGCGAAGTTTTATGCGAAATATTGCAGCCTTTAATTTTTGCGCAGATTGTTAAGCAGTGTAATCGCTGCTTTAAAAGTGAGTTTTATGCCGCGATTTCTTGGCCCTTAGAAACGAACACAAACTCGGTGATTTAATTTCGTTTTGTGTGAATGCAGTCGTCCTTGCAGCTGCACAAATCCTTCAAGAATCATGGCGTTTACTGTTTGAATTTACTGCAAGATTTGCCAGCTTGTGTGAAATGTCAGACAAACAAGATGATTTTGCTGCAGACTTGTGTAGCATTGTGCCGGCCGATTAGCTCAGTTGCTAAGCCCACCCTATCGGTGCGGGAGGTGTGAAGTTCAATTGCCTGGTCGGCCAAATCGTCACAGTGTCGCCAACGGCTCGCCACCGTTGCGACGTTTGTTCGGAGCTGTGTAGCCCAAGCGCTGCGCCGCATAGGTGGGCTCCGCCACTCGTTACAGGCTTGGGCGTAATATGGCGAGTATAATGAAGTTTTGAGTTTTTGTGCAGCATCATCACTGTACACGTGAAAAAATTTAAGGATAATAGTTTTATTGAGATTTCGATGACTCTATTGCAGAAATGTAAAAAGTCGTTACAATATTATTATGGCTTCCCGAAAAGGGAAGCCATATTGTTTTTACTTGGCCATTTGTGCACTTTTTGACACTTCCAGCAGCTGTAGCTGCTAAACTACTGCTTCAATTCAAAAGTGACCTAGAGTTCAAATGTGTGTCCCACCTAGGTCTACACCTTGGTCGCCCTAACTTTCCCCGACAGCCCACCACTTTCTAGAAAAAAAACATTTTGTTTCCGAAAAATTCTTTTTTTTTTTTTTTTTTCAACACCAAATTTTGTGCAGCCTAAGGCTTTTGAACCGCTGATGCTAGAGACTTGAAATGTTCAGGGATGGTAGATCTTTTTGGGAACTTGTGCCTAACAGCTTTTGGGGGGTGGCGGTCGTCAGGTTAAAGGTCAAAGGTCAAAAAACCAAATTTACCAAAACCTAATAACTTTTGAATGACTACAGGTAGGACCTTCAAAATTTCACAGTATATGCATATCAATGTGGGGAACAATTATATGCACAACATCGACCTGTTTGTGACGTCACTTAGGGTCAAAGGTCAAATGAACGAATCTTGACAGATTTTTGTGCAGCCTAAGGTTTTTGAATCGCTGATGCTAGAGACTTGAAATTGTCAGGGATGATAGACCTCCATGTGAACTTGTGCTTAACAGCTTTTGGGGGGTGGCGGTCATAAGGTTAAAGGTCAAACGTCAATCAAATAAAATGATCAAAATTCTGATCAAACGCTAATAACTTGTGAATGGCAGCTGGTAGGACCTTCAAATTTACGGAGGAGATGCATCTCAACGAGGGTACAAAACGACCAATAGTGATTAGTTTTGCGTGACGTCACTTGGAGTCAATAGTCAAATAAGCAAATATGTCATTTGGCGTATAACTATTGATGGAAAACACATAGGAACTTGAAATTGATAAGGTTGGTGTGTCTTGATATGTCCTTGCAGTGTACCAACTATAAACGTTCTGTGTCACGTGACTCGAGGTCAAAGATCAAAAAACCAAAAAGTGTTGCCAATCTTGCGCAGCCTAAAGTTTTTGAACCGCTGATGCTAGAGACTTGAAATGTTCAGGGATGGTAGATCCTATTGGGAACTTGTGCCTAACAACTTTTGGGGGGTGGCGGTCGTCAGGTTAAAGGTCAAAGGTCAAACAACCAAATTTATCAAAATCTAATAACTTTTGAATGACTACAGGTAGGACCTTTACATTTTCACAGTATATGCATATCAATGTGGGGAACAAATATATGCACAATAATGACCTGTTCGTGACGTCACTTAGGATCAAAGGTCAAATCAACGAACCTCAGCAGTTTTTTGTGCATTTTAAGGCTTTTGAACCGCTAATGCTAGAAACTTGAAATTCTCAGGGATGATAGACCTTCATGTGAACTTGCGCCCAACATTTTTTGGGGGGTGGCAGTCAACAGGTCAAAGGTCAAACGTCAATCAATTAAATTGACAAATAGTTTGATCAAACCCTAATAACTTGTGAATGGCAGCTGGTAGGACCTTCAAATTTACGGAGCAGATGCATCTCATCCAGGGTACAAAAGGACCAGCAATGATTAGTTTTGCGTGACGTCACTTGGGGTCAAAGGTCAAATAAGCAAATATGTCGTTTGGCGTATAACTATTGATTGAAAACACATAAGAACTTGAAATTGATAGGATTGGTGTGTCTTGATATGTCCTTGCAGTGTACCAACCATGAACGCTCTATGTCATGTGACTCGGGATCAAAAGTCAAAAAACCGATAAATGTTGCCAATCTTGCGCAGTCTAGGGCATTTGAACCGCTGATGCTAGAGGCTTGAAATGTTCAGGGATGATAGACCTCGACGTAAACTTGGGTCTCACAACTTGCGGGGGGTGGCAGTCATGTGGTTTGGGGTCAAAAGTCAATAATACGAAAATGTTCACAAGCACGTAATTGTTAAATGACAACAGCTAGGACCTTCCAATTATCGAAGGATATTAATCTCAATGTGGGTAACAAAAATATCAATATAATGAAGGGTTACTCCAGAGCGCCTGACTTGGAGTCAAAAACAAAAACGTGAAATTTCAGGAAACCTCATGAAAGTCAAGCAAATTTATGTAATCCGTTAGAGGGCAGTAGGGTAACATGTTTTTGAGTTATTTTCCTTTAAAACTTTTTCATTCGTGAGTGAGCTGTATGAGTTTGTGGTTAAAGTGACGTTTTAAGCAGCAATAAGGAACACATGGGAATTGGCCAAGTGGTTGGTGCATCGGACTCATGACTTAGCTATGTGGATTCCTGGCATTGAAACTGTGTTCGCATTGCGGCGAAGAGTTTGTTAAAGGAATAGCTAGCATAGTCCGCTATCACATCATCAGGCTTGTGGTTTCGCGAAATTGGTTGTAATTAGCACTTGTTTGCTTTATTTCCATCACGCCTTATGCAATTGGGTAACTGGACAAATTTAAAACGGTTTGGCTGTACCTTGATCAGTGTCAAAGTGTTCGTTGAAGCAGTCACAGCACTTTTACTTAATGCGAGCAATGTTGGTCTATCAGTCGTTTTACTTTTTGAGTTGCTAAAAAGTTGCCATTCATAAGTAAGTACTAAGTTGTAACTTCTAAGTTTCAACTTATCAACAAGTGTG
The DNA here is from genome assembly GCA_964006365.1 of Trididemnum miniatum. Taxonomy (NCBI): domain Eukaryota; kingdom Metazoa; phylum Chordata; class Ascidiacea; order Aplousobranchia; family Didemnidae; genus Trididemnum; species Trididemnum miniatum. Next base: position 33,366,348 of record OZ023234.1, on the reverse strand, counting down.
ACTTCAATTGATTTATCTGCAACACCTTGGGCGAAGTTTTATGCGAAATATTGCAGCCTTTAATTTTTGCGCAGATTGTTAAGCAGTGTAATCGCTGCTTTAAAAGTGAGTTTTATGCCGCGATTTCTTGGCCCTTAGAAACGAACACAAGCTCGGTGATTTAATTTCGTTTTGTGTGAATGCAGTCGTCCTTGCAGCCGCACAAATCCTTCAAGAATCATGGCGTTTACTGTTTGAATCTACTGCAAGATTTGCCAGCTTGTTTGAAATGTCAGAGAAACAAGATGATTTTGCTGCAGACTTGTGTAGCATTGTGCCGGCCGATTAGCTCAGTTGCTAAGCCCACCCTATCGGTGCGGGAGGTGTGAGGTTCAATTGCCTGGTCGGCCAAATCGTCACAGTGTCGCCAACGGCTCGCCACCGTTGCGACGTTTGTTCGGAGCTGTGTAGCCCAAGCGCTGCGTCGCGTAGGTGGGCTCCGCCACTCGTTACACGTTTGGGCGTAATATGGCGAGTATAATGAAGTTTTGAGTTTTTGTGCAGCATCATCACTGTACACGTGAAGAAATTCAAGGATAATAGTTTTATTGAGATTTCGATGACTGTATTACAGAAATGTAAAAAGTCGTTACAATATTATTAAGTTTATGGAGCACAGGCTGCAGGAAATTAAACTTACTTCATGTGTGATAATGCCCACCTATACTTTGCAGGGATTTGTTGTTTTTGTAAGTTGTAAAAGCGAAGTCGCTCCGTTGTTCCCTTAGACGTTGGGTCCCTAGTAAGCTTGATCAGGAAGCCATAAGCGGGTGCTTGCAGCTGCCATCTAGTTTTTTTTTAAGCTTACTGATTGCAAGCAGCGCGCCACATTGCCAAACAAGACATGATAACATAGTTTGCAAGCTTCGGATCGTTTCGTTGCGAAATCAGTAATTTTGTTTTGAAGAGAAGCGAACTAAACAACTCAAACACATCCAGTGAATGCAGTCAAGATTCAAGAAACAACATTGCATTATTGCAATATTGTGGTGGAAAGAAATGGGGTTAATAGGTCACTTATCGTTTGAGGCAAAAACATTGAAACAACAATAACGCGCATACACGCTTGACCAATTTTTTTGACGCACAGCTAGCGTCTGCGAAAGAAGAGAGAGAGTTTATTTTTGTACAGAAAGGGCATAACGCGTGATACAAAACGATGAAAAAAACGATAAATGTTAAAAAGGAAAATTACGCAATGTCTTTCTGGTGAGAGGCTGCGAAAAGACCATGTGTCTTGTTCCCAGGAACTGGCGCGGTCGACGAGTGTTGCAGCCTCTGCAGTCGAAACGCGAAGATTATTTCATTAACTCTCTCAGCATGAATATTAGCCGTAAAATCGAAAATATGTTGGAAATGCCCCAAAATTATGAGGTATCTGTCAAAAATGCTTATTTGTAGCTAAACTAGAATAGGTGGAGTACTAATTCAAACATTCATGCACACCGAAATAAATTTTAGGAAAAGTCAAGAAAGTTCAACGCTCTACGCTTAACCGTTTTCTTTGTGTGTCACTTTGAAAACACCGTGTGTCGAATCGACACTCACCCCAGTTAAAATACAGTTAAAATTATAACCAAACATTATGTATACACACCCACCCTGCAAGGAAATGCGGTTTGCCGCTGCAACTTTAACCAACACTCTCAATGACAAACAAATACCGCAAAAAATGCATAAACTAGGTTGCTTTGTCGTCATTGGTCAGATACATGAGAAGAGGACAAAAAGTGTTCTGAAGACTTTGTCAGTTGAAAGAGCTTCTTTGTCTTGGGACAAATTACGAATGCTGGTAAAAATATGCTTGACAAAACAAGAAAAGCTTAAATCCTAGCAAATGATGAATATGCAAAAAGTGCTAGTTTCCGACAATGATGTCACTTTTTAATGTTTTCTCCCCCAGACAATCACTATATACTCATCTCCGCCAACCACTTGAAGTGTTACTTTTAATTGGCCTCAGAAAGTAGAGTGAAACCTCCTGATATGCATTTTTGGAAAAGCAATTGAAAAAGGAAATAAAACAGACATTAGTAACCTACTTAGTATTTCTCGTAAAACCACTTTCTGAAAAAAAATTTTTGCTGCCAATTACATGCATTATGTGTAGCGAGGTAGGCCTACAGTTTTAGTAAGCTATGCAACCATGGTGAATAGTTCAAGTTTTAGTTCAAGCTCAAGTTTATTTCGTTGCATAAGTTGAATCAACCACAAAAAACAAGACAACGTAAAGGCACACCGTTAAAGTTATGTGCAGTGTTGCTGAAATTGTAACAGGAAGCTGCGAGGGGACCTTTCGGTCATCGAGTCGAGCAGCCACCTTAGTCACTTGTAGAGTGCTAGACGAATTTACTGCATCTCTAGGCTGATTTATAAAATTTGATGAAGCGTGGATATATTAATTTCGCATCGACCTATAGTGAGTGTTGAGTGGTTTTTATTAACATATTTGTCACTAATATTATGCAGTCCTGCAATAGATTAGAGAAAAATATTTCTGTAAGCCCGAAACTTCAATAGTTAGAAGGTAACATTCTTTGTATTTCATTTTAAACTGATTGAAAGAGAGTTTTCTTAGGTCATTAAGGTATAGAGTTCCAAATTTTAACCCCTTGAAATTTGAAACTTCTTTGCATTTTGTTTGTTTTGTATCTTGGCAATTCAGGTTTTTGCTATATGATGCCAACCGTGTTGTTCGTGTGTGTATCGAAATGACTGGAGTAAAAAAGGAGGAAAATGCAATAGGAGTGGTTTTATAAGCATGTTTGAACATTAGTTTAGCAGTTTCGTGGGTATATAGGTCATTCAACTTTACTATGTTAAGCTGAGCATAACAGGGATTAGCGTTCCTCTGCCAATGACAACCGACAATTTGTTTAATGGCACGATTTCGAAAAATGGAAAGACGCTTTAAGTAAGATGTGAATGTCGTGCCCCATATTGCGATGCCATAAAGCAAGTGAGGGTGTATCATGGAGTAATATAACGTGCGCAATGCTTTTACAAGTAAAACGTGTCTTAGTTTGGTCATTATTCCGATAGATCTAAAAATTTTTGATTCTAATTTGATGTGGATTTTAAAATTTAATTTTTTATCAATCGTGATACCCAGATATTTGACTGACTCATTGATTGGAATTATGGATCCATTAAAAAGTAGGTGTATGTGAGGTGGGGGACTGGTAGCCTTGGGTGGCACTATTAAAACTGAAGTTTTTTTAGGATTAACCGTTATTATGGCTTCCCGAAAAAGGAAGCCATATTGTTTTTACTTGGCCATTTGTGCACTTTTTGACACTTCCAGCAGCTGTAGCTGCTAAACTACTGTTCCAATTCAAACGTGACCTCAAGTTCAAATGTGTGTCCCACCTAGGTCTACACCTTGGTCGCTCTAACTTTCCCCGGCAGCTCCCCACTTTCTAGAAAAAAAACATTTTGTTTCCGAAAAATTCTTTTTTATGGCTTCCCGAAAAAGGAAGCCATATTGTTTTTACTTGGCCATTTCTGCACTTTTTGACACTTCCAGCAGCTGTAGCTGCTAAACTACTGTTCCAATTCAAACGTGACCTCAAGTTCAAATGTGTGTCCCACCTAGGTCTACACCTTGGTCGCTCTAACTTTCCCCGACAGCCCCCCAGTTTCTAGAAAAAAAAACATTTTGTTTCCGAAAAATTTTTTTTTATGGCTTCCCGCAAAGGGAAGCCATATTGTTTTTACTTGGCCATTTGTGCACTTTTTGACACTTCCAGCAACTCTAGCTGCTAAACTACTGTTCCAATTCAAAATTGACCTAGAGTTCAATGTGTGTCCCACCTAGATCTACACCTTGGTCGCCTTAACTTTCCCCGACAGCACCCCACTTTCTAAAAAAAAAAAAAGTTTGTTTCCGAAAAATTCTTTCTTTTTTTTTTTCTTTTTTTTTTCAACACCAAATTTTGTGCAGCCTAAGGCTTTTGAACGGCTGATGCTAGAGACTTGAAATTTTCAGGGATGGTAGATCGTACCCGGAACTTGTGCCTAACAGCTTTTCGGGGGTGGCGGTCATCAGGTTAAAGGTCAAAGGTCAAAAAACCAAATTTACCAAAACCTAATAACTTTTGAATGACTACAGATAGGACCTTCAAAGTTTCACAGTATATGCATATCAATGTGGGGAACAAAAATATGCACAACAATGACCTGTTTGTGACGTCATTTAGGATCAAGGGTCAAATGAACAAATCTCAACAGATTTTTGTGCAGCCTAAGGCTTTTGAACCGCTGATGCTAGAGACTTGAAATTCCCAGGGACGATAGACCTCCATGTGAACTTGTGCCTAACAGCTTCTGGGGGGTGGCGGTCAACAAGTTAAAGGTCAAACGTCAATCAAATATAATGATCAAAATTCTGATCAAACGCTAATAACTTGTGAATGGCAACTGCTAGGATCGTCAAGTTTACGGAGCAGATGCATCTCAACCAGGGTACAAAAGCACCAACAATGATTAGTTTTGCGTGACGTCACTTGGGGTCAAAGGTCAAATACGCAAATATGTCGTTTGGCGTATAACTATTCATTCAAAACACATACGAACTTTAAATCAATAGGGTTGGTGTGTCTTGATATGTCCTTGCAGTGTACCAACTATGAACGCTCTATGTCACGTGACTCGGGGTCAAAGGTCAAAAAACCGAAAAGTGTTGCCAATCTTGCACAGCCTAAGGTTTTTGAACTGCTGATGCTAGAGACTTGAAATGCTCAGGAATGGTAGATCCTATTGAGAACTTGTGCCTAACAACTTTTGGGGGGTGGCGGTCGTCAGACTAAGGGTCAAAGGTCAAAAAACCAAATTTACCAAAATCTAATAACTTTTGAATGACTACACGTAGGACCTTCCAATTTTCACAGCATATGCATATCAATGTGGAAAACAAATATATGCACAATAATGATCTGTTCGTGACGTCACTTAGGGTCAAAGGTCAAATCAACGAACCTCAGCAGTTTTTTGTGCAGCCTAAGGCTTTTGAACCGCTGATGCTAGAAACTTGAAATTCCCAGGGATGATAGACCTCCATGTGAACTTGTGCCTAACAGCTTTTGGGGGGTGGCGGTCAACAAGTCAAAGGTCAAACGTCAATCAATTAAATTGACAAATAGTTTGATCAAACGCTAATAACTTGTGAATGGCAGCTGGTAGGACCTTCAAGTTTACAAAGCAGATGCATCTCAACAAGAGTACTAAAGCACCAACAATGATTGGTTTTGCGTGACGTCACTTGGGGTCAAAGGTCAAATAAGCAAATATGCCGTTTGGCGTATAACTATTGATTGAAAACACATAGCAACTTGAAATTAATAGGATTGGTGTGTCTTGATATGTTCTTGCAGTATACCAACCATGAACGCTCTATGTCACGTGACTCGGGATCAAAGGTCAAAAAACCGATGAATGTTGCCAATCTTGCGCAGTTTAGGGTATTTGAACCGCTGATGCTAGAGGCGTGAAATGTTCAGGGATTATAGACCTCGACGTAAACTTGGGTTTCACAAATTTTAAGGGGTGGCAGTCATGTGGTTTGGGGTCAAAAGTCAATAATACGAAAATGTTCACAAGCTCATAACTGTTAAATGACAACAGCTAGGACCTTCCAATTATCGAAGGATATTAATCTCAATGTGGGTAACAAAAATATCAATGTAATGAAGGGTTACTCCAGAGCGCCTGACTTGGAGTCAAAAACAAAAACGTAAAATTTCAGGAAACCTCATGAAAGTCAAGCAAATTTATGTAATCCGTTAGAGGGCAGTAGGGAAACATGTTTTTGAGCTATTTTGGCTTAAAACTTTTTCATTCGTGAGTGAGCTGTATGAGTTTGTGTTTAAACTGACGTTTTAAGCAACAATAAGGAACACATGGGAATTGGCCAAGTGGTTGGTGCATTGGACTCATGACTTAGCTTTGTGGATTCCTGGCATTGAAACTGTGTTCGCATTGCGGCGAAGAGTTTGTTAAAGGAATAGCTAGCATAGTCCGCTATCACATCATCAGGCTTGTGGTTTCGCGAAATTGGTTGTAATTAGCACTTGTTTGCCTTATTTCCATCACGCCTTATGCAATTGGGTAACTGGACAATATTAAAACGGTTTGGCTGTACCTTGATCAGTGTCAAAGTTTTTGTTGAAGCAGTCACAGCACTTTTACTTAATGCGAGCAATGTTGGTCTATCAATCGTTTTACTGTTTAAGTTGCTAAAAAGTTGCCATTCATAAGTAAGTACTAAGTTGTAACTTCTAAGTTTCAACTTATCAACAAGTGTGACTTCAATTGATTTATGTGCAATACCTTGAGCAAAGTTTTATGCGAAATATTGCAGCCTTTAATTTTTGCGCACATTGTTAAACCCTGTAATCGCTGATTTAAAAGTGAGTTTTATGCCGCGATTTCTTGGCCCTTAGAAACGAACACAAGCTCGATGATTTGGTTTCGTTTTGTGTGAATGCAATCATACTTGCAGCTGCACAAATCCTTCAAGAATCATGGCGTTTACTGTTTGAATTTACTGCAAGATTTGCCAGCTTGTGTGAAATGTCAGAGAAACAAGATGATTTTGCTGCAGACTTGTGTAGCATTGTGCCGGCCGATTAGCTCAGTTGCTAAGCCCACCCTATCGGTGCGGGAGGTGTGAGGTTCAATTGCCTGGTCGGCCAAATCGTCACAGTGTCGCCAACGGCTTGCCACCGTTGCGACGTTTGTTCGGAGCTGTGTAGCCCAAGCGCTGCGTCGCGTAGGTGGGCTCCGCCACTCGTTACACGCTTGGGCGTAATATGGCGAGTATAATGAAGTTTTGAGTTTTTGTGCAGCATCATCACTGTACACGTGAAGAAATTTAAAGATAACAGCTTTATTGAGAGTTCGATGACTGTATTACAGAAATGTAAAAAGTCGTTACAATATTATTAAGTTTATGGAGCACAGGCTGCAGGAAATTAAACTTACTTCATGTGTGATAATGCCCACCTATACTTTGCAGGGATTTGTTGTTTTATTAAGTTGTAAAAGCGAAGTCGCTCTGCTGTTCCCTTAGACGTTTGGGTCCCTAGTAAGCTTGATCGGGAAGCCATAAGCGGGAGCTTGCAGCTGCCATCTAGTTTTTTTTTTTTTCTTTTTTTTTTTTTTTTTCAACACCAAATTTTGTGCAGCCTAAGGCTTTTGAACCACTGATGCTAGAGACTTGAAATGTTCAGGGATGGTAGATCTTATTGAGAACTTGTGCCTAACAGCTTTTCGGGGGTGGCGGTCGTCAGGTTAAAGGTCAAACGTCAAAAAACCAATTTACCAAAATCTAATAACTTTTGAATGACTACAGGTAGGACCTTCATATTTTCACAGTATATGCATATAAATGTGGGGAACAAATATATGCATAACATGGACCTGTTTGTGACAACACCTAGGATCAAAGGTCAAATCAACGAATCTTAACAGACTTTTGTGCGGCCTAAGGCTTTTGAACCGCTGATGCTAGAGACTTGAAATTCTCAGGGATGATAGACCTCCATGTGAACTTGTGCCTAACAGCTTTTGGGGGGTGGCGGTCACCAGGTCAAAAGTCAAACGTCAATCAAATAAAATGATCAAAAGTTTGATCAAACGCTAATAACTTGTGAATGGCAACTGGTAAAACCTTCAAGTTTACGGAGCAGATGCATCTCAATCAGGGTACAAAACGACCAACAGTGATTAGTTTTGCGTGACGTCACTTGGGGTCAAAGGTCAAATACGCAAATATGTCGATTGGCGTATAACTATTGATGGAAAACACATAGGAACTTGAAATTAATAAGATTGGTGTGTCTTGATATGTCCTTGCAGTGTACCAACTATAAACGTTCTATCTCACGTGATTCGGGGTCAAAGATCAAAAAAACCGAAAAGTGTTGCCAATCTTGCGAACCTAAGGTTCTTGAACTGCTGATGCTAGAGACTTGAAATGTTCAGGGATGGTAGATCCTATTGGGAACTTGTGCCTAACAACTTTTGGGGGGTGGCGGTCGTCAGGTTAAAGGTCAAAGATCAAAAAACCAAATTTACCAAAACCTAATAACTTTTGAATGATTACACGTAGGACCTTCCAATTTTCACAGTATATGCATATCAATGTGGGGAACAAATATATGCACAATAATGATCTGTTCGTGACGTCACTTAGGGTCAAAGGTCAATTGAACAAACCTCAGCAGTTTTTTGTGCAGGCTAAGGCTTTTGAATCGCTGATGCTAGAAACTTGAAATTCCCAGGGATGATAGACCTTCATGTGAACTTGCGCCTAGCAACTTTTGGGGGGTGGCGGTCAACAGGTCAAAGGTCAAACGTCAATCAATTAAATTGACAAATAGTTTGATCAAACGCTAATAACTTGTGAATGGCAGCTGGTAGGATTTTCATATTTACGGAGCAGATGCATCTCAACCAGGGTACAAAAGGACCAGCAATGATTAGTTTTGCGTGACGTCACTTGGGGTCAAAGGTCAAATACGCAAATATGTCGTTTGGCCTATAACTATTGATTGAAAACACATAAGAACTTGAAATTGATAGGATTGGTGTGTCTTGATATGTTCTTGCAGTGTACCAACCATGAACGCTCTATGTCACGTGACTCAGGATCAAAAGTCAAAAAACCGATGAATGTTGCCAATCTTGCGCAGTCTAGGGTATTTGAACCGCTGATGCTAGAGGCTTGAAATGTTCAGGGATGATAGACCTCGACGTAAACGTGTGTCTCACAACTTGCGGGGGGTGGCAGTCATGTGGTTTCAAGTCAAAGGTCAATATTAGGAAAATGTTCACAAGCTCATAACTGTTAAATGGCAACAGCTATGACCTTCCAATTATTGGAGCATATTAATCTCAATGTGGGTAACAAAAATATCAATGTAATGAAGGGTTACTCCAGAGCGCCTGACTTGGAGTCAAAAGCAAAAACGTGAAATTTCAGGAAACCTCATGAAAGTCAAGCAAATTTGTGTAATCCGTTAGAGGGCAGTAGGGAAACATGTTTTTGAGTTATTTTCCTTTAAAACTTTTTCATTCGTGAGTGAGCTGTATGAGTTTGTGTTTAAACGAACGTTTTAAGCAGCAATAAGGAGCACATGGGAGTTGGCCAAAAGGTTGGTGCATTGGACTCATGACTTAGCTATGTGGATTCCTGGCATTGAAACTGTGTTCGCATTGCGGCGAAGAGTTTGTTAAAGTAGTAGCTTGCATAGTTCGCTATCACATCATCAGGTTTGTGGTTTCGCGAAATTGGTTGTAATTAGCACTTGTTTGCTTTATTTCATTCACGCTTTATGCAATTGGGTAACTGGACAAATTTAAAACGGTTTGGCTGTACCTTGATCAGTGTCAAAGTGTTCGTTGAAGCAGTCACAGCACTTTTACTTAATGCGAGCAATGTTGGTCTATCAGTCGTTTTACTTTTTTAGTTGCTGAAAAGCTGCCATTCATAAGTAAGTACTAAGTTGTAACTTCTAAGTTTCAACTTATCAACAAGTGTGACTTCAATTGATTTATCTGCAATACCTTGGGCGAAGTTTTATGCGAAATATTGCAACCATTACTTTTTTCGCAGATTGTTAAGCAGTGTAATCGCTGCTTTAAAAGTGAGTTTTATGCCGCGATTTCTTGGCCCTTAGAAACGAACACAAGCTCGATGATTTAATTTCGTTTTGTGTGAATGCAGTCGTCCTTGCAGCTGCACAAATCCTTCAAGAATCATGGCGTTTATTGTTTGAATTTACTGCAAGATTTGCCAGCTTGTTTGAAATGTCAGAGAAACAAGATGATTTTGCTGCAGACTTGTGTAGCATTGTGCCGGCCGATTAGCTCAGTTGCTAAGCCCACCCTATCGGTGCGGGAGGTGTGAGGTTCAATTGCCTGGTCGGCCAAATCGTCACAGTGTCGCCAACGGCTCGCCACCGTTGCGACGTTTGTTCGGAGCTGTGTAGCCCAAGCGCTGCGCCGCGTAGGTGGGCTCCGCCACTCGTTACACGTTTGGGCGTAATATGGCGAGTATAATGAAGTTTTGAGTTTTTGTGCAGCATCATCACTGTACACGTGAAGAAATTTAAGGATAACAGCTTTATTGAGAGTTCGATGACTGTATTACAGAAATGTAAAAAGTCGTTACAATATTATTAAGTTTATGGAGCACAGGCTGCAGGAAATTAAACTTACTTCATGTGTGATAATGCCCACCTATACTTTGCAGGGATTTGTTGTTTTATTAAGTTGTAAAAGCGAAGTCGCTCTGCTGTTCCCTTAGACGTTTGGGTCCCTAGTAAGCTTGATCAGGAAGCCATAAGCGGGTGCTTGCAGCTGCCATCTAGTTCTTTTTTTTTTTTTCAATACCAAATTTTGTGCAGCCTAAGGCTTTTGAACCGCTGATGCTAGAGACTTGAAATATTCAGGGATGGTAGATCTTGATAGGAACTTGTGCCTAACAACTTTTGGGGGATGGTGGTCGTCACGTTAAAGGTCAAACGTCAAAAAAACAAATTTACCAAAACCTGATAACTTTTGAATGACATTAGGTAGGACCTTCAAATTTTTACAGTATATGCATATCAATGTGGGGAACAAATATATGCATAACAATGACCTATTTGTGACGTCACTTAGGGTCAAAGGTCAAATCAACGAATCTTAACAGTTTTTTGTGCAGCCTAAGACTTTTGAACCGCTGATGCTAGAGACTTGAAATTCTCAGGGATGATAGACCTCCATGTGAACTTGTGCCTAACAACTTTTGGGGGGTTGGCGGTCAACAGATTTAAGGTCAAACGTCAATCAGATAACATGATAAAAAATTTGATCAAACGCTAATAACTCGTGAATGGCAACTGCTAGGACCTTCAAGTTTACAGAGCAGATGCATCTCAACGAGGGTACAAAAGCACCAACAGTGATTAGTTTTGCGTGACGTCACTTGGGGTCAAAGGTCAAATATGCAAATATGTTGTTTGGCGTATAACTATTGATTGAAAGCACATAAAAACTTGAAATTCATACGGTTGGTGTGTCTTGGTATGTCCTTGCAGTGTACCCACTATAAACGTTTTATGTCACGTGACTCGGAGTCAAAGGCCAAAAAAACGAAAAGTGTTGCCAATATTGCGCAATCTAAGACTTTTGAACCGCTGATGCCAGAGACTTGAATTGTTCAGGGATGGTAGATTTTGATAGGAACTTGTGTTTAACAATTTTTGGGGGGTGTCGGTCATCAGGTTAAAGGTCAAACGTCAAAAAAACAAATCTACCAAAACCTAATAACTTTTGAATGACATTAGGTAGGACCTTCAATATTTTACAGTATATGCATATCAATGTGGGGAACAAAAATATGAATGACAATGACCTGTTTGTGACGTCACTTAGGATCAAGGGTCAAATGAACGAATCTTAACAGACTTTTGTGCAGCTTAAGGCTTTTGAATCGCTGATGCTAGAGACTTGAAAGTTTCAGGCGTGATAGACCTCCATGTGAACTGGTGCCTAACCACTTTTGGGGGGTGGCAGTGAACAAGTTGAACGTCAAGCATCAATCAAGTAAAATGATAAAAAATTTGATCAAACGCTAATAACTTGTGAATGGCAACTGGTAGGACCTTCAAGTTTATGGAGCAGATGCATCTAAATCACAGTACAAAAGGACCGACAATGATTAGTTTTGCGTGACGTCACTTGGGGTCAAAGATCAAATAAGCAAATATGTCGTTTGGCCTATAACGATTGCTTGAAATCACATGGGAACTTGAAATTCATAGAGTTGGTGTGTCTTAGTATGTTCTTGTAGTGTACCAACTATAAACGTTCCATGTCATGTGACTCGGGATCAAAGGTCAAAAAACCGATAAATGTTGCCAATATTGCGCAGTTTAGGGCATTTGAACCGTTGATGCTGGATGCTTGAAATGTTCAGAGATGACAGACCTCAACGTAAACGTGTGCCTCACAACTTTCGGGGGGTGGCAGTCAAGCGGTTTGGGGTCAAAGGCTAAAAACAGGAAAATGTTCACAAGCTCATAACTGTTAAATGGCAACAGCTAGGACCTTCAAATTATCGGAGGATATTAACCTCAAGGTGGGTAACAAAAATATCAATATAATGAAGGGTTACGCCAGAGCACCTGACTTGGAGTCAAACGTAAAAAAACGTGAAATTTCGGGAAACTTCATAGAATTCAAGCAAATTTTCTTATCCGTTAGAGGGCAGTAGGGAAACATGGTATTAACTATTTTAGCTTTAAACTTTTTCATTCGTGAGTGAGCCGTATGAGTTGGTGTTTAAACTGACGTTTTAAGCAGCAATAAGGGGCAGATGGGAGTTGGCCAAGTGGTTGGTGCATTGGACTCATGACTTAGCTTCGCGGATTCCTGGCATTGAAACTGTCTTCGCACTGCAGCGAAGAGTTTGTTAAGTTAATAACTAGCATAGTCCGCTATCAGATCATCAGGCTTGTGGTTTTGCGAAGTTCGTTGTAATCAGCACTTGTTTGCTTTATTTCATTCAGGCCTTATGCAATTGGGTAACTGGACAAATTCAAAACTGTTTGGCTGTAACTGGATGAGTGTCAAAGTGTTCGTTAAGTAGTCACAGCACTTTTATTTAATGTGAGCAATGTTGGTCTATCAGTCGCTTTACTTTTTAAGTTTCTAGCAAGTTGCCATTCATAAGTAAGTACTACGTTGTAACTTCTAAGTTTCAACTTATCAACAAGCGGTCGTCATCGACTTCAACTGATTTATCTACAATACCTTGGGCGAAGTCTTATGCGAAATATTGCAGCCTTTAATTTTTGCGCAGATTGTTAAGCAGTGTAATCGCTGCTTTAAAAGTGAGTTTTATGCCGCGATTTTTTGCCCTTAGAATCGAACACAAGCTCGATGATTTAGTTTCGTTTTGTGTGAGTGCAGTCGTCCTTGCTGCACAAATCCTTCAAGAATCATGGCGCAGAGTTGTGTAGCATTGTGCCGGCCGATTAGCTCAGTTGCTAAGCCCACCCTCTCGGTGCGGGAGGTGTGAGGTTCAATTGCCGGGTCGGTCAAATCGTCACAGTGTCGCCAACGGCTCGCCACCGTTGCGACGTTTGTTCGGAGCTGTGTAGCCCAAGCGCTGCGCCGCGGAGATGGGCCCCGCCACTCGTTACACGCTTGGGCGTATTACGGCGAGTATAATGAAGTTTTGAGTTTTTGTGCAGCATTATCACAGTACACGTGAAGAAATTTAAGGATAATAGTTTTATTGAGATTTCCATCATTATATTAGAGAAATGTAAGAAACCGTTACAATATTATTAAGTTTATGGAGCACAGGCTGCAGGAAATCAAACTTACTTCATGCGTCATAATGTTATCTATACTTTGCACGATTTTATTGTTTTTTTCAGTTGTGAAAGCGAAGTCACTCTACTGTTCCCTTAGACGTTTGGGTCCCTAGAAAGCTTGATCGGGAAGCCATAAGCGGGTGCTTGCAGCTGGCATCTAGTTTTTTTCTTTCTTTTTTTTCAATACCAAATTTTGTGCAGCCTAAGGCTTTTGAACCGCTGATGCTAGAGACTTGAAATATTCAGGGATGGTAGATCTTAATGGGAACTTGTGCCTAACAACTTTTGGGGGGTGGCGGTCATCAAGTTAAAGGTCAGAGGTCAAAAAAACAAATTTACCAAAACCTAATAACTTTTGAATGACAATGGGTAGGACCTTCAAATTTCCACAGAGTATGCATATCAATGTGGGGAACAAAAATATGCTCAACAATTATTTTTATGTGTCGTCACTTAGGGTCAAAGGTCAAATGAACGAATCTTAACAGATTTTTGTGCAGCCTAAGGCTTTTGAACCGCTGATGCTAGAGACTTGAAAGTTTCAGGGATGATGGACCTCCATGTGAACTTGTGCCTAACCACTTTTGGAGGGGTGGCAGTCAACAGATTCAAGGTAAAACGTCAACCAAATACAATGAAAAGAAAATCGATCAAACGCTAATAACTTGTGAATGGCAACCGATAGGACCTTCAAGTTTACAGAGCAGATGCATCTCAATCAAGGTAAAATAGGACCAACAGTGATTGGTTTTGTGTGACGTCACTTGGGGTCAAAGGTCAAATAAGCAAATATGTTGTTTGGCTTATAACTATTGATTGAAGACACATAAGAACCTGAAATTTATAGGGTTTGTGTGTCATAACATGTTCTTGCAGTGTACCAACTATAAACGTTCTATGTCACGTGACTCGGGGTCAAAGGTCAAAAAATCGATAAATGTTGCCAATCTTGCGCAGTCTAGGGCATTTGAACTGCTGATGCTGGATGCTTGAAATGTTCAGGGATGACAGACCTTGACGTAAACAGGTGCCTCACAACTTTTGGGGGGGTAGCGGTCAAGTGGTTTGGGGTCAAAGGCCAAAAACAGGAAAATGTTCACAAGCTCATAACTGTTAAATGGCAACAGCTAGGACCTTCAAATTATCGGAGGATATTAACCTCAAGGTGGGTAACAAAAATATCAATATAATGAAGGGTTACGCCAGAGCAACTGACTTGGAGTCAAACGTAAAAAACGTGAAATTTCGGGAAACCTCATAAAAGTCAAGCAAATGTTTTTAATCCGTTGGAGGGCAGTAGGGAAACATGTTTTTCAGGTATTTTGGCTTAAAACTTTTTCATTCGTGAGTGAGCCGTATGAGTTAGTGTTTAAACTGACGTTTTAAGCAGCAATAAGGAGCACATGGGAGTTGGCCAAGTGGTTGGTGCATTGGACTTATGACTTAGCTTCGCGGATTCCTCGCACTGAAACTGTCTTCGCATTGCGGCGAAGAGTTTGTTGAATTAATTGCTAGCATAGTCCGCTATCAGATCATCAGGCTTGTGGTTTTGCGAAGTTCGTTGTAATCAGCACTTGTTTGCTTTATTTCATTCAGGCCTTATGCAATTAGGTAACTGGACAAATTCAAAACTGTTTGGCTGTAACTGGATGAGTGTCAAAGTGTTCGTTGAAGTAGTCACAGCACTTTCACTTAATGCGAGCAATGTTGGTCTATCAGTCGCTTTACTTTTTAAGTTGCTAGAAAATTGCCATTAATAAGTATGTATTGAGTTTAATAATAATAAGTATCTATTTTGCTAAACCATTTCGATGACTGTATTACAGAAATGTAAGTGGTCGTTACAATATTATTGAGTTTATGGAACACAGGTTACGGGAATTTAAACTTACTTTATGTGTGCTAGTGCCCACCTATACTTTGCTACGATTTTATTTTATTTTTTAAGTTGAAAAAGCGAAGTCACTTTACTGTTCCCTTAGACGTTTTGGTCCCTAGTTTTATTTAGATTTCGATCACTGTATTACAGAAATGCAAAAAGTCGTCACAGTATTAAGTTTACGGAGCACAGGCTACAGGAATTTAAACTTACTTCATGCGTGGTAATGCCAACCTATATTTTGCACGATTTTGTTCTTTTTTTTTAGTCGTAAACACGAAGTTTCTCTACTGTTCCCTTAGACGTTTGGGTGCCTAGAAAGCTTTATCGGGAAGCCATAAGCGAGTGCTTGCTGCTGCCATCTAGTTTTATTAGCTTCAGTCCATTCGTAGACATTTGCTAGTTCTCGGTTTACGCTATTCTCCAGTAACGATGGGTTAAGTGCTTGAATCACCAGGCACGTGTCATCGGCAAATAATCTGGGTTTAGAGAACAACACGTTAGGAATGTCGTTTATGTAGATAAGGATAAATAATGGGCCAAGGTTACTTCCTTGCGGAACACCAAATCTATTAACTGCGTCGTTGGTGCGTAAATTTTGGTCGGCAACGAATTGTGAACGATTAGTTTAAAATGATTTTGACAGCTTTAGTGCAATTCCACGAATTCCATAGTGCTCTAGTTTATTCAGTAATACGGAATGACACGCGGTATCGAAAGCTTTTTTAAAATCTAATAAAACTATGGCAGTGTAATCATTACTCTCAATGTTATCATAGGCGTTCGTAAGAACATCTAAGATAGCATGAGAAGTAGATTTGTTGTTTTGAAAGCCATATCGTGTTTCGGCTATGACAGAATGTTTTTGAAAAAACGAGACCAAACGCGTATAAATCAACTTTTCAAATATTTTCGAAAGACAGGTTAGTATAGATATTGGACGATAATTATTTACTTCTTCATTTTTTCCTGCTTTAAATAAGGGAATGATTTTTGCTATTTTGCAATTTCGCGGGAATACACCAAATTTTATGGCATTGCCAAAAAAATAGCGGAGTGCTGGAGCTAAAATGTTTGATGCAACGAGTAAAAAATAAGGAGCAATATTGTCATGGCCTACAGCTTCACTTAAATTCAACGAATTAATCAAATTTATCACTTCATTGATTCTAGGAGGATCAAGTCAGCTTCACTTAAATTCAGCGAATTAATCAAATTTATCACTTCATTGATTCTAGGAGGATCAAGTATATTGAGGATTTTACCTTGTTGCGTAAAAAATGCGCAAATCCACTGTCGTTCGAATCAAAATTCTCAGCCAATTTCTCTCCGATCGTCGAGAAAAACTCATTAAATTCATTTAAGATTTTTTGTTAATCAGTAATTTTGCAATTATTAACTATTATCTGCCAGGTTAAATTGTTGTTAGAGTTAGACGTGGTAGAAGGAATCAACGAGCGAAGAATTTCCCACGTTTTGCGAAGATTACATTTATTTTTTTCCAGTTCTTCCGCGAGGTACTTCTTTTTTGCATTAGTTTTAATTTTCGTTAATTTGTTAGAAAACTTTTTGTATTCCAACTTCATGGCTGCATCACCCTTTATGTAGTGAGTTCTATGCATCCTTTTTTTGAGACAAATTAATTGGTAGATGTTTGAAGTAGTCCATGGCTTCACCGGCGCAGCCAGACATAAAAAAGGGGGGGGACAATTTTTTCCATTGAATTGCTGGTACTGAGCTTTCAGTCAGGTCTATCAGTTTATGTTAAAGAATAAGTGATTTGATTACATTGTTGCGCTGTAATTTAAAAGTTTTTTATGCCTTTGCAACAATGGAAATGTTAATGCTTAAGTGTTAACTAAGGTATGCTTGTTTTAATAACTGCGCTCAGATTTCTCCGGAAGTAGCCAAAGTTTGTCCGCTTTTTTCTCGCCGCTTTTCTGCACGTGTGCCAATACTACTGACTGCCCCACGCTGCGTTTATCGCAGTTGCAGGTGTAATGTTTACTGTAAACATGGCTTTCATCGCTGACGTCAACATATTCGGGCAGTGCTTTCAGCTGCAGCTGTCAACAGCACCCCGTGAAAACGGATCGTCGGCAGCGTAGCCGAGTGGTTTGGAGCGTCGATTTTACGACAGTCATGATCGCAAGGTTGATGGTGCAACTCCCACCCTAACCTCGTTGTTGCGTCCTTGGATAAGATGCTTCATGACAATTATCTCTGCTTGGTGGAATTTAACAAGCAGCAAATTGAAGAAGTCAGAAGCAAAATTCAAGCGGAAAACTCGGAAACAAAGGCAACTCCAAAGCGAGTTTGGATTCGTCCAATGCATAGCGCCTCCGTCGCTTTCGCGTGACAGGGGGATAAAAAAAAAGAAATTAGAAATCCTTAGTTTTCACGTCTTGAATTAAGATCTAGGCTGAAGCATTTAGCGTGGCCGATGATCGCTGGCTTCATCTATGCATTAAACATTTTTTTTAAGAACAAAGCGATCTCTTAGCTCAGTGTGGTCTAACTTAATTATATCGCGGGCCATAAAAAGCTGCTTATTCATCCCTCGGGGCAATGTTTAATTCTGATAGAAGATGTTGCTATTTGCTATGTCTTATTACGCATAAAACAGGACCTTTAAATGACCTTTTGTGTCATTGTTTAATAATAATAATATACTATCAAAAAAACAAACCATTGTGTAGCGAATAATGCCCTTTTCCTAGTTTCGTAATGCTGAACTTATTTGGCAACATTTTTAAACCGCGACACAGCCGGCATTCTTTTTTTGTTTTGTGTCTAGCACATGTTGGTAGAAATGAAAATTAACTATCAGTTACTCGCTTTTTCTCAATATATTTTTTTGAGCAAGGTTAGGCGATTTACGATCGAGAGTTTTAAGCAAGCGAGTGGAAGTCGAGTGTTTTATCATTTTGGCTGTTGGCCCCGGCTCGTCCACGTTGCTGCCAACGTGAAACTGCCCTTCAACTCCCACAATTGCAACAAACTGAAACGCAATCCGTTGCAATTCGATGAAAAGAACGCGACATAAATTGTGAAACGAAGCGGTACAGGCTGTTCTGGATTCAATTTAAAAAGCAAAAGCGTAACCGAAAACAACGACAAAGTAAATGTTTTCCGACCTAAACGTGCAAATCACCCGTGATTCAACGCGGGCCAAAAAAATTACTTCGCGCGCCAAAATTGGCCCGCGGATCTGCAGTTGGACCACCCTGTCTTAGCTTACAGGAAAAATATATAATCCTCAGTTCCTTAATCAAATAAAACTTTTGAATAAAGACCTGACGACAAGGGGTCGTCGTAGTTGAGCTTTGTTTTCTTAAGTCACAAAAAATAATTCTTCCGAGAAAAAGTCTCTGTTGCGTACCGCTTTCTTTTTTGGAATAGAAAAACAAATGATTCGCACCCTTTTGTTTTCGGTCAATAAAAATTTTTGTTGACTGCTGGCGGTTCATTACTGCGCTACTACGCGTTATACGCAGCAAGAATGTGACAGCGAT
The DNA here is from genome assembly GCA_964006365.1 of Trididemnum miniatum. Lineage (NCBI taxonomy): Eukaryota > Metazoa > Chordata > Ascidiacea > Aplousobranchia > Didemnidae > Trididemnum > Trididemnum miniatum. Next base: position 33,347,545 of record OZ023234.1, on the reverse strand, counting down.
TGATCATTTGTTGCGTTTGGTTGTGTAAAGTGTTGAGGACAGTCAGAGGTGGTCATTAACTAGGGAGGGGGACCGGGCAAGACAGTGAAAATGGGCTCCCTTGCACAACAATGCAACATGTTTTTGCAACTAGGACCACTGGACGACACGAAGTCTGAACTATGGCAGTGGCTATACGGGCCCATACAAATTAACCCTTTATTTCTTTTATGCTCTTCCTGGTTCTACGAAGCGTGACAAAGTAATAAAATAAACCAAAGAAACAAATGTTACGGGTCCGTAAAAATGGCCACTTCGCTGAATTATAGGATCAACACACTTACTAACAAATTTTACAACTGGTGCTACATCCCAAAATGAGGTAAATATGTAAACTATCTACCAAAGAAAAGTTTTAAGATATGGAAGATATATTGCTGAAATGCTGGCAACGCTTTATGATTTTATAGGAAGAATCAAAACATGATGTTTCATAAAACTTTTTAATCTATGCATTACGTCAACTCTATCTACCATTAAGTAAAAACAGTGCCATTATGCCATAGCAGCTGGCTGTACATTGTGTACAATATAAGTTTCCAGATAAAAAGTAAATAAACTTGAGCAGAAAAAAACTCATAAATAAGCAACACTGAAAACCGCACTATGACATAACTGTTGTCTGCAAAACACTGAGAAAGATATGCTGCAAACACTTGCTGCTTGGTGGCACTAAGTACTCAGAAGTTAAAACTACATCGCATTCAAAACAATTCAACGTACATCAGTATACCAAATTCTGCTCACTGATATTTGGGTAGCTAGCAACTTGTAAGCAGTCAATCACTAGTCACAACACAACTATTACTGCACTCAAATTATTTCTCATCACGTAGATCTTGAACATTGTAATAGCTTGCAAATTGCATAATATTATAACTCACAGCAGTAGTTCAGTAATCAGTACACCAAACTGTGCACCGATAGCACTATAAGTAGGAAGCACATTATAAGCAGTTAATCACTACCATTAAAGGCAGGTGCTCAATCATTGGTATGCAATTGATTAGAAACATTCTTGCTATTTTGCAGTTCCAAGTTAAATCCATTACACTGAAGACTTAACTTCCACTTTAGTAGGGCACCTGGGTACAGTAGTTTGCAAGTTGCATACCAAAAACACTTACGGTAATATTAGAAAACTTATTGAGACTTCATAATAATTATAATATTTGTATGAACAAATCGAAATGGTTCTGTGATGTCACCAAGAATAAAATCTAATGATGATGTTTGAGCTGAAATATTTCTTATAGATGAAATGCCAAAATTGCCAACCTGAGAACCACAAAAAAATTGGAATTTCAAAACCAAATTTACTCCAATAGCACAAAAAACAAGTTGCTAATTTTCACGTTTTTGGATATGTGAAAACAAGTGACCGATACTACACAAAAGATCAAAAAATTATTTCCGAAAAACGTTTGCTATTTCTTTAGTTGTGTCAGGAGCTTAGCCTTTAACTGTGATTAAACAACATTAATTTACTCCACAAAGATGTTTTGGACCGTTCTAATGTGAAAAAATGACTTTCTGGACCCAAAAAATGTTAAAATTGACATTTGTGCCATCATTTTATTACCAGAAATAAAGATATTCAACAAAATCATTACGCGTAACCAGTGCTCACAAACGTGAACTCCCTCAAGTGGCTGAAATTTCAAATTGCAATAACTCGGAAGCCCATTAAGATTTTTTCATTTTTTTAAATCTTCTTGTCACTTCAAACTCTATACCATATTTTCATCACCAAAATATAACAGGTGATCTGTGATGGTTACAAATTAAACGAAATTAGTTGATTATACATGGAATGATTACAAATTGCTACCGGTACCAGTTGCACTATAATCTACAGCTCTAAACCACAACATAGCCTATGGTAGGCCTCTAGAGTTTTTCATCCAAATGTTGCCTCATATCCAGTTACCTGCCAGTAAACAATCCAATACTAAATTACAACTAACCACAAATTCCAAGCACTTTTACTTCAACCAAAAGGTTCTTGTCAGTTGACACCTAGGTCAAATTCAACAAATTTGTACTGGTACTGGTGCTACCGGTACGTCGTTACACTGTGGGCTAGCTAATAAAACGAACTAACGAACTGAAAATTAATTATACCACTGTAACCTACTGGCTAGCACCTAAACCAAATACTTTGTATTTGACTGCCAACGATTTGGAACAAAAATCAAAACTACAGTACCAAACAGCAACCACTTCAGAGCAGGACCAAAGCAATAAGTCAGGGGTTCTTAAACTGGGGTCCATGAACCCCTAAGAAGACCGTGGACAAGTTGTGAGGGGTTCATGAAGACCAAATGAAAAGGTTCCTTACTGTGAAAACTGAAAGAAAATTTTCTAAATGGGGTTTAAGCGAACAATAAAAAATTGATTTAGGGGTCGTGTTAAAAAAAGTTTAAGAACCTCTGCAATAAGTGAAGCAAAGATCAGAAAACCAGACAAGATTGCTTGATATCTTCAAGTGCATAATAAAATTTGAAGTGGCCATGTCGCGCGTAAACTTGAGTGGGGGGGCCCTGACAGCACGTAAATTAAGTTGGGGGGGCCCCGGGCGACCGCCCAGTTTGCCCATGCATAAGACCGTCACTGAGGGCAGTCAGTCTAAAGCAATGGCAATACAATATGGCAAATTGTCGATACAGCGGCATTATTCTCATTACAACCCATGTTTATTTACGAAATTTTGATTCAGTTGATCATTCAACAAATTATTCCCCCTCCCATCGCTTTTCTGGCGGTTTAATCAATAGTTATGCTCAAGTTAAACAGTATTTTAATCGGGGGTTCCATTGTTTAATAAATTTTAAAACCTCCACTTTGAAAAGGGGGGGACTGGTCCCCCTAACCCCCCCCCCTGGCTGCGCCTGTGCATGGCTTCCTTTTAATTTTTTTTTGCTTTCGAGACATGCGTTTCAGTCGTGCGTGTTTGTCTATTGTGTGTTGAATGATTAACACAAATGCCTCAAAGCTATCGTCAAAATTAGTTTCAGTGATCTCTTCCGAATCTAGCATGAAATTAAATATGGAATCATTTAAGTCAGTACAGTAGCCTACCTATCAACATCAAAGTTGGACTTATCTCTAAATGTGTAATGCATCTTCTTGTTGGTAGGAGTTGCGTACCCAAGGACTTCACAAAACATATGGTAATGATCAGATATATTAGCATTTTGAATAACCCCAGGTCTAATACAATAAGAAGTGTCATTAGTAATCACATGATCTATTACTGTGGATGAAGTGACTCAGGTAGGAATTGTGATAATGGGCACGGAACCGCAGCTAATTAAACTGTTTATGTAATGGGTCGAAGAAGGTGTTCTTGCATTTGCAAATATGTCAATGTTTATATCATCAAAGACGTAAAATATTTTTTTCGACAGCAAGTTAATGGTATTAATAAAGGCTTCGCAAAAAGTTTCAATTTTGCTCGACGGGTGATGATATACGGCACCTATTATAAAACTGGTTTGATTAGTAGGAACAGTTACTTCTAACCATAGATCTTCACATTCATTTAAGTTCATGTTATAGGATTGGACTAATTCAAGTTTGTACTTAGAGGAAATGTAAATCGCTACTCCACCTGCATTTGTAACTGAATCAATTTGTGCAAAATTGTAGTCAGGAATGGTGATATTTGATAAGGGTTCACCCTTCAATCGGGTTTCTGATACACACACGATGTCTGGAAGGCGGGCTAATGAAGTTAAAAAACAGTGTAGTTCATCAGAATTTTTGTTTAAAGATCTAATGTTAACATGTAATAGGATTAGCGTGTTTTGTTGTTCACGAACGAAAGGCAATTCAACATTTGGTGTTTCTAAGTATTTGCACTCGATTACATTTTCAAATATTGCAACAAAGCTAGATTCATTTACATCGCAGAAATTCTCAGTGTTATCAGTGGCCACTCGACTCGCGAAAAAATCGAGCAACTTCCTGTTGTCAGTAGACAGTAGTAGCCATTATTTCAATTAAGAGCGTTCGCCATGGAAGCTGGTAGGCTGGGTTCTATTCTCAGTCGGGTCAAACCAAAGACTTTAAAACTGGTATCTGCTGTTACACTTGTTACACGCTCAGCAATTAAGTGTAGTGCGGAGGATGAAATAAAAAGAGAATAAAAATACGTCGATGAATTCTTGACAAAATTTAGTCCTGGCGCTAAAGGACCTAAGTAGTTATAAAGCGCCATAAAACCACCCAACATTTCATTTCAACAAAACAGAATCAAGTCACAGGCAACCCAAAAGCACAAGCGGATGCAGATTCAATACTTACGCACGCTGCTATAAGTCTAATTAAACGACTTCGACATTAGGTTGGCATAATCGTGAAATAGACAAACCAATTTTGTCAGAAACTAGAAAAATGATTCAATAAAATTTTCACAACAACAATTTACAAGTCAACTGAGCAATTGGCAAGTTACATGCCTAGTCTTTGGGAATGGGAAGGACGAATGCGTTTATTGTTGACGTACAGACAGTAATCACCGTCAAAAGCGCCCTAACGAACCGATTTTTTGTCACGTTTGACAGAATGAAACTCTGGTAATAATTCCTTTTTTTGATTATAAAAGACCTTTGGTAAGTAAGTGGTCAGCAACAAAAACGGTAGAATCTCTATCTTCGTTACATTCCTTCAGTTTGGCAATGTTTTGATAAATAAGTCCTTTATCGAAGGTAGTCATGACTTTAAAAGTAATTGGTCTGTTCATTTTTTTGCCCTCTCTTCTAATCGGGTGTAGGGGGAGGCGATGCAAGTCCACTACATCGATATCATCAGGTGCCAATCCCAATGCTTTAGTCAAGAACTTATCAAAAATGGCTTTAGTTTGACTTTTACTTTTTTAGTTTCGTTACCTTCTGTTTCCTCCAGGCCGTGAACAAGCAAATTCAACCGTTATCGCACGATTCACGCATTAAATTTTCAACCTCAAGGTGTGCAATTCTGGTCAATAAATCAGCTTGCTTCTCTGCGTCAAAACCCGTATTCAGTTCAATTTTTTCCTCCATTTCGTCAAATTTAGAAGTCATGATAGACTCAACAACTGAAGCACGGCTGCCTATTTGCTTGATTTCAAGATCTAACGAATTGATGTCAGTTTAAACAACTAAAAAGCAATGTCCTTCCTGGCCTACCGGACGGGAAGTCATGACGACTTCCTCTAGTTGAGTCAAAGGCTATAACAGCACTCCATCACCAAATGTGCAAAGCACTCCAGTAAATCGTATCGTAGAACGAGAGAGCGCTGTTTCTGGCTATTAGCCTTCATCAACCGCCCTCAGGTAAGAAACATTCATCATTCTCATTCATCATTGGGCCATAGGAAGTAAAGAGTTTGACTGGAATGGTGACGTAGCCACACGAGTGGATATGCGTACCACAAAGGTTAAATTCTTTAAGGAATATTTATCCGAAGGGATGAGTGATCCTGGCAAGATCATTCGTCCTATAGGCTGGAAGATGAATTTATGTCAGTTTCTTGAAAAAAATTTTGAAAAAAATCTTGAACATCTCAAAGAAAATTTTTCATCAATTTCTTTCAATTGACTTTCAAAACTGCAAAGTTTGGTTTCTAAACTTGAGAGCCTTTGACAGTGGCGTACGCAGGATTTTTCAATGGGGGATTTCAGTGACGTCACATCGTGATGACGTAAAGATACTACATTACAATCACAATAGTTTAGAGGTATTAAAGTGCATCGTATTGTAATGTTTCCAACCTAAATTGCAGTTAACCATGATTAAGCTATATAATGCCATACCTAAGGAAATAACAAAGATATTTCATTCACGCTTTTGCTTAATGCTTTGCGTTTCATTTAAGGAGAGCAGTGGCGTACGCAGGATTTTTCAATGGGAGGGGTTTCAGTGACGTCACATTGTGATGACTTCAAGATACTACATAACAATTACAGTACTTTAGAGGTATTAAAGTGCATCGTATTGTAATGTTTCCAGCCTAAATTGCAGTTAACCATGATTAAGCTTTATATAATGCCATAGCTAAGGAATATTTCATTCACACTTCTGCTTAATGCTTTGCGTTTCATTTAAGGAGAAAAAAGGTTTCACAGAAACTCAAGCTGTCAAGCCGTGGTTAAAAATTTTAGTTGAAATCATTTTTGGGCCATAGGAAGGTTAATTGACTAAAGTATAGGCTGGCTAGCTGTCGCAACGTCACAAACAGAGTGCACCCAGGGGGTAAAACAAGCAATTCCTTCTCTCCAAAAAAACTTTTTTCAAGAACCAACATTATTATAAACAACGCATATACGCTTACCCTTGTTATAAACAGTCAATATACGGTACACTCATTATGAAGGGGGCAGTTTCTCGCTTGAAATTTGAAAAGTGAAGATATTGGAGCATAAGAAAAAACTGCCCTCCCTACCAAAACGTTTTTAAACTAAAAGAAGTTATGCGCGAGAGGAATCCCTAATCATCCGATTAAAGTCAAAAACAGCGTCGATATTATCTAAGCCTTTTTCTGCGAAATCACAGCGTCGATATCAGATGCTTTCAAACACATAGTCGGGGTGTTTACGGGAAACGAAGAACTCTAGCTCCTGAGATAGTCAGCTTACGATACGAAAAAACAATGCTGTCTCTCCCCTCGTTCCGCCCCTAGGCCTCTTCAAATCTTTCATTGGTCTATGGTCGTCTTTGGCAGTATTTTTATCTTACTTTTGGCACTTGGAGCAGTGTCAATTTAGTTTTTTATATTTTAATAAAATTTCTCAAAACACCGGGCGATTATAGCGTAGTGTTAAAAGATTTCGCTATCGATGCGGAAGGTTTGGGACTCAATTCCCTGGCCGGTCAAGTCGGACACAGTGTAGCCAACGGCTCGCAACCGCTGCGACGTTTCTTTGGAGCTGCGTTGCCCAGGCGCTAAGCCGCGGGGTCGGGCCCTGCCACTCGCTACCACAATTCGGTACAACAACGAATTTAATGAAACGAGTATAGGCTAATCAGGACTTGATTTGATTTAAAAAAAAATTTGTGTGCAGCCATAGTTACCGCAGATACACTGCCTTTACGGAAACTCCTACTTCTTAATTGTTTCACAGCAACATCAATGACAAAAATGCACTTCAAGCAAAACACAACAGAAAAGTTTGACTACCGGGTACCGGTATTGTTACTAGCATTGCATCGTAATCAATGCTCGAGTTGTAAAAACACTTATGGGGGGATGGTACAACTTTTCACGCAGACGTAAGGAGGGATGATCATTGTACTTGTAAGGGAATGGTTTACGCTAAAATGTTTTGTGGGGGATGGTGTTGTTTGGGATGAAAACATGATAGTAATTTCGGCAAGCTCCGCATGAAGAAAAGTCGGTTCGTTTTAAAAAAGAAAGGTTTTATTTTTTCTGAAATTGTCAAAGGGAAAGGGAAGTGCTGACTCTCGACCTCTGCGAACGTCACTGGGGTCCATCTCTTAGCGCTTGGGTAACACAGAAACGTCGCAGCAATGACGAGCCGTTGGCGACACTGTGCCGATTTGACCATCCCGGGAATCGAACCCCAGACCTTCCGCACCGATAATCTGTGCGCTTAACAACTGAGCTAACGGTCGGTACCGGCCCAAAAATTGAACCCAAAACCTCCCGCGCCGATAGCGATGTGTGTAACCACTACGCCAACTGGTCGGTTTGGCGCAAAATTATGACATCGCAAGCGAACTATGTGCATGCGTTGCAACCGTTCTCTTCCAAGAATGCCTTCTGCGCCGAAACGTTGAGAACAATGTCTTTATGATATCACAACACGACTCCAGCTTTAGTGCCCATTGGCCTTGTCCAGGCTTGCATGTTGAGCCAGCCTAGCCAATGCCGGTTCAAGCACTTCACACCAGAAAAGTTTGACTACCGGTATTATTGCATCACAATGAAAGTTTCTCGAGATTATAGGCAATTTGATACAGCACAGAAAAACACAATCTCTGTATGAAAAAAGGCTATAGGCCTTGTTACGCTATCACAAAAAACGCCTAGAAAATGGATTTCGTGATACCCACCGAAGAACTACATGAAACTTCGTAAATTTGAAGATTAAGAAATGCTGAATTTAAATCTCGTGTCTTCCGTGTCCAACAGGTGCCGTTACGTCATAATGACGTCATGAAGACAAAAATAGCTCTTTCAAAGATGCAGAAATTCCACACACTTAAAAGCCTCTAAATTTTTTTGTGGTTGATGTAAACGCATCAGATCACTTTCAAAGTAATCTTTGGTTGACAGACTATGTCCATGCCAAACTGTGACGTCATAAGTTGATGACGTCATAACCTACAAGTAACAGATTTTGTAAAAACAATTATTTTTTCTGTATGGGGTTTATACAGTTCCTTGTAACTTCGGTTGTAGTACGTTTAACAAGCTAAAAATTGGTGTGAAAAATTCAAATATACATATTACCACATCTGCAAAATTTCGACCAGTTTTATTCAGTAGTTTTTTTGCTATTGATTTACAATGATTACATATTAACCATTAGCTTAAACCGCAACCAGACCAGAAAATAAATAATCATATTGAGTAATTGCTTCCAACTTCTTGTGTTAGTAATACAAACACTTAAAATAGTTTGGAGACATCTCTAGTCAATAATTTGCATCTATTTCAAATACTGACGTCATAAGTTGATGACGTCATAACTCACAAGTAAGATTTTGCAAAAAATATATTTTCGCTAGACAGGGTGTATATACAGTTCCTTATAACTTCATATACAGTATAATACGTTCAAAAGCTGAATTTTGGCTTGGAAAATCTAAGTATACATATTAACACATCTGCAAAACTTTGACTAGTTTGATGGAGTATTTTTTTTTTCTTCTATAGACGTACAACAATTAGTTATTTACCGCTAGCTTAACGCGCAATCATACAAGATAGTAAATAATTGTATCGAGTAATTGCTGCAAACACTTAAAAATAGTTTGAGACATTTTCAGTCAATAATTTGCTTTAGTGCCAAACACTGACGTCATAAGTTGATGACGTCATATCAACCATAAGTAAAAACTTTCTCTGAACAGAGTGTACATAAATTTTTTAGCCACTATTTTCATCAAAAAACAATGTGAAACTTGACGTGGATAAATTAAGCATACGGTACATACTGGCACACCTGCAAATTTTGTCCAGTTTTATCAAATACTTTCTAAGTTACAAGGCGATTATCCTACTCTCTAACAGCTGATAACTTTACATTACTTCACGTATTTCAACTACTGCATCAAGTTAACGCTAAGGAATTCAATTGGTATAAATTAAGCACTTCAAAGTATGTTTTTAATGTAACCAAAAACAACATACCGGTACCCTTTGCGTCAGTTTTGTGCAATTAAATAATGGCATCATAATTCTCACGACCGGCCGTTAGCTCAGTTGCTAAGCACACGCTATCGGTGCGGGAGGTCTGGGGTCGATTCCCGGGCCGGTCAAATCTACACAGTGTCGCCCACGATTCGCCACCGTTGCGACGTTTCTTCGGAGCTGTGTTGCCCAGGCGCTAAGCCGCGGAGATGGGCCCCGCAACTCGTTACACGCTTCGGCGTAATACGGCGAGTATAATGAAGATTTGATTTTTTGATTTGATCATAATTCTCGAAAGAAATATATTTTACGATAAAGAACTTTATTGGATCAGAAAATTAATTTTATTAGTTAGTGTTCGTTGCTGCCAATCTACTTTAAAAAGATATAAACATAAATTTTTACACCGTAATATATTTTCATTGACTAAATTTCGTATCTAGCTAAAACACCTATAGGCTACATTGATAAGCAGGTCTTATTACTTGAAAAACAAAGAGAAATTTGGTGTGAATAAGCTATATTAAATTTCGTTACATTAAAATAAAACCTTTAGTTACGACAAACACATTTTAACATTTTTCAACTAGCTACAAATTGGTTGTCATCACTATCATCGTCGTCATTACTGACATCATTCACTAGTTCTACTTCAATTACGGTCTCCGAATCATTTTCACAAACAACGCAAGAGCAGAGTTCGGTGCATGATACGCCGTTTCCAACGCAAGAACACTGATTTATTGTCTCTGTTAACAGTCTGCTCAATCACTTGATCTGCGGCTGTTGCGAAAAATCCGTATCGCTCTTGTTGCTGAATTGCAAATTCACCAGCACGTAAATGCTCAAGGGCAAATGGGTGTGCTTTTTCAAATTCACGCATTTCATGCAAATAGACAGGAACGTAGCGAAAATAATTCACACGATCGTAGGCAAGCAGCCAAGGAGTTATCTTCTCCAAAGTATTTAAATGACCTTCCCAATCTAATCGACGGGTACAGCTAATAAAGTGTAATAAAGTAGACACCAAATGGCTGCAACAGGGCAAAAGTAGGGAAAGCAGAGGCTTGCGTAGCACAGAACATGTCGTAATTGCTTACAAAATATTGAAAGACATCTTCCTGAAGTGGATGGAAAAGCAGAGATCATCGCCTCGTCAAGTCACTAATTTCTTTTTTTTTCACATATGTTGAATGAACTTGATGACCGCAACGCTTGTATGGACAAACTTTCAATTCTTTCAGGAGAATCATCTTCTGGAAATATTCTTTTAGAATTCGAACATACGCGCCTTTCAATACTTCTTTCATTAGTAAATCGAAAATAGCATTATTGATGAAAACCATGTCTGTGGGCGCTCGGTGACAGATCAGTTAATGAATTTATATCCCATATAATTGTAAATTTTTAGCAGCAATAACTTTTTCAGTACAATCCAAACTCAGCCATTTATAAGCACATTACTTTAGAATGCTGAAACTTGTTGCAGTAAACTTTTTTGAATCACTTTCATAGACGTCATCATAGTGAACAATTATGCATTTCATCAAAATCAAATCTTCATTATACTCGCGGTCCAAAAAGAGCGGTTTTTAATTTTTTCCAATCGTCAATGGGGGGGGGGAGGGGTGACCCCCGAAACCCCCTTCGTGCGTACGCCACTGAAGAAGAGAAAAGGTTTCACAGAAACTCAAGCTGTCAAGCCGTGGTTAAAAATTTTCTGAAAAAATTTTAGTTGAAATCATTTTTGGGCCATAGGAAGGTTAATTGACTAAACTATAGGCTGGCTAGCTGTCACAACGTCACAAACAGAGTGCAACCAGGGGGTAAAACAAGCAATTCCTTCTCTCCAAAAAAACTTTTTTCAAAAGCCAACATTATTATAAGCAACGCATATTGGCTTACCCTTGTTATAAACAGTCAATATACGGTACACTCATTATGAAGTGGGCAGTTTCTCGCTTGAAATTTGAAAAGTGAAGATATTGGAGCATAAGAAAAAACTGCCCTCCCTACCAAAACGTTTTTAAACTAAAAGAAGTTACGCGCGAGAGGAATCCCTGATCATCCGATTAAAGTCAAAAACAGCGTTGATATTTGCAAGGGACAAATTAATGTTTCGACTATAACAAAAGTCTCGTCAGCCTAGCTATGCACAGCCAATCCAAGCTAAACTCATTCCAGACCGTAAAGACTCTTTTTTTGCATTGCTTTACCTGGACATCTGAACTTCATCTCTTTTCTTGGTGGTGCCCTATTTTTAGCAGGCGACTGGCCCCAACCAACGATACCCAGTGGAAGAGCTTATAACTACCTACCCACAACTAAGTTACCGGTAGCCTAACTAGCCCACATCACTAGAAGCCTCCATGGTAACCCACTCATTTGCAGCTGCAGACGCGTTTCAACTTTATTATGATCTCATCAGTGCAGCATAGCAACCTCCCACCTTCCTGAAAAAAAATTCTAACCATCAAAAGAACTACAATCCTCCAACTTCTGCTCAAGGTGGAACATTTGAAATAAAACTTTCAAGGAATTAGTACATGCTGGATTATGATGTCACAGATTCCCTGTAAACAACCGAGAAGAATAGAAATGACCGGTTGGTTTAAACATTTTCCCGGTAACCTGAGAAAGAATTTTTTGTTTACGGTTTGTAACTATACCGTTCCTTTCAAATTCCTGGGCGCTTTCCTTTCTAATTGCGCCCCCCCCCCCCTTTCAAATTCCTGGGCACACCCCTGTTGGGCAATGCCCAAGGTCTCAACTAATTTTAATTACGCCCATGCTACTGTAGATGAGATCATCGTAGTTGCATACCGAACTTGAATTGTCACGCTTCGCTGCAGTTTAATCTGCTTAACCGAAGTAAGAGCATGTGATAATGCAAACAATTACTTTCCGTTATGCTTCAGTAAGTAGCCCCTTCATATCAACAAATACGTCATCATTGTTTCGTGTTAGCGCTCAGGCTTAACGACGTCGCTGTAAGTTCGTGCACAAAAGCTGGGCAGCAAGATCGCATTAGAAAGGAAATATTGGCAGAATTCTTCTCCTGTTAGCACATTTAGACAAAGTCAAGGAAAGCAGCAGGCGCTAGATTTGTAAATGCAATTTTAGCTCTTTTATTGCCAAGTTTCAGCAAAGGGCATTTGACTGGTATTATCGAAGGTGTAAGACTGAAAGACCCGGCACTTTTCTCGACTTATTAGGAAAAAGCTTACCAAAACGCTTACTGAAGGCTTGCTAGTATATTTTTAAGCTGGAGAAATCAAAAACAGTTTGAAACATTGGATTTTTCCGCGTTTGCTGAACTATTAGACTAGGCTAAGTGTTTTGTAACGTCAGAACTATAATTTGACAGTTGTTTTAGTCTAAAAATTTTCCCACCAACCCTGATGCCAAGCGACACTCTGGCAAGCTCTTGAATCTTGATACCCTTGTTCAGAGCTGGGCACAGCGGCGCTACTAGCGCCGATACTTTTTCGGTAGCGGCAGCGCCGCTGTTTATTTCGGGCAGCAGCGACAAGCGGCAGCGCCGCTGTTATTTTAGCCGAGTAGCGGCAGCGCTTCAGCGCCCCATTTAATGCAAATAGTCTCCCGCTGGCGCTGATTAAACTCCTTCGAGGACAGCAACTAAAAGTTTTGTTTCTCACAATCTCACTTTAAATTTTTTAAACTGAGATTGAGAAAACATATTTCTTGGTAAAAAAACTCAGTCTCTGAGAATTGGCTTCTCAGCGGTAGATATGTGAGGTAGCCTAGGAAGAAAATTCCAGCAGAATGATGGAAGAGAGAGCTGCTTGATAGTTTTCTTCAAAGTTTCAAATTTTCTTTGTTATTTGCTTATAGGCCTATAAGGTGTGATGTAAAGCAGTATGGGGATGAGAATGCCGCGCCCGCGATGTTATTTGATGCTTATCTTTGTTAGAGGCGCTAATTGCAGCTGTCTACTTTCTTGCTTTGATGACAGGCGATGCTCTGAATTTTTCGTTGGGGGCCTTTACATGTGGATTGAGCTTGAGGTGTAGCATGGCAGTACGATAAGCTTTTGTAATGAGAGTCAATCAGGCCAGACTCAGGGTGATTGTTTTTAGTCGTTGCTTTCCGCGATAGTAGCAGGAATTAAACGGAGGTTTAAATCATTTAAACTTACTTGGCTCCCCTTTCTGGTTCATGCTGGAATGAGCAATAAGGGCATTGAATTGGTGCGAAACAAAAAAAATGGTGCATTTAGTCACAGACGCACGCAGGGTAGGCATGGTGCCATCCCCCCCACTTTGGCCCAGTAATAAGGTACCAAAACCTAGTTTTTAGTCTGTAATTTCTCAGACTAATAATGGGTGAAGCCTCGATCCTTTCATCTATTTTAGCCAAGCTTCTACTTTTAGACACAAACTGCGAAAATATTTTTGTATTGTCCCTAGTGATTGCGGACACCATTTTTTTCAAGAGCTTACATGCAATTTCGAACCCCAAAGTCAGGCTTCAGTTAGGCATGTGGTGGAAGAGTTTTTGAATGAAGCTGCATTCCATCGTGAACGACCTTCGCCGGCACTTTTTAAAAACAAAATATTGAGGGACTTGTTCAATGTTCATTGACACAAATACCGCGATTCTGTCAAGCGCGGCGATCGAACGACTTTTCTCCGTGGGAAAAGACGTGCTTAAGCCTAAGCGAGGTGGTTTAACGGACCAGAATTTCGAAATGCTAGTTTTTTTAAAAGGAGCATGCAACTAATCAATGGAGTTTCAATTTTTTAACACCGGTTGCGACCGGCCTTCATTTTTTAAATTGTTTCTATATTTTCAACCTGTGTTTTATTTTCAACATGTTCTGATTATTTCTTTTCAACCTGTTTTTTGTTATTCACTAAAAACCTAACCATCGGTTTCTATTTACATTCAATCCGATTTCAAAATTAACTTCTCCCCAAAAAGCCCTATATCTTATTGGATGAAATAAAGGCCGATTGTCGGCTTTTTTATCACTTGTTTTAATTTTTATTACTCGCATTGCTATGCTACTTCCGTCAACAAAGTTGCAATTTCACCAGTAGGCGTGCAATATTAAAATGCCTTTGCGCTTTGAACATTTTATTTTTTTTTCTTTAAAATAGCGGCAGCGCCCGCTGTTTTGCACTCACTAGCGGCAGCGGTAGCGGCGCTGCTTTCGTGAACAAGCAGCGGTTTGCGGCAGCGCCGCTGCTTTTTTGGTCAAAAAGCGGTAGCGGCAGCGGCGCTACTTTTCAAGTAGCGGTTGCCCAGCTTCGCCCTTGTTAGGGTTTGATTTGACTTGATCGAGTATTCAAACCAGTTTATGCAGTACAAAGCGGACGTTTTAACCGCTGTATAAGAACACAATTATGCCAGCCTCGTTCCAAACGCAGAGTTAAACCAACTTAAAAAAAAAAGGTAAAATTTGCTTCACTTGAAACTCAACGCTGGACCAGCAATTTCGTTCAAACTTTTCTGCCTCACGAGAAAACGCCACAATCGTATGATTTATTTAAAACATAACTGTTAAAGGTCCGATCACACCAACTGAAAATTTTAGACCGAAGTCTTATTGTCATTGAGAAATTTCGTCTCATTGAACGGAAAACTGCGCAATGGCAATGAGACGCTGCGAAGAAGGTTCATGTGGGGTGCCGTTTGTGAAGTAGAAATTGTACGCACTTTACGGACAAATCAATGCTCTTTCTTACGCCAAGTCAAATGGTAATGAGAAAAAACATGCTGTCCTACGCCAAGTCAAATGGTAACGAAAAGAAAAACATGCTTTCATACACCGAGTCAAATGGTAATAAAAAATGCATTCCTACGCCAAGTCAAATGGTAACCAAAAATGCATGCTTTCCTACGCCAAGTAAAATGGTAACGAAAAAAAGTATGCTTTCCTACGCCAAGTCAAATGGTAACACAAAACTCTCTCGTTCTGAGTAACACAGCGCCAACTGTAACCTAACAGACATCACGTATCTGCCGACCAAACCACCTTTTTTCTAATGGAATCCGAACAGACTTCCGATTAAATCCGAACAGACACGAGAAGCTGGATATGCGACAGTTTCTTTTGAACAAAACCGCTACAGCGTTTTTGAAAATCACGTGATGCGTAAGAAAAGTGCGTATGATGACAAGCAGAGTATAAGTAACAACATTGTACGATGACGAGGCAACAGCGGGTAAAGGGGTTGGAATGTTGGAGTTGCATTCGAAGGCACCTGGTTCGATGCCGCTCTAGGTGTACATATTTTTCTCAACGTAGTTGGTTGATTTTCTGTGGGCTAACAGAAAACTTTTTTTTTTATTCGGGATGAGGAAGAGTGGGGATAATAGAATAAACGAAAAATTTTCTTTTAGCCTACCAGTAAGCACAAAAACTGCCACTAGTAAGCACAAAAACGCTGCAGTCAGCACAAAATCGCGGTAGCGGATTTGTTCAAAACAGACTGTCGCATATCTAGCCGCTCGTCGAACAGACCAGTAAAACCGGCGCTTATTCGGATTCCATTAGAAAAAAAGGTAGTTTGGTCGGCAGACACGTAATGTGTGTTAGGTTGCAGTTGGCGCTCAGAACGAGATAGTTTTGCGTTATTCTTTGACTTGGCGCAGGAAAGCATGCTTTTTTCGTTACCATTTGACTTGACGTAGGAAAACATGCTTTTTTTCGTTACTATTTGCCTTGGCGGAAGAAACCTTGTTTTTTTTGTTACCATTTGATTTGGCGTTGGAAAGCATGCAGTTTTCGTTACCATTTGACTTTGCGTAGGAAAGCATGTTTTTTTTTGTTACCATTTGACTTGGCGTGGGAATGCATGCATTTTTGGTTACCATTTTACTTGGCGTAGGAAAGCATGTTTTTTTTTCGTTACCATTTGACTTGGCGTAGGAAAGCATGTTTTTTTTGTTACCATTTGACTTGGCGTAGGAAAGAGCATTGATTTGTCCGCACGATTCCTACTTCACAAACGGCACCCCATAGGTTCACACGAACTGCGCGTTGTGCATTCATCAAAATGTTGATCGGCGTTACCCCTGGGACTTCTGTGAAATCCTTATTGGGTAGAGCTAACGGCAAGAAGGTACCTGGCGTGGTGATTGAATTTAGAATCGCTTTATCGGTAAGTTGTCAATCGTGATAATGCAGACAACGGCAGCCTCTGCAATCGCGAAGACTACAACTGCTTCGAAAAATCTCATCAGTGCAGCATGACAGGAATCAAAAAGAGGGACGACCGATTAAAACTGTCTACTTAATTCCACAAACTACGCTATGTTAACAAGGCAACATTGAAAACATGAAGTGGTTTACATCACCGCGCAAGATGACATCGTGGTCACAATAAGATATCTTGAAGTTTTGAGAACCATAAAAACAACTTACTCTGGCTGATGTTGAAGATGTACGGTCATAAACTTCTAAATTTCAGAAAATCAGCTTGATCTGATGGCCTATGGTCAAACTTAGAAAATGAAATTACTCCGCAGGGAAATAGCAACTCCTCTCCATGAAAACCCTTTTGACCCAACCTATAGCTAATCTCCCAACCAGTTTCTGCACTTTAACTAACCCGTTTTGTAGCTGCAGATGCGTTTCGACCTTATTAGGTCTCGTCAGTGCAGCATAGCATTCCCCACCCCCCCAAAAAAAAACAGAATAATCGCTAAATCTCCAGCTTTTCACCTCTATAAAATAATATATCTCAAAGCTAATCTTGTCCTTGACATACTCAAGGCTTAAATGAAATTTTGAATACGGGTAAAAAACAAACAGAATTTTTGCCAATTGTAAGCACATAGGGGTATTGTGATTACGTAAGCTGTCTTCTATTTTTATGGATCCTCAATAAATATATTCCTTCTTAATGTAAAAACCGTAATTGTCCGTGGCGGTGGGTTTGGCTAATGACTAGTGCAGTGCAAAATACTTGGTCTTGACCCACCCTGTCACCATATGCAGATTCAGAATTGTGAACTTAAGATTACAACTTTTATCCTCCTGACAAGAAAAAGCGACAGAGGCTTTACGCAGAGGACGAATCCAGAATCGAATCGGAGTTTCCGGTTGAGTTTTGCTTCTAACTTTTTTGATTTGCTGCTTGTTACATTTCGTGAAGTACAGATAATTAATTATCGTTAAGCATCTTATTTAAGGAAGCAATTACGAGCGAGGGTGGGAGTTGAACCATCGACCTTGCGATCATGGCTGCAGTAAAACGATGCTCCGAACCACTGCGCTGCGTTTCGTTTATTGATATAGGTACTCGTAACGTTTAGACCTATGTTGCTGTACTAGCCTTCATGTATTTTGCAGGATTATTTTCGCCCTCAAAATGTGAAAATGATCCAACTAATTCTATCCTGTCCTTTAATCGGCCGGTTAGCTCAGTTGCTAAGCACGCGCTGGCCGTGCGGGGTTGGGGTTCGATTTCCGGGCCGGTCAAACGGCACAGTGTCGCCAACGGCTCGCCACCGTTGCGATGTTTCTTCGGAGCTTTGTTGCTCTGGCGCTAAGCCGTGAAGATGGGCCCCGCCACTCGTTCGGTCGTTCCACGCTTCGACGTAATACGGCGAACATAATAAAGATTTGATTTTCGAACAGCTGCAATGTTTTCAGTAGCGTAACTAAGTCAATTTCGTTTTAAGTTGTATTAAAGTTAAGCAGCAAATTCAAGCTCACAACGAAATCAAAAGAAATGTCAGCACGAGGCAATGGTCTTTCGCGCTATACCTCGACGCCCGTGTTTTTGTTTCACAATAGCGTAATTGAAGTGTGCGTCTTGACCAGGGCATCGAACCGCTTGAAATATCATTCCGGTTTAGGTTCAGGTTCCGCAAAATTAATTTTTAGCGGTTAACCTCCGGTTCAGGTTTTTCTTCGTTTTGATTTTGCAGGTTTAGCTTCGGTTGAAATTAAAAAACTTTGAATTATCGGGTTCAGGTTCGCATTAGCAAAAATTTAAAGGTTCAAATTCGGTTAGGGTTCAAAAATTTGAAACCGTCAATTCGACCTATGTTTTGGTACACAACTGCTACAGGCGCATTTTTTTTAAAAAATGCTTATTGTATTTAGGCTAATTGTACTTCTGAAGATGCTGCAGTAGATCATCAAGGATGTCCTCAGCGGCAGTAATACCTCATGCAGATTAACTTCAGACGTCCTTAAAAATCATTCGACTCTTTTCCACCGTACATAAAATCTGATTCTGGTCTAAATCACGCTATAGCCTATATCTTTGGTTAAAACATTTCCATTTGCGCATTTATTCTTAGATCAATCGATTTTACAAAGTCATGAAGCACTAATTCCATGCATCACCGTTGCTAACTGCGAAGTTGCTCTCGCCCTCCAGCAAGACGGTTCAGCAATGGACGTAGAATTGCAACACAAACGCGCCGAGATAAACGAAACCGGCATTGATAGCGCACTCCAAAAACGACATTCCGGTCTGGGTTTAGGTTAAACAAAAATTATTTCAGCGGTTCAAATCCGGTTTAGGTTCAAGAACTTTGATCACTTCGGGTTCAGGTTAGGTTCACGTCTATTAAATTATAAAGGTTCGGTTCGGTTGGGTTCAATAAAAGGAAGCGGTTAATACGGGTTTTCGGTTTACGGTTCGATGCCGTGATCTTGACGGGGTCTTATAAAAAGTTCTGTTCTGAGGGCAGCAGAAACAATGAAAGAAATACAAAAAATACAAAGTTTTGTTTGCAGTTTTTGCCTTAAGGGAGGACACCTCTGCAAAACTAATTTTCTGTCTTTTTTGTCCAAAACCAGCTATTCTGTTTTTAAATAGTTACTACATCATAATAACACCCCACAAAACTTTTTTTTTAATTTGATGTGCATTACACCATCTAGTGGCAGTTTTTGGTGATAAAAACACAAAATTTTAGAACCATTTTACGAAAAAAGTACCGAACAAAAGCGACTGAAATTTTCACACAAGTTTTCATAACATCACTGCTAGTTAATTTGGTGATGCTTTTAAAAATTTTTTTTCCTAACCCAAATTATAAAAAAAGCATTTTCGAGCCAAATTTTTCTTATCGTCAAACAAAAAAACTAAAATTTTGGAAAAAGTTGTTCACTTTAGCTAAAACCTTTACTAAGGCAACTAGCTTAAGAAAATTGAACCAAAAATGACCTAGAAATTTAAGTTTGAAAACCAAAAAGGACAGAATCGGAACGTGGCCTAGACCAAACACAACATTTTTTTTTGATTTTGAGAAATAGTCAATGTTTAAATTCAAAACAAATTTCACAAAGATTTGATTGCATTTAGCAACCTAAAATGATCCTTTAGCATAAGTAAGGCCTTCCTGCTCAGTTTTTTTTGTCAGTCCAACCTTTTTCAATAGCTCTCAGTGTTTTTCTTCTCTGTTTAGAGGTGGCAGTGCTGCGCAGATTAGATTTCGCGATGCGAAGTAAGTCTTGTTTTTTGCAAATTGCAGTGGTAAAATAACCTAAATTTACCCCAATCTGCTGCAATACATTCAAAAATGAAACATTACCATCATTAAAATTGGCAACTGCAGCATATGAAGCTTGTTGAACAGTTTTTAGGGAAACCCAAATTTCCTTAGAGCATCGCCACCAAATCAGTTTGTTTAAGCATTCCTTGGGATTTTGAGTTTTTCCATGGAGGCATTTGGACAGAAGCTTAAGGTCAGTTAGTTCCTCATGTATTGGTTCCAATAATTCAACAACTGCTGTAGGAAGTCCATGTTGCTGTTTGTAAGTGGCAGAGTCCTTCTGCCAGCCACACCAAGCATCATTGCCACTTGGACATAAACTGTGCTTAGGGTTTTCATCTGCGCTGGCAACATGATACAAGGTTGCCAGAACAGTATCAACCATCTTGACCAAGGACTCAGTGTTACTTCTTATAGCCATGCCATAATAATTTTGCAAGGTGTCAATGATTTTAGTAGTCCACCGATTTTTTCCATAATTGGTTTTCCTTCTGAAAGTTTTTGGCTTTTGTAAGCATTGAACAATTTTCGTAATCTGGTTCCCACACGCTTTTGGATATGGCCAATGCATTTACTTGTTTTAATAATTTGGTCCCCATATGGCTTGCTTTCTTTTACTTTCAAAAATGATGAGCTGTCACCATACCCCAAATATTCCAGATACCTTAGGCCACGTTCCGATTCTGACCTGGCGAAAATTTTGATCGCTCCTTCCGGTTCCATTGCTCCAGAGCTACCATCATGGTTAGATTGCATTTATGTGATTGCATCCATTCTTGGTATGCTGGCAACTTTTTGTCTTCTTTTTCCATTGAGCGCAACCTTTACAATACGAGTTGCTCAAAATTTCGATATCCAGAGCCTTTCCAGAAACAACACTAATTGCAGTCACAACTCCATTGTGACTGCTGCGACCTCGACGTTGCCATGTGCCATCAACAGATACCATCACATCTTGGTGACCATCTTGATCTTCCAATATCTTCCAATAATTCTTCTGCTGCTCTTTGCATACCATTTTAGTTGCAATCAAATATTTATCAAATAAGCTTTCATAAGACTTATCATTGGTGGGGGTGAATTGACACATTTAGAAAAAAATTTTAGTGAATTGAGACCCAATCCTACTTCTCTTGCAAAAACAATCATCCTAGCATTAATTTCAAATGGGGTTTGCCTTTGGTTTGTTTCAAGCACTCCTTTTTTGCATGGTTTAGAAGTTTTAAATAAGGAAGTGATAATTTTACAGTTTTGACAATAACTTTGGACAGTGAAACAAACTCCCTTACCATTTTCAGTGCAAACTCTACTCTTTATGTGGTGTCCGCAATGTTCACAAAGAAGTTTGCTGCCTAAAAAAGAGCGGAGGATGGTAGAATCAACTAATAAAAAACAGTTTTTGTTATCATCAGTTTCAAAATCCATTGATTCTAAATTTTTACCAATTTTCTTTTCCGATGCAGAAATGTTAATTATTTCGCGATTCTTCATCAGAAAATTCTCCAAAAAGATGAGGCGTATCACTATATAATTGTCGTCATAAATGATGCTAGCATTGTCGGGATCACTATCAGATGATCATGCAGCAAATAAAGCTGCAGCAGTGTCGGTGTGTCTTTTTTGTTTGGAACGTTAAATGGACGTTTTTATGAAAATAGTTTTTCTCATTCTCTACTTGGCAAATTATCATTACATTGAGGAACGTTTCTACCTTCTTCTCAGAATATCTGCCTGGCAATCATTCTAACGTCAAGAATATCAAAAGATATCCCCATAGTTTTTTGTTTCTTTTTATGAGAACCCATCTGCTCTTGATCTGGGTGTTGCAACTTTGCCCAATGTCCACTCCTGCTTTTTAGGGACTCCAAATCTCTTATCCATATGACGCATTGTTCATCACTTTTGTTGGTTTTTTCCTTCTTTACTATCGCTGTAGTATGTTGTCATCATGTTGTACTCTTTATCGTGTAGACTGTAGACAGAGTGGAAATAAAAGACACAATCTAGAAAAAAAATTGAATTTAGTACCAGTATATACCTAAAAAAATTATTAAGATTATAATTATCTATTTTGCTCCAATGTATTATAAGGTTGAACGTTAGATTTCACAAAGCTTATTCAATTATTAAATGTGTCACTGAGTAAACAAAAAAGACACTGGTTATGTTTATGATTAGTAGTTAATTTAATTTGAGACACAAGACAATGGTGCCAAGCACTGTTCCCTCCAAGTAAGATTTTGACAAGTGTGAATTTGTCCAAATATAAACTTTAATAAAAAATTTGCCCTACAGTCAAAAGGGTTAAAGAAAGTCTATTCCAATTTTTGCCTCAAAGTTGAGCTTATAGAGTATAAACCTTTTGTTTTGCTACAAAAGATTGAGCACTTTGTTTCAAATTCGGTCAAAAATCACCATTCCAGTTGACAAGCTTACAGAAAAACTAAAAATTTTTGCCCCAAATTTCTCAAATTTTGCACCGAAGAAGGAACAGTGGTGCTAGGTCAAAAGCCAAAGCACACTAACATGTCAGAAATTAATATGCTTTACCCAATATCGTAATTGTTTTTGGTTTTTATCAAATTCTTAGCGATCAGCATATGACTACACCAGCAAAAATTTCCAAACATTACCAGCTGAAAAGTTTTCTCAATGCAACTTTGGACACATCCTGTTTATAGCCAACTCCATCACTTAATAGCAATAATTAAGAAAATACAAACTTATATATTCGTTAGGGTTGTTCAACGTTTGAAAAAATTTTTTAAATCCTACGTTTCCGCATTTTTTCCATTACATGGACCCAAAAATTAAGTTCTGTGAAAAAATTTTTTCAAAAATCGAATTATTCCACCCTGCGCAAGGCGTTTAAAGTTTTTACGATAATTGGCGGTAATTCGGGGAATCCCCGTATGCAAATATAGCGTTTATCTTAATTTTTCGGTATTTTTGGGCATAAAATCGCAAACAAACGAGGTAAGTCGATAACTCAACATCTAGAAACATTTTTGCGACATTTTTTGCAAAAATATTGATGACGATTTTTGCGAAAATATGTTTTTTTCCAAAAAATTGACGATACGAAGCAAAAATTGTAACAGGCTCGGCAATCTTAGCGGCAATATGCACAACTGCATTTGCAATAAATGTATAACTACCTTGACTTGCA
This sequence comes from Trididemnum miniatum, assembly GCA_964006365.1. Taxonomy (NCBI): domain Eukaryota; kingdom Metazoa; phylum Chordata; class Ascidiacea; order Aplousobranchia; family Didemnidae; genus Trididemnum; species Trididemnum miniatum. The sequence continues at coordinate 33,324,491 of OZ023234.1, read as the reverse complement.
GTGACGTCATCAAACTTGCTTTAATGACGTCATCAACTTTTATTTTTTGTCAAAATTGTTAATCACTTTACGTGGAATAGTAACTACAGTAATACATTTGGTGTATTTCCACAACAGTTACGAATCTAATAACGATTGGGATCGATGGCATGGCAATGCCGATACCATGTGATGACATGGAAGTTAAAAGAAAAAAATTTATTCAAACTTTAATGAAAAGCATATCGCTTTCTAAGAGTGAGTTTTCGAAAGTCAGGATAATCACGTCGATGTTTTTCGACGGCTTGCATTAAACTAGCGCGTTGTTCTGGGTCGGCTGTCAAAATGCAAGAATAGTAGACATTCGTTTCAGCTGCATCATTGACGACTTTTATATTACATAAAAAACGTTTTGCCTCCTGAAAAGACTCGAATGAGTTCCAAAGTTCCGGAGACTCAATAAACCATTGATAGCTTAAATCAAGGGCATGGAAAATGAACCAAGATTCTGGTCCTAATAAGTCATTCAACTTTGTGCTTGGCGTCAGAGGTCGATTAGAAACTGGAAGTCTGGTCCGAAAACTTTCGGGTTTGGGGACATTTAGAAGTTTTTGTGTCATTTCACGTTTGTCTCCATTAGTAATCGCAGGGCGATCACTGAACAAGACATTGACGACAGTTTCTTCTTCCAGATACCATCTGTGTTTTACCAGTTTTTTGGAAGCAGCTTGAGCTAGAGCCAAATCAAACTTCCCGTACTAGCTCATGTTTTCCAGAAAGAGAAAATCATTAGTAGCTCTATTTGATCCAATACTGGAACTAAGCCAAGCTGGAACGTAAAACAAAGCTAAAAACAAGTTAATCCGACGAAGCTTTGCAATCAGGATATCGTCGTAAGGCATCTGTTGTGACCACATGTACATATTTTGGCAGTATAAAACCAGACTCATCCATCGAGCTGAATGAACAGCTCGAGGTTTTCGTATCGTAGCATTGTGTTGGGGAACAGCGTTCAACAGAACTAAGGTGTTATCTGCGCACTCCTTATAATCATCTCGAATCAATACGGTTCAATTGATGCGTTCGCGCTCCTGTTCTCTGGATAACAGTTGGGTCAGTTCTTCTGTGACTTCATTCGCTCTTTGCTCAAGCCATTTATACGACGGGTCTAATTCCAAGGTTTTGATGTTTTGTGTTTTTAAAGCCTGCGGTTATGACAACATTCCAGCCCATTTTCTAAAACTTGGTGGCGAAGTTTTAGCGAATGTCTTGTATGTCTACTTTGCTTTTGTTTTCGAACATGGTGTTTTTCCCCAAATATTCAAAACAGCGAAAGTTATCCCTATTTTCAAATCAGGCCCCAGAAACTCTGTTAATAATTACAGACCCATTTCTATATTACCCAGTTTGTCCAAAGTTCTTAAAAAGCTAATAAAGACTAGACTTGTAAACTTTTTTAATAAACACGACATCTTTTACGATCATCAATTTGGGTTCAGGGAAAAACATAATGTGTTACATGCTTTACTTAATGTTAGTTCCGATTGCTTTGATAAAATCCAAAACAAAAAATTTTCTGCTTTAATGCTTATAGATCTTCGTAAAGCGTTTGACACAGTATCCCATAAAATATTGCTAAAAAAACTTTATCATTACGATATTCGTGGTCCTGCTCATTCATTATTATGCAGTTATCTCTCAAATCGTCGACAATTCGTCTCTGCAAATTCTTACAACTCCACCACTAGACCTAACAACATTGGAGTCCCCCAAGGCTCTATTCTAGGACCTCTTCTCTTCCTCATATATGTTAACGATCTTCCAAGTGCTTTATCATGTAAAACAAGCCTGTTTGCTGATGATACTTGTTTAGTATCAACCAATTCAACAATTTCTGATCTTGAAACTGACTGCAATTTGCAAATGGATAAATTAAATAAGTGGTGTGATGCAAATGAGCTGCAAATTAATCCTACCAAATCTTCAACTATGCTCATCACACCAAAAACCAATTCATCCAATTTAAATATTCAAGTCCTTTATAATAATAATTTAATTGAATGCTGTGAATCATGTGTATATCTTGGTGTAGTATTAGACAACAAGCTAAACTTCAAACACCAAATTAATCTTTTAGAAAACAAATTGGCTAAAGCAATAGGCATTTTAAGCAAACTTTGGTACCTCCCATCATCTACGTTATTACTCCTCTATCATGCTCTCGTACAACCCCACATTCTCTATGTTCTGCCACTCTGGGGCAGCTCCTTTCCTTCCTATCTCAACACAATGCAACGCTTACAAAATAAAGCAATACGAGTTATTGCCAAAGCCAAATTTAGGGACAGCGTTACTCCCCTTTACTATAAGCTAAAAATTCTAAAAATATTAGAATTGCGTGAATACGAAATGGCTAAACTAATGCATCAACGATCTAAAGGCTTACTTCCTACCCACCTTTCATCTATTTTTAGTGATATCTCTTCAATACATAGCCGCTCCACACGATCACAATCCCAAAAAAATTGTATAATCCTAAATTTTCCACCTCTCGCTGCCAATCTTTAATCTAGATGCAGTTGCAGTTCTGAACTAAGGCTTAGATTCTAAGTGCTTGTTGAGCACTACATAAGATGTGTCTTCCTTGACACATGTTTCTCCTACCCAACTGCTGATATAACTCGCATATTGGTATCACAATGAGCGATAACATTAAAGCGCTGATAATAGCAGATTTGTTGATCATAAGAGAGGTCAGAAGATAACGTGAGGTCAAATTGTTGTAAAGTGTTGACGATAGTAGATTTGCTAATCATAAAAGAGGTCAGACAAAATGTTACTAAAACGGAAATGATGACGTCATAACAAGTTTGATGACGTCACTGCAAGTCAAGATAGTTATACATTTATTGCAAATTCAGTTGTGCATATTAAGATTGCCGAGCCTGTTACAATTTTTGCTTCGTATCGTCAATTTTTTGGAAAAAAACACGATTTTATTTATTTTATGATGACGTCATCAATATTTTTGCAAAAAAATGTCGCAAAAATGTTTCTAGATGTTGAGTTATCGACTTACCTCGTTTATTTGCGATTTTATGCCCAAAAATACCGAAAAATTAAGATAAACGCTATATTTGCATACGGGGATTCCCCGAATTACCGCCAATTATCGTAAAAACTTTAAACGCCTTGCGCAGGGTGGAATAATTCGATTTTTGAGAAAATTTTTTCACAGAACTTAATTTTTGGGTCCATGTAATGGGAAAAAATGCGGAAATATAGGATTTAAAAAATTTTCCAAATGTTGAACAGCCCTAATATTGCTCCATTCTGTATATAATTAGTACTTTTCTAGCAAGAAAAACCATTCTTCTTTTCTTATGTCAAGTTCTGAAACACAACTGTCCAAAATCATACATTGTTTTTGCACATTAAGCATGAGTTCCACTCGTGTAATAGGTGTATTGGTTCGTATCTGGACAATGGAGCACAGTAAACAAAATATAGCTTTGCGAACCTCATGCTCCATAGCATCGTTGCAATACGATTTGCTTTGGCTAGTTGGTTAGTCCAGGGTAAGTCTGTCATTACGGTACCAATATATTACAAAATTATACATAGGCTTGTACACTTTATCATCATCCAATTTTAATCCAGTTTTTCCTCGAGTCCGCAAGTGGCCGGATGTATCTTATTCCCTCAGCAATCGCTCTCACTCCCTCTTTCCATCTCGCACGATCTGTAGCCTCCTCCACTCTCAACCCAATCTTCTTCAAACTCTCTTCGACTTGTCTCTTCCAGGTCTGCTTTGGCCGTCCTCACTTTCGTTGTCCATTCACTTGAAGCATCATTGCCTTCTTCAAAATGCTCTCTTCATCCCTTCTAACCACATGTCTATACCATCTTTCTCCATTCGCTTGTGCCATTTTATCTAAAGTTTCCTTCAAACCCAGCATTTTCATCAGACCTTTAGTATTCTTTCCATTTACTAGTTTTACTCCACACATCGATCTCACCATAGCTCTTTCGGTTCTTGAAATTATCATCTCATTTTCCCTCAAACACCACGTCTCACTTCCATATAACATTGCCAATCTTACGCAACTACGATACACCATCCCTTTCATTTTCAAAGAAAACCTTCTCCCAAGTAACAACTCTCCGCATTCTCTAAATTTTATTCATCCGATCCTTACTATTGCAGTCACTGCAGTTTCACATTCACCACTAGCATTCAGCCTATTTCCAAGATAACAAAAACCCTTCATAGTTTCCACTTCATCACACAACACCTCCACTGGTTTTTCCTTGCCGTCTACAATATCTTCACATCTTCTGCAGATTAGTTGTTTTGCAAAACTGCTGGATAATTTTTTTGTTTGGGCGCATCTAGCGTGAATCCATTTCTTACTGTGCACAACACCGCATTAGATATAACTCTTTTCCCACATATTCCACACTGATCTACTTTGCTACGTACAATTTCTCCTTCTGCACCACTCACCATCATCTTAGTCTTTCTAATATTTACTTTCATTCCCTTGCTTTCCAATGCACCTCTCCACCTTTGGAACCTCTCCCATAAATCCTCCGAATTTTCGCTCATCAGCACCAGATCATCCGCGCACAAAATTTCATGCAATAGCCCTTTTCTTGTTTGTTGTGTCACTGCATCAACCACAATAGCAAATATCAATGGTGATATCACAGAAACTTGATGCACACCAACCCTTACCCCAAATTCCTCCGATAAACCCGATCCAACTCTGACCTTCGTCCTTGAACCCTCATACAAACTCATTACTGCTTTCACCAACACTTCAGGCTAGCTTTTCTTTCTTAGTGCCCATTCCATCACTTTTCTGAGAACCCTATCAAACGCTTTTTCCAAGTCTACAAAACACATGTACAGCTTTTCCTCTCTTCCACGAAACTCCTCTTGCATCCTTCTCAAAATAAATAAAGCATCAGTCATGCCCTTCCCAGGCATAAAGCCAAATTGCATGTTATCTCCCTTCACCAATTCTCTTATTCTCTTTTCTAGCACTCTCTCGACTATCTTCATTGCATGCTCCAGCAGCTTTACTCCTCTATATGCTCCACAATCCATCACATCTCCCTTTCCTTTAAAGATTGGAACAACAACACTTGTCTTCCATTCTTCGGGCATACCTTTTCCATCTAAAACTCTCTGACACAGCTTCTTTAATACTCCAACACCAAACTTTCCACTCGCCATTATCATATTCATATCTACTTCAGAGGGACCAGCTGCTTTTCCCAATTTCATTTTATTCATAGCTTCCATCACCTCCTCATAAGTTACTTCTTCAACCATATCTGCTTTTGCCAGTCGATCCCATTCATTTTCCACATTCATGATTTTTACCATATGATCCTTCCATAATTTTCCACGATCTTTCTCACTAACCACAAGTCTCCCATCTTTATCCTTCATGCAACCTCCACCATTTATGTTCTTTCCATCCTTTCTCATGAACTTCATTCGCTTGAAAACTTCGTTTGGTTTGTCGCATAGCACCTTCATCTCCTCCTCAGCCGCCTGCTTCATGGCTTTTGCAACCACTTTCTTTGTTTGGTTTCTCGCTTTCCTATAATTATTCTTATTTTCCGGTGAGCGATTCTTGCACCACGTATTAAGTGCTTTCTTTTTCCGATCTATCGCTTCTTTTACTTGCTCATTCCACCACCATGTATTTTCCTGATCTCTTCTCCCTTTCGTCTTTCCGCATAATTCATCGCAAGCCTTTAAAACACCATTCTTGTAGGACTCCCACAAATCCACTGCTTCAGTGTCCACTAATTCCACTACTTTTTTTTCAAATTCCTCTTTGATCTCTTTTTCTTTCAGCTAACTAATTCCACTACTCTTTGTTCAAATTCCTCTTTGATCTCTTTTTCTTTCAGCTTCCACACACTCCATCTCACCCTTTTACTCTTCTTCTCTGACTTCTTCAGTTTGCGCTTCTCCACATCAACCACCACCAGCCTGTGCTGCAGTTCCCCAGGGATAACTTTCGTATCTCGTAGATACTTTTTCTTTTCCTTTCCCACCAAAACAAAGTCTATTTTTGTATCATTTCCACCTGAACTGTAAGTCTCCTTCCTTTTATCTCTCTTCTTGTACCACGTATTTGCAACACACAATTCTTTTTGAAAGCAGAAATCTAGTAACATTCTTCCTTCAACATTTCTTTTCCCTATTCCATACCCTCCATGTATACCTTGAAATCCTTCTGCACATTTCCACACATGGCCATTGAAATCTCCCCATCCCAACACCATTTCATTTGCGTTCGCCATACTCCACTCGCGCGCCATTTCCTCATAAAAATCTCTCTTTCTGTGAATTTGGTTTTCCACTTTGTGGTGCATAAGCACATATCACTCTCACCACTTCTTCTCCAAAGACTAATCCAATTGCCATAACTCTGTCACACCTTCTTCTGACCTCTACTACGTTCTCACAGAGTTCTTCTTTTACCAATATACCTACGCCTCTGGTTTTATCATCATTTCCGTACCACCACAGCTTGCACCTCCTTCCATTGACACCGATATTCCATTGACCCTTAATAAAGAAAATTATAACTTATTATTTAATCATTTTACGCGTATTATTCTGTCTACAATAGACACTCTTGCTCCTCTCAAACCTCTGTCGAGAAAGCAAAAAAAAATTCAAAGTAAACCCTGGATAACAAAAGGCATTTTAAAATCTATCAGGAAAAAAATTCTATGTTCGTGTCTCACTACCTAAATGGCGATTCAAACCAAAAATCTTTTTTCAAAAAATATCTGAATAAATTGACTAAAATTAAAGCCTTGTCGAAAAAATTATATTTCACTACCAAACTTAAAGAGAACCAAAATGATCCCCATAGAATGTGGAACGTCATTCGTTCTGCGCTTCCTACCTGCTCGAATCGAGCTACTTCTACTACTCCAACACTAAACATGAATGGTGATATAACAACTGATAGCCAGAAAATTGCAGATCATTTTAATGATTTTTTTTGTAATATTGGATCAAACTTGGCGAAAAATACATTCGAATCTGAATCCAAATCATTTCGCCAATTTTTCCATAATCGTATCTCCTCCTCAATTTTTTTAGATATTCCTAATTATACTGAAATTATCAATACTATTCAATCCATTAACGTGAACAAAGCTGTAGGTCATGATCAAATCCCTGCCTTTTTCCTCCGTGCAGCCACCTTTGTTGTTACTCCTTATCTTCATTCTTTTATTGAGTTTTGTTTCACAAATGGTGTTTTTCCCGATAACTGTACCATAGCCAGAATAGTACCATTATTCAAAAAAGGGGACCACAAAGAACCAACTAATTATCGCCCCATTTCAATCCTTTCTTGCTTCTCAAAAATAATGGAAAAAATTATCTACAAACGATTAATCACTTTTTTAAATAAACACAAAGCAATCCACAAAACACAATATGGTTTTCAAAAAAATATTTCCACAAATCATGTCTTAATTGATGTGGTTACCAATTCTTTTGATAATATCAATGCCAATTTATATACAGGTTTGGTCTTTCTTGACCTCACCAAGGCTTTTGATACCGTTAGTCATGATATTCTCCTATGTAAACTCGACCATTACGGTATTAGAGGTAAAGCTAATGAATTGCTGCACGCATTTCTAGAACGTAAACATTAAGTTTCCATCAACGGAACAAATTCCAGCCTCCTTCCGAACAAATACGGGGTTCCTCAGGGTTCGACTCTTGGGCCTCTATTATTTCTTTTGTACATCAACGACTTGCCTTCTTCACTAACTTGCGAACCAAGATTTTTCGCTGACGACACCTGTTTAGTCTATTCCAGTCCAAACCCTTGCATTTTAAACAAAGATATTAATATTGATTTACAAAATATCTCTATATGGTTCAAATCTAATAAACTAACAGTTAATCCCTCTAAATCTAATGTTTTAATTGTCCCTCCCAAACTAAAAGAAACAACCCCGCTTATGAACGTATCTTTAAATAATGTTCCAATTAATCAGAGTAATAGCGTCAAGTATTTAGGTGTAATTATAGACACTAAACTAAACTTTGATGTTCAAATTAATTCTATAACGCACAAGATTTCAAAAGCAGTTGGAGTCATGTCCAAGTCGAAACATTACCTACCCCAAAAAGCCTTATTAACTGTCTACTATTCCCTCGTTCATACGCATTTACTTTATGGCTTACCAGTTTGGGGTTCTGCATATACCATCTAAACAAATTAATAACTCTGCAAAACAAAGCAGTCAAAATTATTGGTGGTGGTTCTTATCGTGATAAGGCTTCCCCATGTTATTCAGACACCAAAATTCTAAAGCTTCCCTACCTTTATAAACTGGAAATTGGTAAATTTGTTCATGCACATTTTCAAAATAAAATTCAGCAAAAATATCAAAATTTTTCTCTCTTACCAGAGACATCTCTCTTCGTAGTACCAGACCTACTCAACAAACTAAAACCCGTTTATATATCCCACGTTATCCTACTTCTCGTTTGCAAAAATGCATTAAGTATCAAGGAGTTACAATTTGGAACCAAATTCCTCCGGAAATACAAAGCGCATCTTCCAAATCATTTAAATCTAAATTTAAAAAGCATCTACTTCAACTACAAATTTAAGTCGTATTCTAAACTATCCAAAACAAGCTCGAAAATTTACAGGTTTTCAAAAGTTTTGAAGTGTAACGATCAACAACCTTTCCTAGTCTTTGTGACTACTAGGGCGGCAGCTGACTCTTGATGACCGTAAGGTCAATTCGCTGTCTCCCTGCGGTCAAGACAAATTATATCAGTTATGTTTGTGTTTGTATTTTACTTCTGTGAGTTTTTTTTTTTTTTTCTTTTCCGCCAATAAATTACTAATGAATGAATGAACGATAAAGCGAGCTCCTTCACCTTTCCATCTCACTTCCTGCAAACAACATACATCCATCTTTCGCTTCCTCAATTCTTCGCACACCTCCGTTCCTCTGCCAGAAATACTCCCAACATTCCAGCTTTCAAATCTAACTCCAAGACGTTTTGCAACTTTTTCTGTAAGAAGTTTCAACCCGGTGATTCTTAGCACCCCCTGCCCATTTAAGGGCTGCCGGGGACTGGGGGCCAAATTTTCTTTTGCATCTTTATGAGGTTTTCTTGGAGCTTTTTATTTTACGGCCGCATGCCCTTGCTGACGCCAATCACAGTTATGAGCAGTGGGCCTAGCCTTTGCCTAAAAAGGCATACCCCGCAAAGCAGCAGAGTTGCTGAGGTAGTTAAGCCGGCCAGTCGAGACCTTTGCCCGTTTGATGCCACGGGGAGGCACTACCCAGCTAGCATAGACATTGGGACCAGTGTGAATGTACACCAGATTTTTCTGGTCGACTGTACAAAACACAAAGTACTATCCATTCATCTACACATATCAAACTATCTACACATATCAAAACCTGCCTGAAAAAAAATTTATCTGCCTAAAAAAGCACCGTATGCATTAACAATGAACATGCAACACTGCAGTGTATAATCACAGTTTGCTATACTGTTTTAGGTACGCTGAGCAAATAAAAATATTTAAATATGTAATGGAGTTGTACACTAGGCATCTTTAATATTGAAGCAAACAGTTCTTCTGGTGTAAGCTTGTGTTACAGAATCGCATTATGCCTCTAATCATTAGGGTGGAGTGAAAAAAAAATTTGAAAAAAGTGTAGTTCTTAAATCCTGCCAAATAGGCTACAACTTCAAAAAAAATTGGTTTCGGCGAGTTGCTACCTTTGGGGGACTAGCAAACCCCCAAAATGTGTTTTTTGGGGGTAAAATTGACAAAAAATGTCGTTACTCGGTAACCGCTTATTGTAGAGGCATGATTTATGGCTCAAAATTTGCAGAATCATCATGTTTCTATATGTGCTAAGAGAAAGTTTTTGTCTATTTCCACAAGAACAAAAGTTGTAACCGACTAACCGTTGTTTATGCTCAATACTCGAAAATTGCTCTGTAGGTGGAAATAACTTTGATCTAACATTTGAAATGATATATGTCTAACTGATAAGGAATAGTTATGACAATCACAATATAAGGACTAATTATGACAATCACAATATTGACAAGATGATTTGGGATAACTTTGGTCACCAGACAAAATACCTAAATAGGCCTACTCATAACGTGCAGAACGTGCTAGCTTTACTGCCCATAAAATGTTTAGTATTTCAGTAATTTAAAGAAAATCTGTTACATCTCATTACTTTCGAACTGTTGGTGCTGATATTGGGTTGTTTTGCCTAAAGAGTGAGAGAAAGATAAGAAAGCAAGTTGGAGTACACCAAATACCCTACGCAAAATGAAGCGCATCAGAATTGCACTTTAGTGTCAAATTTTTTCAAAAGTTTTCGAGATTTAATCTTCTGGCGAATCAACCCATCTCTTCGCTCAAATCCTTCAACTTGTGCTGCGGCCTCTATTACCATTTTGACTAGGCGCTCTGCACATTGGTTGTGACATGGATGGTCGAGATGCTTTGGCCTTGTCCGGCATTGTTCAATATCTAAATCAGTTAAATGTTCAATTACCAGAGGCTACTGATGGCAGGATGCTAAATTCACCATCTTGCAGTACGAGTTCACTGTTAGATCCTGAGTGGGGGGTTCAAACAGCCGTACAGTTGAGGTGGTATCATAATATTTTGCTCCTTCCAAAGAATATTCTTCACTGCGACTGTCAACCAAATCATGATTATCAAATTATACCGTTGATGGCAAGTTTCCACGAATCGAAAGCACTTTGTTCACTCCTCGCATTCGTATCTCCTTATGGTTGTCACCCAACATGGCGATGAAGACATTTTTTTGGTGTGCGAAAAATGCATTTCGTTGCACAACCTTCAGAGCAGTTTTTTGAACAGCTTTGTCAGGCACCTGAAGAATTCGTTGGACCAAGTTCAAAAAATTTCTGGATCCGCAAGTTAGTTGACTATTTAATTAGTTAGTTAGTTGCATATTTATCCTCCTATCACGAGAAAGCGATCAATGCGCTATACAAGCTCGCTTAGGAGTTGCCAGTCATCTGTCTACCACACCAAGATGGGGGAATTCCGCTAAGTGCCTTTCCCAACGGCACAACAAGTAAACTTGCCGGCTTGCTCTCCACACTGTCTCTTTAATGCAGAGCGTCAAGCAGGGAAGCTGTGAATACCAATTTTAAAGTCATTGGTTTGACCCGACTCGGAATCAAACCCGAGTCTACAGCTCAAGAGACAGACGCTCTATACCACTCGGCCATCTGAGCTGTTAAATTGGAAAGTAAACTTGAAGACAAATTTCAAACCAACTTGGAAAGTAAACTTCAAGACAAAACTTCGTCAGAGTTTTCAAGTTTGAGGAGGGTTCATCCACCGAAACATAATATCTGAGGATTCGACGGCCCAGGGTTAGCTAGCGTGAATGCACAATGGGACCTACTTTTAAATATTGCAAGTCGCTGTCGACAACTCCCATGATTATTGCTGAACATATTTTGTAAGCACAGTGTTGATCAGTACTCAGATCATTAACAACTAATTCCGGCAACTGTACAAACTGAGGGTTTGAAATTGACTTAAAATTAGCAGCAACCGGCCAACTTGAAACATCTCCAGTTAAACACTTCCCAACTGGTCCTGCAAATGCGTCAGGACTATTGGTGGTTTCATCAAGCATAGTAAAGACATGACGCAAGGGTAGTTTGTTGGTATGTAGTAGGCAAATTGAAGGGCTTAGAAGTCACAAAAGGACAGTTTTGAGTTATAAGCATTTAAAGATTTTAAACGCTTATTTAAATACTCCGCAGTTGGATTTTTTTGTGTTCAAATGCTTTTTGCTATCGGTGATGTTTATCAAATTGTTGTGATTACTTTTAAATTAATGAAAAAATTTTATTAAAAATTTAAATAAACAAACAAACTTTTGGACTTAGTCACTTTTATTCCAAACTGTGGACTTCATCACTTTTAATTCAAAAGTGCGTTTATAAGATACGTTTTGCATTGTCATATGAAGCCAACTATTGTATAAGAATGGTTGTAGCGAAGAGCTTATGAGTAAAATCAAGTGCCAAAAATAGGCCCGCGACCAGGAGCTGATAATGGAAGGGGGGCGCGGGAGGCTCGCTCCCCTAAAGAAAGTCAGTTTTTAAAACATGTGTACTGTGTAGCCTACCCAATTTCTTGCCCCCTTGTAAAAAAATTTGCCTCCTAAGCATTTTTTGCTGGCGGCGGACCTAACCGGAAAGCGTAAAGGGGAGAAAAAAAGCAAGGGGAGTTATGCCCCCCAATAAAATGCTATCAAAATGAGAAAATCCTTAAAATCTACAGAATATTTAACCTTTTTTTGACTAAACATTGATTTGAATCAAGCACGTACAAAGCAACGAAAAACCAGGGGTAGGGAGAGGGAACAATCCGGCAAGGGGTCATGATCCCTGAATTAAATTTTATTAAAGCGTTTAGGACTGGTTAAGGTGGTTAAGGCATCGCTATTGGCACAAAAGGTCTGTGGTTCGTGCCCTGGGCCTCACAAAGTGCATCGAAAACTTCACAGAATGCATAGAGTTTTAAACAGACCTGGTATTATTTTAAGTTTTGCTATCTGACAGGGCTAATTTAATGATAAAATTAGGTGCAGTGAGGTTACCGATTCACCACACTAATATTGAGAAGGCTTACTGTATTATTATTGACTGTATTTGATGAATTCGCAGTCTCCTCCATTATTACTCAACTTTTGGTTTTTGCTGAAGAATTTGATTTTCATTCTGATTAAAAGTACGGTAACAATATATGCTGCAGGGCTGAGGCTACAGTTGCCAGCAGACCTAGCCTTCTTCTTTCGGCTTTTCCCTCTTCGGGGTCGCCACAGCGCGAAAGTCTTCTTCATAAGACTCGGTCAATTTTCTCTCCCTCCCTTGCTCCAACCATCTCCATGAATTCTCTCACCAAATCCATTCATCTTCTCTTTGGCCTTCCTCTCTTTCTTTTACCAGGTATTGCCATCTTTATCATTCCTTTCCCAACGAAACCTTCTTCTCTCCTTTTCACGTGTCCATACCAACGTAACCTTGTGCCCCGAAGTTTGTCTCACATATTCGTTCTTAATGTAGTCTTTCTTGTAACACCCAATGCCCATCTCACCATTTTTGACTTGGCCACTTCCATCTTACCACCTGTTTTTCGGTCATCGCCACAGTTTCCCTTCCATTAAGCATGGCCATTGGCCAGTCCAATAGCATTTTGGTACATTTCACCTTTAATTTTTGCTGACAACTTTCTGTCACACACCACTCCAGAAATCTTCCAACCCATCCAACCTGCTTGGATCATTCTCCTTACCTCTTCTCCAACACTACTAATTGTTGAACCAAGATAGAGCCGAGCGGTATAGAGCGTCTGCTTCTGGATTGGTAGACTTGGGGTTCGATTCCGAGTCGAGTCAAACCAATGACTTAAAAATTGGTTTTCACAGCTTCCCTGTTTGGCGTTCAGCATTTAAGGGACAGTGTGGAAAAATCCGGTAAATTTACTTGTGGTGCTTTTGGGAAAGGCACTTAACGGAATTCCCATATCTTAGTGTGGTAGACAGATGGCCGGCAACTCCTAAGCGAGCTCGTACAGCGCTTCGTCGCTTTCTCTGATAGGAGTATAAATATGCCAATAATGATAAAAGAATGAATGAACTAGATGGCAGCTGTAAGCACCCGCTTATGGCTTCCCGATCAAGCTTACTAGGGACCCAAACGTCTAAGGGGACAGCACAGCGACTTCGCTTTTACAACTTAATAAAACAACAAATCCGTGCAAAGTATAGGTGGGCATTATCACACATGAAGTAAGTTTAATTTCCTGCAGCCTGTGCTCCATAAACTTAATAATATTGTAACGACTTTTTACATTTCTGTAATACAGTCATCGAAATCTCAATAAAACTATTATCCTTAAATTTCTTCACGTGTACAGTGATGATGCTGCACAAAAACTCAAAACTTCATTATACTCGCCATATTACGCCCAAGCGTGTAACGAGTGGCGGAGCCCACCTACGCGGCGCAGCGCTTGGGCTACACAACTCCGAACAAACGTCGCAACGGTGGCGAGCCATTGGCGACACTGTGACGATTTGGCCGACCACGCAATTGAACCTCACACCTCCCGCACCGATAGGGTGGGCTTAGCAACTGAGCTAATCGGCCGGCACAATGCTACACAAGTCTGCAGCAAAATCATCTTGTTTGTCTGACATTTCCAACAAGCTGGCAAATCTTGCAGTAAATTCAAACAATAAACGCCATGATTCTTGAAGGATTTGTGCAGCTGCAAGGACGACTGCATTCACACAAAACGAAATTAAATCATGGAGCTTGTGCTCGTTTCTAAGGGCCAAGAAATCGCGGCATAAAATGGGATGTATTATTTTGATATATCAAAAAATGAAGTTACAAAGCAAAAATTACGAGATTTTAAATAAACAGAAATTACGAAAAAAGATCTACATTTTTTTTACTTGCCATTAACATGTTTTTTATTCAGAAACTCATTTAACAACAATTTATTCAAGAATTTTTTGAAAAGGATGGCATGCACCGCATTAAAGCAGTTTGAATAAATATAAAAAGGAATGTCTAACTTTTTCGTCTTTCTGCCGCTCTCAACTAGGGCTTATTTTAAGGGTAGGGCTTACATTAAAATCATCCTCAAAAATCACGCTAGGTTTTATTTTGCGGGTAGGTCTTATTATCGGGGAAACACGGCAATTACAACCAATTTCGCGAAACCACAAGCTTGATAATCTGATAGCCGATTATGCTAGCTATTACTCTAACAAACTCTTCGCCGCAATGCGAACACAGTTTCAATGCGAGGAATCCACAAAGCTAAGTCATGAGTCCAATGCACCAACCACTTGGCCAATTCCCATGTGCCCCTTATTGCTGATTAAAACGTCACTTTAACCACAAACTCATACGGCTCACTCACGAATGAAAAAGTTTTAAGCCAAAATAGCTCAAAAACATGTTTCCCTACTGCCCTCTAACGGATTACATAAATTTGCTTGACTTTCATGAGGTTTCCTGAAATTTCACGTTTTTTACGTTTGACTCCAAGTCAGGCGCTCTGGAGTAACCCTTCATTATATTGATATTTTACCCACATTGAAATAAATATCCTCCGATAATTTGAAGGTCCTAGCTGTTGTCATTTAACAGTTATGAGCTTGTGAACATTTTCTTATTATTGACTTTTGACCTCAAACCACTTGACTGCCACCCCCGCAAGTTGTGAGACCCAAGTTTACGTCGAGGTCTATCATCCCTGAACATTTGAAGCCTCTAGCATCAGCGGTTGAAATGCCCTAGACTGCGCAAGATTGGCAACATTTATCGGTTTTTTGACTTTTGATCCCGAGTCATGTGACATAGAGCGTTCATGGTTGGTACACTGCAAGAACATATCAAGACACACCAATCCTATCAATTTCAAGTTCTTATGTGTTTTGAATGAATAGTTATATGCCAAACGACATATTTGCGTATTTGACCTTTGACCCCAAGTGACGTCACGCAAAACTAATCATTGCTGGTGTTTTTGTACTCTCGTTGAGATGCATCTGCTACGTAAATTTGAAGGTCCTACCAGTTGCCATTCACAAGTTATTAGGGTTTGATCAAACTATTTGTCAATTTAATTGATTGACGTTTGACCTTTGACCTGTTGACCGCCACCCCCCAAAAGTTGTTAGGCACAAAATCACATAAAGGTCTATCATCCCTGGGAATTTCAAGTATCTAGCATCAGCGGTTCAAAAGCCTTAGGCTGCACAAAAAACTGCTGAGGTTTGTTGATTTGACTCTTGACTTTAAGTGACGTCACGATCAGGTCATTGTTGTGCATATATTTGTTCCCCACATTGATATGCATATACTGTGAAAATGTGAAGGTCCTACCTGTAGTCATTCAAAAGTTATTAGGATTTGGTAAATTTGGTTGTTTGACCTTAGACCTTTAACCTGACGACCGCCACCCCCCAAAAGTTGTTAGGCACAAGTTCCCAATAGGATCTACCATCCCTGAACATTTCAAGTCTCTAGCATCAGCGGTTCAAAAACCTTAGGCTGCGCAAGATTGGCAACACCTCCCGATTTTTTTGATCTTTGACCCCGAGTCACGTGACATAGAACGTTTATAGTTGGTACACTGCAAGGACATATCAAGACACACCAACCCTATTAATTTCAAGTTCCTATGTGTTTTCCATCAATAGTTATTTGCCAAACGACATATTTGCTGATTTGACCTTTGACCCCAAGTGACGTCACGCAAAACTAATCACTGTTGGTGCTTTTGTACCCTCGTTGAGATGCATCTGCTCCGTAAACTTGAAGGTCCTACCAGTTGCCATTCACAAGTTATTAGCGTTTGATCAGAATTTTGATCATTTTATTTGATTGACGTTTGACCTTTAACCTTATGACCGCCACCCCCCAAAAGCTGTTAGGCACAAGTTCACATGGAGGTCTATCATCCCTGGGAATTTCAAGTATGTAGCATCAGCGGTTCAAAAGCGTTAGGCTGCACAAAAATCTGTTAAGATTCGTTGATTTGACCTTTGACCCTAAGTGACGTCACGAACAGGTCATTGTTATGCATATAATTATTCCCCACATTGATATGCATATACTGTGAAAATGTGAAGGTCCTACCTGTAGTCAATCAAAAGTTATTAGGTTTTGGTAAATTTGGTTTTTTGACCTTTGACCTTTAACCTGACGACCGCCACCCCCCAAAAGTTGTTAGGCACAAGTTTCCAATAAGATCTACCATCCCTGAATATTTCAAGTCTCTAGCATCAGCGGTTCAAAAGCCTTAGGCTGCACAAAATTTGGTGTTGAAAAAAAAAAAAAAAAAAGAAAAAAAAAAAAAAAGAATTTTTCGGAAACAAAATATTTTTTTTTAGAAAGTGGGGGGCTGTCGGGGAAAGTTAGGGCGACCAAGGTGTAGACCTAGGTGGGACACACATTTGAACTCTAGGTCACTTTTGAATTGGAACAGTAGTTTAGCAGCTACAGCTGCTGGAAGTGTCAAAAAGTGCACAAATGGCCAAACAAAAGTAATATGGCTTCCCTTTTCGGGAAGCCATAAAAAAAAAAATTTTTCGGAAACAAAATATTTTTTATCTAGAAAGTGGGGGGCTGCCGGGGAAAGTTAGGGCGACCAAGGTGTAGACCTAGGTGGGACACACATTTGAACTCTAGGTCACTTTTGAATTGGAACAGTAGTTTAGCAGCTAGAGCTGCTGGAAGTGTCAAAAAGTGCACAAATGGCCAAACAAAAGTAATATGGCTTCCTTTTTCGGGACGCCATAATGATATTTGAAGTTTTTCACTCTCTTTATTACATTCCCTTTCAATTTCAACTCTTCTCGATAATACAGCGAATACAAAAGCTACAAGCATGTCTAAATATCAGAACATTAAGCTGTTAAGCTAACCATATATTGTTCTAAATTCTGAAATTCAAAAATAGAACTCCTGGGGCGGTATACTGCTCAACTTTTGTGCACTTAACGCAATGAGTTAACTTAATGAACAAACAAAGTTAACGCATTGCGTTGTGCAACAAAAGTTGAACAGTATACCGCCCCTGGACTTCCAAAAAGTTTATTCACGTTTTTGTCACAATCACTAGCCATTACCAATGTTGTTTGCAACCTAGTACCGGTAGCAGGTTGGCTAACTGTTTTACATCCTAAAACCTGACACTTTTACTGAAAACTGTTTATCTAATCATCAATTATTGAATAATCAGGCCGTCAAAACGCCTGTACAGTGCCTAACCACGATTTTGTCAAAAACCCCAGGTTTAGCAAAGAGCTACAGTAATCACGTTTGAGCTAATGATAGGGCGGCTTGGTTTGAACTTAACTACTTTTTTGTCAAAAGAGTTGGACTTAGGCACTTTTCGTGCAAAAATCATAACAGCAGAATTATTGGCTTGAGCTGGAAAATGGACTTGTACACATTTATCTCAAAAAAACATTTCACGCATAGATTCAGTATGTCAAGTAAAAAGCATTGTGGGTATTATCCCAATATTGGCAAAATGTTACTTGATCACTTTTAATACTAAGCCCTTCAATTACCCATTAAAGTGGCTTGTTCAATAATTCTTCCAACTTACGAATGCAACCATTGAACTTGCCTGTCATTGCTACAGTTCCATCAGTGCCAACTACTGTAAGCTGGTCATGTAATTCGGTGTTGGCAACGGTGTTGAAGATTTTTTGTGCTATGGTTCTTGCTTTGCCATCCTCTGTGGAAAAATGAGAAAGATAGTATTCACCTGGCTGCCCAATCATTAAATAGTGATTTTCAAGTTGCACAGATCTGTAAAACTTGTCATTTGGCCCTTGCATGGTGACCTGTGTTGCATCTTTGCGCCCATCAAAGTAGGCTATATGGCATTCACTAACTTGAAATTTTCTTGCTCCTTTTTCCTAATTTGAGCATGGCATCGTTGTCGCTCTCTTCGAAACTTGCTACGATCAACTACGTATGTCTTGTCATCATCAGTAATTAGATCCAAATCTTGCATCACACTACAGTATTAGCAATCGCAGCAGCAGCTCTTTCTGATATCTGAAAAAGCTCACTTATCCTTGCAAGGTTTAAACAAATCATTCAATTCTGATTTTCATATGGCATTGATTGAGAAACAAATTCAAAAGCAGCAGAAGATTGGGATTGGTCTGTGTTGGTTGAACTAGAATCTGACATATAATCCAAAGCTTACTCAGGCACTGATGTAACGGAAGAACATGTTGGTGGTTCTGGATGAGATTGTAAGGGTCGAGAGCGTCTCAAAAGCTGTATGTCAGCTGACGCTGAAGGAACCACAGCATCCACTTATTTTCCAACTCGATTACTAGTTTGATCTTTATAAAAACATAATCATCATCTGTCATTTTCAAACCATGTTGTTACTCCTAAATTCCGCGCTGCTTATTGTCAGCACAAAAAACATCAAATATTTCATCAATAGTTGACATAAACTCGTTTTCCTTTTGTAAAAATGCTTCTCGTTTTTTCTTTGACCAGCAATCAAGTGCACTGAAACAATTCACAAAACTTTGAACTTTTTTCGAAATAATGTACAGATGAATGGTATATACGTTGCACCATACCCATCTGTCACAAATTTCTCTGGCGATGCCATTTGCAGCATTAAAGGTTCAAAAGTTTTTCAAATGAAGAATGCGTTCTATTACATGTCGCTTGGTAGGCAATACTCCTGGTGAAAAACTATCACGGCTAGAGAAGGTGTGTTCACTATGTAAAATCTTCTTTACAGAAGTTGAACTCCATCTTTTCATGTTTTACTACTTCGCAGTTTGGCCAAAGCTTTGATTTACACAATTACTTGACAATATACCTGTAAAAAATAATAACTTTTCAGATTACTATTAGTTAAGTACTAACAAACAAATTTATTCAACGGTTTTTCTATGATAACTTTTTAGACAAAAACTTTCTCTTAGCACATATAGAAACATGATGATTCTGCAAATTTTGAGCCATAACTGATGCCTCTACAATAAGCGGTTACTGAGTTACCACATTTTTAGGAGATTTTACCCCTCAAAATACATTTTGGGGGGTTGCTAGCCCCCCAAAGATGGCAACTCGCCAAAACCAATTTTTTGGTAGATTTTACCTGTTTTGCAGGTTTTTAGAACCACACTTTTTTCAATTTCAAAAAAAAATTATTTTCACCCCGCCGTACTAATCATGGTTTACTTCGAGCACTGGTTTTCAGTTGTGTGATTGTCCAAAATCTGCTTGCTGTTTTCTCGCGCAATATTTCATTTAAACACGGAACTTCTTGCGAAATTCAAGCAAAATAGTCGCGTTACGTCATTGCCTTTTTCTTGCATTTTTCGTTGTCTTCACAGACGTAGCACTGGTAAGGTGAGGGAGCTCACTTTTGAATTTTTGGTTGAAACTAGCGCAGCGAAACAAGGCGCTTTTTAACAATTTTAATTTGCGGTTGTTGAGTTTTTAAGTTGGAAGTTTAGCGAATACTGCCCTCAATCACCTTGATTTTAAATTTGCTTCTATTGCCGTTTCTTTTACAACTTTCCGTTCAAGTTATCGCTATTCAGACCCAGTTGAAAGAAGATACTAAAACAAGAATTGTATGTTTTACAGTATGGTTGTGTCTAAGTTGGCAGTCGAAGTGAAGACCCGTGAGGCTACCCCGGGGTTACTTATTCGATAAGTGTTGCTTGTAGCAACATAAAGAATTTAAAAAATCAAGTTTATTACATTGCCATCGCAACAGCTTGCAAACTGAACTAATTGACTCTCAGAAAGAGAGACTATCCGATCAAAATTCACATTGAATTCACATTCATCTAATTTCGCCTAGACTAGGATTCCTAGACTATCAAGCAACACATCAAACAGCTTGAAAAATTCTTTTGTTTTAGACTTTGAGTAAAACATAAACTTACAGCTAATAAAACCAATTTTCAGTTAATTGTTGGCATTTTGACGGACTACCGTGTGATACTGCTGAAAAACTAGATTGGAAATCCTTGCATTCACCTATAGGCCTACTGATATACTGTACTACTATACCATGATAATGTACAGGCTAAACTCAAATGGATGATCAAATTTCTAAACCAATAACTTTATCATAATTATTCAAACACAATCTTTAATACAATAATATTACTAATTAAGAAGGTTAAAATAAAGTTTGGTTAACTTCCGAAAAATAGGCTACTAAACTAATTGAAAACAGACCCCTATTTTGCTTAAAAATTCTTACAGAAACTAAGTATTGCTTCTAAAACAATCTCTAGGTCTAGCAAATCGTTTTTGCCTCAAAATACTGTGTCAAAAACACCTTATTTCAACTTTAATGAAAGAAAAAAGCCTAGATACCTTGCCTAAACCAATTTTCAGTGACGGACCTGCGCAACGCCATTGTGAAAATTCTCACGATTTTGGTCTCAGCGATCATGATCATTAAGAAAATATCGATCATTACGCTTCTTGTCTCTCCGGCTTTGAGAAAAAATTCACGATCTCAATGCTGTGTGGACATCACAATTGGAACAAAGGTGATTGTAATTCGCACAATGACTCCATGCAAAACTTGTTCTCAACGTCTTAGTTAGAGTGATCGCACCTTAGCTAAGACCTTTGAGACATTGTGCAGATTTTTTTTATGAGGACATAACATCCGCACAAGTCATTGAGACGTGATGTCATAATAGGATAAATCTGCATAATGTCTCAAAGGTCGCGATTGGTGAGATTGGACGTTATTAGTACCGGTACCGGTAGTAGGATTTTTTATTTTTAACCATAAAATAACGCCATCATCAGCACGAAAAACAATAGGGTTAAAAATCGGTCCTACTAAACACCGCAAGGAACTACAAGGTACTGAAAACAGTGCAAAGAACTACAAGGAACTACAAGATACTTTCAAACGAAGTACGAAGTAACTGAAAACACTACTAGGAACTACAAGGTACTTTTAAACCAACGACAAGGTACTTGAAAACACTACAAGGAACTACAAGGTACTTTTAAATCTACAAAACGCTTGAAAACACTACAAGGAACTACAAGGTACTTTTAAACCAACCACAAGGTAATTGAAAACACCGCTAAGAGCTGCAAGGTGCTTTTAAACCAAATACAAAGTACTTGAAAACACTACAAGGTACTTTTAAACCAACTACAAGGCAGTTAAAAACACCGCAAGGAACTTATGTCGGAGGGTTGGGTCCGGGGGGGTTGGGGTCCGGGGTTGGGGTCGGAGTTGGGGGGGTGGAGTCGGGGGGGGGGGGTGGAGTTGGGGGGGTTGGGGTCGGGGGGTGGAGTCGGGGGGTGGAGTTAGGGGGGTTGGAGTCGAGGGGGTGGGGTCGTGGGATTGGAGTCGGAGGAGGGGTGGGGTAGGGGTGTTGGAGTCGGGGGTGTTGGGGTCGGGAGGTTGGGTTTGGGGGATTGGAGTTGGGGGGTTGGAGTCGGGGGGGTTGGAGTTGGGGTCGGGGGGTTGGAGTTGGGGGAGTGAGGTCGGGGGGTTGGAGTTGGGGGGGTGGAGTCGGGGGCTTGGAGTTGGGGAAGCTGGAGTCGGAGGGGGTGTTGGGTTTGGAGTTGGGGGGGTGGAGTCGGGGGGGTTGGGGTCGGGAGTTTGGGGTCGGGGGAGTTGGGGTCGGGAGGTTGGGTTTGGGGGGGTTGGAGTTGGGGGGTTGGGGTCGGGGGGGTTGGAGTTGAGGGGTTGGGGTTGGGGGGTTGGAGTTGGGGGGGTGAAGTCGGGGGGTTGAGGTCAGAGTTGGGGGGGTGGAGTTGAGGGGTGGGGTCGGGGGTTGGGGTCAAGGGGGGAGGAGTTGGGGTCGGGGGGTTGGGTTTGGGGGGGTTGAAGTTGGGGGTTGGAGTCGGGGGGGTTGGAGTTGGGGGGGTGAAGTCGGGGGGTTAGGGTCGTAGTTGGGGGGGTGGAGTTGGGGGGGTGAGGTCGGGGGGTTGGAGTTGGGGGGTGGAGTCGGGGGGCTTGGAGTCGGGGGTTGGGAGAGTTGGAGTCGGGGTGGGGTAGGGGTGTTGGGTTTGGGGGGGTTGGAGTTGGGGGGTTGGAGTCGGGGGGATGGGGTCGGGGGTTGGAATCAGGGGTTGGGGTCAAGGGGGTTGGAGTTGGGGGGGTTGGGGTCGGGAGGTTGGGGTCAGGGGGTTGGAGTTGGGGGGTTGGAGTCGGGGGGTTGGAATTGGGGGGTTGGAGTCGGGGGGGGGTTGGAGTTGGGGGGTGGAGTCGGGGGGTTGGGGTCGGGGAGTTGGGGTTGCAGTTGGTTTGAAATTATCTTAAAAGTCTTGTAGTTGATTTACAAGTACCTTGTAGTTTCTTGTGCTGTTTTCAACTACCTTGCAGTTGGTTTAAAAGTACTTTGTAGTGTATTCAGCTACTTTGTATTTGGTTTAAAAGTACCTTGTAGTTCCTTGTAGTGTTTTCAACTACCTTGTAGTTGGTTTAAAAGTACCTTGTAGTTCCTGGTAGTGTTTTCAGCTACTTTGTACTTGGTTTAAAAGTACCTTGTAGTTCCTTGCAGTGTATTCAGCTACATTGTACTCGGTTTAAAAGTACCTTGTAGTTCCTTGTAATGTTTTCAACCACTTGGTAGTTGGTTTAACATTACCTTGTAGTTTCTTGTAGTGTTTTCAACTACCATGAAAAGTACCTTGTAGTTCCTTGTGGTGTTTTCAAGCATTTTGTAGGTTTAAAAATACCTTGTAGTTCCTTGTAGTGTATTTAGCTACATTGTACTCGGTTTAAAAGTACCTTGTAGTTCCTTGTAGTGTTTTCAACTACTTTGTGGTTGGTTTAACATTACCTTGTAGTTTCTTGTAGTGCTTTCAACTACCTTGTAGTTGGTTTAAAAGTACCTTGTAGTTCCTTGTAGTGTTTTCAGCTACCTTGTAATAGCTATAAAAGTACCTTGTAGCTCCTTGTATTGTTTTCAACTACCTTGTAGTTGGTTTAAAAGTACCTTGTAGTGTATTCAGCTACTTTGTACTTGGTTTAACCTTAGCTTGTAGTTTCTTGTAGTGTTTTCAACTACCTTGTAGTAGCTATGAAAGTACCTTGTAGTTCCTTGTAGTGTTTTCAAGCATTTTGTAGGTTTAAAAGTACCTTGTAGTTCCTTGTAGTGTATTTAGCTACATTGTACTCGGTTTAAAAGTACCTTGTAGTTCCTTGTGGTGTTTTCAACTACCTTGTAATAGCTATAAAAGTGCCTTGTAGCTCCTTGTAGTGTTTTCAACTACCTTGTAGTTGGTTTAAAAGTACCTTGTAGTGTATTCAGCTACTTTGTACTTGGTTTAAAAGTACCTTGTAGTTCCTTGTAGTGTTTTCAACTACCTTGTAGTAGCTATGAAAGTACCTTGTAGTTCCTTGCAGTGTTTAGTAGGACCCGTTAAAAGTGGGGAAACATTCTCAACATTCATTAACATTTATTCGCATACATGCACAGCACATACACCGGAGAAAGTGAAAGAGCCTATGTTCGTCAAGTCACTTAACCTACACCCACGCAATGAAATGCAATTAAACATTATCAAATGAAGCAATCAAGTTAGTTCGATAATAACAAGAAATAACCAGGAAACAAATAAAATACACACATAAAACAAAACGTTAGTCTTTTTGATTGATTGATTTCTGCATCTTTATCCTCTTATTACGAGAAAGCGGCGGAAGCGCTATGCGTAGGACGAATCCAGACTCGCTTAGTTTACAGCTCGCTAGCAAAATGCTTTCAGAAAAGGACACAGTATTAAAAGCAAATAGCAGGTATTACTTTAACACGCAATGTACAGAATCAGGAGCACATATAGGCCTACAGCATATTACTCAGGATACATATATCTGTTTTGTACATGGTAACCAATAAACCCAAGCACTAGCCATTAATTGGAGTTTAGTAGTTACGAATAATTCAAAAGCAGATGACTCTTTACAGCTTTTTAAAATTTGTTTCAAGAATATTTTATATTCAAACCTAAGGCTGTTCCAAATTTTGGTTGCCGCGAAAAGTAAAGATTTCTTTGCACTGTTTGAGTTCACACGGAGCACGAAATAATTCTTTCGGGTTGTGCTTCGAGTTACGTGTGGATGTATGTTTTTGGTAACGTTGAAATAGGGAGAGAACTAGAGTGCGACCGAAGGGCACTTTTTAACATTCGGCCGAAGCCGAACTTCGGCCAAAGCTTTAAAAAAATATTCGGCCGATGCCGAAGTTTTGGGAGACAGTGCAAAAGAGATTTAAAATATTAAATTAAGTTTCGCTTTTAATATCAATTATCAATATTGCGGGCCGCAATTTGCGGCTATTCAAGAATGACGTTAATCATAATCAGCAATGACACCAACTCAATGAATTAGTTAAAATCAACTCAACAACACTATAATAGTTAGTCAAGTCGCTGAATTAAGATCATGCTCGCATGAAAACAATGAATACGAGTTACGAGATATATAAACAAAGAAATGTTTGGCATGGCGGCAAATTTTAATCTAATAGTCAAAGTCAAAAAGTCGGATGTTGTAAGAAAGAAACAGTAGCTTTTCAGCATTTTCGCCCAACAGTTTGCTTCTTTTGTCAGCATACAATTGTCCAGCTGTGCTGAACAACCGCTCGCTAGCAACACTTGTTGGTGGAGCTGAGAGGTGTTTATGTGCAGCAGGTTCGAGCAGCGGGTAACTGCTGCAGTGCCAGTATTGAAAGATGTTAGAAGATCTGGAAACACGTGCCTCTTTTAGATACAAGTCCAGTTGAACTTCGTTAGCCGGTCTTGGGTCGCAATCAGAAGGTTCTTCGAGCGAAGTCCTAAAGGAAGCATCATGTGCGTCCCACAAGCCCGATCCTTGCTTGCTTCTGCTGGGTGGTGAGTGGGAGCTTCCGGGTAATGAAGAAGAAACTTCTGTAGAATTTACTTCATCGTCTGCGTTAACTCTGCTTCGCAAAAATCGTAGCACCTCGGTTTTGGCAAAGTCTGTCTCTTCAGACGTAAAATAAAATTTTTTGAAACGGGGATCAAGAAGGGTAGCAGCACAAAGATATGGCATCTTTTTTAAATGAGAAAACCGTCTCAGCATGGCATCACGAAGTGCTGCTCTAATCTGTACTAATCCTTCTCCAACATCTGGATCATCTGACTGAAGCTTTCCCATTATCATTGCTACAATCGGTATAGCAATGGAAATAGAGGCATCTTCAAGGTAGATATCGAACGTAGCATCGTAAAATGGCTTAAGCACAAGCACAACTCGCTCAAGATGCTCCCATTCGGTGTTGCTCAATGTGTCTATGCCTTTTCGTTCTAGGCTGTAGAGATTGATCGCCATGCGCTGCTCCGCGACTCGTTGTAGCATAAGAAAGGTACTATTCCACCTTGTTCCAACGTCTTGGATCATGCAATGGTTTGGAACTTTCAAGCAATTCTGATAATGGGTCAAGTGCCGACAAGCCTGTTCACTGTGTTTGAAATGGCCAACAATCTTCCGTGTTTTTTTTACAATTGTCTCCACGACTTCTTGGGTAAATATAGAATCCCGAATTACCAACTGCAAAGTGTGTGCCATACAGCCAAAATCATCAATATTGGCTTTGCGCATGGCACTTACCATATTAGCAGCATTGTCTCTCAGGCCAATAGGAATCTTAGATTCGATGCCCCAGGCAAGAAGAGTGTCAGTCAGTTTTTGTGCTATATATTCTCCTGTATGATCAAGGTCTAGTACAGAAGCAGCTAGCACAACTTTGTGCCATACTGCTTCTTTAACAAAGTGAGCTGTAAAACTCAGTAAAGAGAAAGACTTGCTAGGGTTGCTTCATATATCGGTCGTGAAAGATATGTACTCCGCTTCTTTTAAAACGTTTTTGACCTTCGCCCTAACCCTCTCGTAAGTGTTTGGCATTAACGTGGTTCGGAAATATTTTTCAGACTTCGCTTCATAGCGACGAGGCAACAAAGGATCATTTAGATGTAGACGTTTAAAAGCCTCTCCCTCAACTATTGAGTACGGCAACATATCCACAATGATTAAGTCCATAAGGTTTTTGTCAATCCTTTCAACTGCTGGGTGGTCTTTAGTCCACAATTGGATTTTTTTTGCCTTTTCTACATCAGAAATTTTTAACTGTACCAATTTAGCCTTGCTGGTGGCGGCTTCGTCAGACGCTTTTATTTTTTTACCAGACTTTTCCTCCTCACATTTTGAGATCTTTTGCTTAAAACTCTCGTTAGCAATCGGATGTTTTGATGAAAGGTGATTTTTTAAGTTTTGCGTAGTTTGGCGATGTGGCTCCTTGCTACCTAAAGACAGAAAATTTCCACATTCATTGCAACGAGCTTTTCCGTTAGATTGCTTAACAAAAAACTCCCAAATTGGATTAGCTGTTCGTGATCCTCCAGATTCTGAATTACTAGTATTAGTAACAGGTTGTCGTTCCTGCCTCTTTCTTCTTAAATCAAAAAAATTCTCCATGTTCTCACTACTGACTGTTCTGAACGATATTAAATGTCAAATAACTAGAAATTGAAAAGTGAAAACGTTATTAAATCAAGTCAAAAACAGCAAAGGATAAGGGAACTACCTGTCAACTTTACACATTACTCAAACCTTCTGTGATATGGCTTTTAGAAATAGAATAGAACTTTAAAACTCATAAATGCAATTGTGACGTCGTAAATAGACTGCATCATGAGACAGGAAAAAGCAATAGCAACATAGCCGTTCTTTTAAACCAGAGGTGACGAACATGCGGCCCGCGGGCCGCATGCGGCCCGCGAAAGAATTTCCTGCGGCCCGCGAACATTTTGGCGAGACCAGCACTTTTAAACATTTTTTTCCCCCGTCTAATCTTTGCGATGCGATACCAAAAGCTGAGGCCCTGATTTGATCAAGCGCGTATCACGCAGTGATTATATAAACGCTCAATACAAGTCATCTGTTTCAGGATTCAGCAGTTCATCCATTGTTATGAAATAATAATAACATACTGTAACTCGAGTCCGTTGCAGCTTCAGCATAGCGCAGCAGTTTACGAGTAACTATTCGAGTGAGAGCTTAGCTTGCCTTACAGTAGTAGGAATTATGTGAGTTTGCGGAAATGAATTGGTGAGGTGGCAGTACCATTTGCCATACGCAAATTTTCCTGCTTTCCTAAGGTATTTGTTATTCTGTTTTTTAATCAATATTTAATTAGCCGCTTGTCTTCAGCGAAAAAACGAAATATTGTAGATGAAAAAAGAGTAGGCTATTTCAAAAAGATTGGACCGATATCCGATATGTTTATGACTAGGAGCGTATTCAGAGGGGGGCCATTGTGCCATCCTTCCTCCTTTTTGACTCTGCCTTTTAGTAAAAAAAGAACAAAACTAATGGTGCCAAGTGACTGAAACATGCCACACTCCTTTGATGGTTGCTGTAGCTTATGGCCAGTGGCTAATCCAAGGGTTAGGATGAGAGGTATGCATCCTCCCACCAGCCATTTTCAAAATAGTTTTTGATGTATACAATTTTTCCATAACTTCGAACCTCTTCTAGAGCGATAAGCCTTACGCCTTAAGCACGCATAATCGAAAATGTGCGCGCCAAATGCATCATATTTGACAAAGCACTCAGAATCAGGGTCAAAAAATTTAAACAAAATTTGCCTGAGGATTATTCAAAAAGCACTACAAATAGCCATTACAGCATGTAAATTTTCAAAAATTTTCCGAGAGAGCATGCCACCGGACCTTACAAGAGCTTTTCTTGTTTCTGAATCATTTTCAAATTTGTTCTGCCGAAAAAAAAAAAAAACGCTTTAAAGAAATATGGAAATTATGGCTTCCCCCTTTTAAAATTTCTCGCTACGCCACTGTTTATGACTTAAAAGTTATGCGGCCCGCTTGCTTATTGGTAAGTAACAAAGTGGCCCGCGACAGCAAATAGGTTCGTCACCCCTGTTTTAAACAATACGCTATACGTAATGCTCACGTTGAAATGTCTTAAATCACTTAGTATTGTTGCAAATGCGACGCACGAAAACGAAAACCCCTTAACTTTTAAAATTTATTCAAGCAAAATGTTTTCTCATGCAAAAAATAATTTAAAAAAGTGACGAATGACAATGTTTTATCAAATATATTTTTATGCCCAAAAAAGGCATTTTGAATTTTTGATGCCCCTGAAACAAACCCTGAAGAGTGATGCCCTAGGTGGCTGCCTATTTCGCCTAGTGGAAGCGCCGGCCCTGGCCTTACGCTGACACTGACCTTACAATGCCCTTAAAGTGATATAACTTCATGTTCATGTATTCATCATTTTTCAAACTCAGTAATACAAACAATACGTGGTTCATGTGACTTAAAATCGGAAACTGATGCTATTAAAAACCTTCGGTACTTACCGAATTTTATGTAAAAAATTCGGCCGAAGCTTGCCGAAGGTGCGAATTTTTGAAAATTCGGCGCCGAAGCCGAAGTTCGGTCGGACATTAGAGAGAACAATTCTGGAAGCTTACCATGGTGATACAAGTACATAAACTTTGCTATTTTAAGGAAATAAAGTTTTTCACCTTTGAGAATTTCTAGGTTGGTGTAAAGCATATTATTACAGGGTTTATACGGTCAGGGAAAATCAGGGGAAAACATATCTTTTTGGAGATGGTCAGGGAAAGTCAGGGAAAATCAGGGAAAGTCAGGGAATTCAACGAAAAAGTCAGGAAAAACTTGGAAAAAGTCAGGGAATTTTTTTTGGAAAGTTCTTACCTCCTATGAATCAAGATCTATTGTTTATTTCAGCTGTTGTATGTCAAACAAGCTTGACTTCTTACTTTTCTCTTTATTTAGATATTTTCTTAGTCTAAAAGTAGCCTGGAATGTCTAAAAAATCGAAACAAACTTATTTCCAAGATGGTTGGTTATTGTCTGAAGAATTCAAGGCATGGCTTTGTAAAGCTTTTACCAAAGGTGAAGCAAGATGTCGACTGTGTCAGACAAATATAGCATTGAGCAACATGGGAATCAGGGCATTGAGGAGTCATGCTGGCAGCAAATCCCATGTGAAAAAAGTTAAGGAACTGGCCGAAATTAAAAATCTCTTTGCAAACAGAAGTGATATTAGGCCTGCTAACTTATCTTCTGAAGAAAAGCAGCTGCAATCTTTCTTAGATACAGAAAATTTGGTTGAAATTCAATCATTCTGCAGTGCAAATAGTCAAACTACGATTCTACTGGTCCTTCAAGCAGTGTTGCCAGATTTCAATTTACTCAAGTAATCTTGAGAGTAGCTAGATTTTTGATTAAACCACACCTAAACAACAAAAGTATCTAGATCAGTGTCTAACTACAAAAGTGGGTTAATACGACAAAAAACAAGCGATATTGCGGAGTCTGACATGAAGTAACCTATATACATCATCTAATAATAGCACACATTCATTTTTTTGAGAAATATTCTGCCTAATGAAGACACAGTTTAGTCGCAGTGACATCGAAACACCTTTAAACACATCATACGTGAGTTGAATTATGCATGGACGTGAATTATGCATACCGTACTCAAAATTGTTCCAAGCTGGGCAACTATTCTGTACTGCGTATATATCTACAGGTCTGCAAAGTACAAACAGGCAAAATAATGTACTGGTACTGAATTGGTCAAATGTTTAGGCTAACATTAACACTAGGCAGCTAGACCTAAGCTGTACAGTAGTAGCTTGCTTCGCTACTCAAACTGCCCTTACCATATCATTAGCAGATTAGTCTACATATTTAGTAGTCTTACAGTCTTAGCAGCCTACTGGTACTCATGATTAACTTTACTTTCTTATCATTCTAATGATCTAAAACCATAAAATTTGAAGCTCCATTGTATCATAGAATTGGGCCATGTTCATCTCCTCATAACACAAATTGTCATTTTGCTGCAACTTGCCTTAGACGAGACAAATACTTGAAATCCTATTCCTACTATACCTGTAGGCTAGCAGGCCTACCGGTACTGAGCTGCACACACGGAAGAAGGGCTCACAAAATTAAAGCAATAATTCTGGCATTCTTCCGCGAAGGGATAAAACAATAAACAAACTGGATAGCTATAGATTAGTAGCCAGAATCTAGACGAAAAAATTGGTATTTAAGAGAACTAATAAAGTATCTAGATCTAGATACTAAATAGCTAAGTTGGCAACACTGCTTTCAAGATGGAGGTAAATTGAATGCCGAAATACGGTGGGTTCTGAAGCATGTTGTTGGTGGATATAGTGATAATTCTGTTGCTGGTTCTGTGGACCTATTTCAATCAATGTTTCCTGATAGCAAGATTGCTAGTATACTGGAACTTGGCAAAGACAAATTAAAATATGTTGTGAATTATGGTATTGCACCTTACTTCACACAATTACTGAGAGATCAAGTCTCTTTATCAAAATGGCTTGTAATTTCAGTGTTATTATTGCTGTGATTTTCTTAGATTTTTTACTTGAAGTAGTGCAGAGTGCTGTGAACTGCGAAACCAGACACTTGTGAAATATGTCACTTTTCTTATTTTTGGTAGTCAAGCTAAGCTTCTTGCGATTTTCTAAGATAAAATTACGATTGGTCACCAGTGAATTTTTTATTTCTGCTGCTGAATTGATGTTTCTGTGTATGTAGGCATTAGGTATACATAGTTATTTTTGCTGCTGGTTGATATTATACTGTTCGTTTATATTCTCTAAGTCAGGGAAAAAGTATGTTTTGCAGGATTGGGTCAGGGAAAAACATAGAGATTTTTAAACGAAAGTCAGGGAAAACAGGTGCGATTTTGAGGAAAATCAGGGGAATATGTCAGAAAAATTCCATATAAACCCTGTTATTAGCTGCATGCTCATTTCTTCGAACCGCGGATATAGCACGAGTAATTTAGTTTTGCAGTACTTGCAACGATTGTATATTAGTTTTGTTTGCACTTCCCCTAGCCAAAAGTCCTTATGTTAGATGACTTTGTACGAGACCATAATACAAAACAATAAGAGCATCCTGGCTAATGAGTCGCCGCATTTTAGAAAAAATTCAACTGATATGAGAGAGTTTATTGCAGATGTATTTGATGTGGGAGTCCCATTTTGAATTTTCATCCACAAGAATGCCAAGATATTTAGTTTGCTGGCTTTCGGTCAAAAAATAACCTGAGAACTCACTTAAAACTTAGTAGGCCAACCTAGTTTCTTGTTCATGGGCGATACAATCATAAAAGTTGTTTTAGGTACATTTAAAGTCAGTTTATTGTTCCAAAACCACTCCTCTACTTTTTTAATTTCACTGTTTACTTTTGATTCAAGGCTAGACAAGTAGACATCATTCATAATTAACACTGTATCATCGACAAACAGACGCGTTTCAAAATCAGAAGCACTTGGCAGCTCGTTTACATATAACGAAAATAAAGTTGGGCCTGGAATGGATCCTTGTGGCACGCCAGTCGACATTTTTAGCAAATGTGAAGATACATTGTTGACATTAACATATTGCTTTCTATCGTTTGAATAGTCTTCTAGTAAGTTGTAAAAATTTCCCCTAAAGCCTAATTTTTCTAGTATAGATAAAAGTATTTGATGATCAACAGTGTCAAATACTTTCTTCAATTTAAGGAAAATAATGCACATGCTTAAGAAGAAAATACGGAACAAAAGCGTTTCAAAAAAAATTAGCACGGTCCCTACACCTAACACGACCTTAAATCTCAGCGTTACCTGGATCGTTAGCTCAGTGACGCCCTGATGGTTGCACGGCAAACTTAGTACGGTAGTTTGGAAAATTTGCAAATGACCCGATTTTTTATTAGACAAAATTGTCGGTATTATAAAGGCTGATGAGGTGAAATGCTTTATGAGAGAGGTCGTTTGAAGATCATTTTTCCTCGTTGATCCAGTGGATTTTCATTGCGTAATTCAGAAGATATTGCGTAATTGGCTGTGCATAGCAAGGCTGAAGAGACTTTTGTTATACCGGTAGTCGAAACATTAATTTGACCCTTAGAAAATATTCAGTTTTTAAATATGCTAATCTCCTGAAAATAACCTCATCCACTCGCTAGATAAGCATCCGTAAAAATAGACCCTTTGTCAAGTTATGGGGGGAGGGGTTTCAGTATGCGCTGTCGCAATTGTGACGTCATAAAAATGACAACGTCAAAAGCCGATAGGGATGTTATTCCTTTTCTCTGGGGCGTCAACTTCCAATCGGTCCATTTGGTTTTGAGTAAGATACCAAAAGTCAAAGCATCACTTGCCTTGTGATTGCTTTGTTATTACTATTTATTTTATCATCAAAAAATAACTGGAAAAATGTAAATTGTCTTAAATAGTATTTACATAGTATACAGTAGACCTAAATGGCTCTAACTGTTGTTGGATCAATTAAAATTCGGCGATTAGCAATTAGCACCTTTTTCTCTCTCACCGTTGGAACTTGAAAGGCTACAATTAATTATTAGTAGCTGGTGTATACGCTGTGTAATAACTATGAGATATTTTCTTGATTCTGATTACAGCAGCCTAGCCATTTGGAAACCTGATTACATGATTCACAGTTGCTTAATAGAATGAAGGGTAGCTAAAAAACGAAATGACGAGCAGAAAATAACGTAATAAGAAAATATGGAAGAAGTCTATGCTGAAAAAAATTAGAGCACCACTGTCACTTTTTTACTTTTATCACTGCACCGAAGCAAGCGTTTTGCAACAGCTTTTGCTAATTCTCCATGTGCTGTTGGCCTACAACCAGTGATGGTCACGATAAATCTTTCTGAAGTAAAGCGAATCGATAATTTCAAAAAGCCCCGGGCGATACCCATAATCGATTAATGTCAATTTGTTAAAGCGATATCGGTAATCGATAAATTATCGCCGATAAAATTTTCCGATAAATGTTACGGTAAATTTTCAATGTGTTTGACGAAGTTGT
Source organism: Trididemnum miniatum (assembly GCA_964006365.1). Lineage (NCBI taxonomy): Eukaryota > Metazoa > Chordata > Ascidiacea > Aplousobranchia > Didemnidae > Trididemnum > Trididemnum miniatum. The sequence continues at coordinate 33,290,944 of OZ023234.1, read as the reverse complement.
TTTTTTTGTAAGTCAAATTGCAAAAATGTTTTTGTAGATTGTATTTTTGCAATCAGTATTTATTAAATTTTTTTTTACCTCGCTTAGTTCACCTCTATGTGTGCACCATTAGTTGTACAAAGCATATCAAGACAGTACTTAATTTCCCGCCATGTTTCATAGAGCATAGCCTCATGAATGGTGCCCATTGTATCAAAAATCCTTTTCTTTTATGTTTCACTACTTTGTTCGATGCACGATATCTTTTACGTAACTCCATTATTTTTATATTGAGGAGATACCATTTTATAAGGGTTCATCGTTAAACACATAAAAAAAAGACAAAAAATCTTGGTTTAAATAAAAATTTCAATAAACACTTATTAAAAAAGTCTAATATAAAATATCTCATCTACTGCTTTTGCAATAACAAAAAAAAAGAAAAAATTTTTATTATACTCACGGTATCACAACGAGTGGCGGGGCCCATCTCGGCGGCTTAGCGCCAGGGAAATACAACCTCAAGGAAACGTCGCAGCGATGGCATTTTGACCGGCCAGGGAATCGAGCCCTAGACCTCCCGCGCCGATAGCGATGTCTTCAATTACTACCCGGTGCTTGTGCAAAAGCTTTTGAAATTGTAACAAGACTTTACAGACATCGTGTAGTTTTTCCAAAACGCGTACTTACTAAGTTTGAACACTGTGTGCATAAAGAATCGGTTATCGCGACAATTTATCGGCGATAACAAAATATATTACAAAAGCGATATCGGTAATCAATAAATCAAAACTATTTTTAGTGATAACAATAATCGGTAATAAATTAACGCCGATAAATTATCTCGATAGATGCTCATCTCTGTGTACAACCCCGATGATGTTTAATTGTCTATTTTTTTCACTTTTTGTTTCATTTTGTCTATATTTATTGTCTACTACTTGAAAATGGAGGAAATTCATTCTGTGTCTTTTCCAACAATACGCTGTAAACTTCCCGGCTGGTGCTTAGCATATTGTTTTAATGCGAACCTCAATGAAAGGAGTCATGAGTTGCAATTTTTGAGTTATTGGCTTGACTCGACTAGAAATCGAATTGCGAATAACCAAGCCAGGCCTTCTATAGCACTTGGCTTTGAGCTGAAGTGGTAGTACTTACCCGCTTCAAATGCATTAGATTTCTGGGGCATTTCAAGCACGTAAGCTTGTTGTGACGCAACATACTAGTTTGGAATGTTTGCAGTTGAAAAAATAACAAAGTTGTGTTTAGACACAACGTCGTCCTACTTGGCCTGCTGAATGGGAAGTCAGAACGACTTCCACGTGTTGGGTCAGAGGACAAACCATCCCCCATCACCAACAGTTGCAAGAGCAACTCCAGCCATGGTTACCGTAGAGCGAGACAGCGCTGTTTTGTTGTGTTTATCGAGCAAAAAAGTTGTGTTTATCGAACAAAGAAGTTGTGTTTATCGAGCAAAAAGTCAACAAAACTTGACGAGCTTCAAAACTAACTTATTAATGGTTATGTAACAGATAAACAGTACGCTGATAAAGTAATGGCAAGTGTGTCGTGGAAGATGACTTTCAGAGCGGGCACGTTTATTTGCCTCCCCGCTGCCACGAAAGCTAGCTATGGACACAAAGAAAAATTCATCGCTCCAAGGTAAGATTCTTCATTCTACTCGCAGTATTACATTTAAGCGTGCAACGAGTGGCGGGGTCCAGGTCCATCTCCGCGGCTTAGCGCCTGGACGACACAAACGTCGCAGCGGTGTCGAACCGTTGGCGACACTATGACCAATGTGACCGGCCCGGGAATCGAGCCCACAACCTCCCACACCAATTACGATGTGTTTAACTACTGTGTCAGCCTGGAATGGAACAGCCCTCGGTCTCGACTATGTCATGGGATTAATCCTCAAGTCTTTGAATTTCCATGCTTGGAGCAAATTATTAAATATTTAAAACTTGTTTAAACATGGTTTGACGGTTACGCCAAACAGAGTGCTCAATGGTACTCGCCAGAGCATAAACATAGAAAAGTCGATCACCAATTAAAATTAAAAACCCCCAACTGGCTGTTTCGCCGTGAGGCTCTTCAGGGGGACGTTAAAAATTATGAAATAAAATCTAAAAGCAATAAAACACCAAGGACCAAAACGACCAAATGATAGAACAATGGAGACTTTCAGGACGAAACTCAAGATTGATTTTGCTTGACTCAAAGATCTGCTCGGTAGCGTAAGAACACTGCAACTAAGTGTAGTTAATTTTGCAGGGCTACAGACTGCAAAAGCTCAGTTGCAGTGTTCTTACGCTACCAAACAGATCTTTGAATCAAGCAAAATCAATCTTGAGTTTCGTCCTGAAAGTCTCCATTGTTCTATCATTTGGTCGTTTTGGTCCTTGGTGTTTTATTGCTTTTAGATTTTATTTCATAGTTTTTAACGTCCCCCTGAAGAGCTTCACGGCGAAACAGCCAGTTGGGGCTTTTTTAATTTGAATTGGTAATCAATTTTCTGTGTAAAACCAATTTAAAAATGTCGGCTCATGTTTAGCTCGAATTTTTATCGTGAAGCATTCGCTCACAGATCTGCTTTTTTTGAAAACAGTTTTTGCGTCATCAGCCCTACCAGTTCCTCTAATTGACTTTGAGTTAAACATAGAGGTTTTGCTTTGTGCAAATGAAGATTAAAACTCTGAGTATGGTCGTGGATGGTGTGCAATTCTGTGGTCGTGGATGGTGTGCGATTGTGGTCGCAGTTGGTGTGCAATTGCGTGGTCGCGGATCGTGTGCAATGGTGTGGTCGTGGATGGTGTGCAAATGTGTGATCGCGGATGGTGTGCAATTGTGTGGTCGTGGATGGTGTGCAATTGTGTGGTCGCGGATGGTGTACAATTCTGTGGTCGTGGATGGTGTGCGATTGTGTGGTCGCGGATGGTGTACAATTGCGTGATCGCGGATGGTGTGCAAATGTGTGGTCGGGGATGGTGTGCAATTGTGTGGTCATGGATGGTGTGCAATTGCGTGGTCGTGGATGGTGTGCGATTGTGTGGTCGCGGATGTTGTGCAGTTGTGTGGTCGTGGATGGTGTGCAATTGCGTGGTCGTGGATGGTGTGCAATTGTGTGGTCGTGGATGGTGTGCAATGGTGTGGTCGCGGATGGTGTGCAAATGTGTGGTCGCAAATGGTGTGCGATTGTGTGGTCGCGAATGGTGTGCAATTGTGTGGTCGCAGATGGTGTGCAATTGTGTGGTCGTGGATGGTGTGCAATTGCGTGATCGTGGATGGTGTGCAAATGTGTGGTCGGGGATGGTGTGCAATTGTGTGGTCATGGATGGTGTGCAATTGCGTGGTCGTGGATGGTGTGCGATTGTGTGGTCGCGGATGTTGTGCAATTGTGTGGTCGTGGATGGTGTGCAATTGCGTGGTCGTGGATGGTGTGCAATTGTGTGGTCGTGGATGGTGTGCAATGGTGTGGTCGCGGATGGTGTGCAATTGTGTGGTCGTGAATGGTGTGCAATTTGATACTTTGTTCTACAAAGTTTTTCTTGAGTAAACTGAATTGGATATGAATTTCAGCTCTTTGGCTCTGAATACTGTCAATAAATTTTCTCTGGAATGTTGTATAGAATAGATTGTACATTATGACTTATGAGGCTAGACATCTTGCTTGCTCATCACTAATATTTTTGTAGTTTCCTTCTTTTTATCTTTCACCGTTTTGGCAATTTTTATTCATTGTTCATTCTTCCCTTCATTCCCAACGGCTACGTTTGATTGAAAGATTGTCTCCCCACCTCTAGCCTCATTAACTAGAATCCATTGTATCATTTAACGATTTTCATTGACCAGTACACCGGTAGGTGTTCCCAGAAACATGAATATCTCTTCCTGAATAACTTTGCATTTATTGAATAACTTTGCATTTGGACAAAACCGGTTCGTTAGTGCAGTTGCTGAAAACATCGTGATCGGTGAGGGAGGTCTGGGGTTCGATTTCCGGGTAGGTCAAATCCAACGGCTTGCCACCTCTGCGACGTTTATGTGTTGTACAGGCGCCAAGCCGCGGAGATGGACCCGGCCACTCGTTACACGCTTCGACGTAATACCGCGGGTGTAATGAAAATTTGATTTGATTAGGCTATTTTGCAACTGTTTGAAAAAAAAGGATTTTTGAATTTTTTACTCGCAACAATTAAAACAGAAAATCACGTTTTGCAGCGATTTCCACATAGGAGTGCTTGCGTCAAACAACAGTGCTTGCAATCTTTGCATACCCGTTTCAAACTTTAGCTTTTGTCGCCACCATCACAATGATTTGGCGCAAGGTAAAGCAACAGTGAGCTATGCACATCGTTCCTCACTCACTCCGTTGGTTGGATGGACAATTGGGGAGGCATTGGAACGAACTGTGGAGAAAGTGCCCGAGAGAGAATGTCTAGTTTTTTGTGAAACTGGAATCCGACGAACATTCGTGCAACTTTCAAATGAAGTAAGTTGAAGTGCGGGTTGCGATAAATATTTTGAAAGCTGTTGATGTTTTTTTGAAGAAAAGTTGAAATAATAATGCAAGTCTATACGCTGCAGTATTGACACTTTTACCGCTGGTTCTGCCTTCCGTCTGTGATCAAGCCTCGTGTATGGCTGGCTACACGAACTGAACGTAGCAAAAAAACATATTTTGAAAAATCATAATTTCTTGAAATGCATTAGATTAGACTGCAAGAAAATCTTTTACGCTTAAAAGGCGGTGTTAAAAACATTTGTCATTATATGGCTGCACAATTTCTTTTTAGTTTGTGCTAAGCATTTAAACTCTGTTGTTGACGCTACACTCTGCCGCTATCGCAAATTCAGTAAGTTTTTCAACTTTTTTCTAGCTTTGATCTGGTTAGTGTTCAGTTTGAGTTTTTTCACCACAAAAAACGGAATTATTTGTTTTGCTTCGGAATTCTCGCCGATTGGAATGAAAAAACTGATTAACGAAGATATGATGAATTAAGCTAAATCTTTTTTGCCTTTGTTGAGCAAAAAAGCAGAAAGAGAACAGTATTCGCGATGCATGAGTGTTGGAAGTTGTGGAACGCCTAGCCCTGTAGTGTTGTAAAAACTTGTCATATTTTTATCAAAAATTTTTTCCTCTGTTCCTGCACGTAGGCCTACCAAATCCAGGGCGAAATTCACTTAGATTTATTGTCTTCTTTTGCAAGTGATGTAAATATTTTATATGAGGTCCTTGCGCATGGAAGATAAAACAATGTAAGCTATTTATTTATTCATGAAACGCAAATTATGTGAAGACCGGTCAACTGGCGTAGTGCTTATCGCTCTTGTGTTTTCACTTAATTGTTTTGGTTACGCAGGTTGATAACCTTGCAGCCGCATTTTTGAAGCTTGGGTTCAAACGAGGTGATAGAGTTGGAATATGGGGACCCAGTACGTTGGAATGGGTTCTCACCCAGTTCGCCAGTGGAAAAATTGGGGTGATATTGGTAAGGCTGCAACGAATATATGGTCTTAGAAAGATGACGATTTTGCTCTTCGCTGCAACCAACTGCACATCGCTCCTGATTTATATCGTTCAAGCTTCTTTTTTCTAAACGATATTATTATTAACGGGCGGTGGTGCTAGAACTAATCATGTTTAGGTTATCATTTCTGGCACATTGTTTAGGCCATTATTTAGGTCCATTACAATTTTCACCGCTTTTTGTTTAATTTAATTTGGCCTACTGGCCGTACTCAGCAAGTCTTCTGGCCTGCTGCAGATACCGTGCCAGTTGGTTTAAATTTAAACTTTTGATCACCGACTTTATTGCGTTTTTTTTTTACCAAAAACCTTCCTTCGTAGGGCTTGGTAATAACTGCATTCTCCAACATGGTGATTTGGAGTTTCTTCTTCCAGGTTACATTTTGGACATGTCGATGATACGTCATGTCCAGTAATCTTCCTGTGTTTCTGTAGATTGCAGTGGCCCGTGATGACTTGCAACACAAAATTTAATCTAGATCTTTTGAGACTCAAAAGTCGATGAGTTAAGAAAGGCGGAGCCCACTCCACATTTTCTTTTTTTCTTTGACAGTCTTTTCTTTCTATCCTAGATGTCTTCCATCTTTTAACACTCTATTCCTTTACTGCAGCACAACAGTTTGCATATGGGATTGGAATGAAGGGTTCGGGACCAAAGCAATTTAATGCTGATCTTGATTTAGCCAAGATATCCGCCTTCTCATTACCATGGATGCCGGTGTGACCCGGCGTCCAGGCAATAGTGACGTGATTATGTTTACCTAACATGTTTAGATGTGTAATACACGTTAATACTGTGTTCGATTTCACAATATTATTTTGGATTAGATGATATGGTCAAATTGCAGATAGCTATGTTTGTACATCGACATTTTAACAATGACATACCATCTAATCTGAGGGGCTGTTTTACCAACGTTAATAAATATCACTCAATCGCAACCAGAAGGCAAACTATTGGATACAATTATCATATACCAAGGTATAGATCATCCAAATTACAACGTTCAATTAAATATCTCGGGGTATCGGTCTGGAACACAATTCGTGTTGACATCAGAGAATGCTACTCACGTAGATTCAAGAGAAAATTTAAAAACTAATTGAGGGTTACTGAAAACAATTTATTTAATCAGCAGTTAACGGTATCAATCTTTTCTTTAAAAAAAAACGAACAAAAATTAAATTGTACTTTATTTGGATCTGGGCCTATCGTCTGCGTTTCCTTTTTTTCTCTTTTTCAACTAAAAATAATTATTGGTAATCTTAACTTAACTTTTGGAATTTAGGGTGGCTGCTTGACTCGAAGACCCTATGGTCCCTTCGCAGTCTCCCTGTCCTATAATTGTAATTTATTTTTGATTGTCGTCACGTGAACTTACAATATTTACGGACTAAATAAATATAGTGAATGAATGAATGGATTGCCAGAATTGCTGCTTGGCTGTCCACTAAAATTATTATTTTTTCATTTATAATTCTTTCCATGATCAGTTTCTTGGCTACTTCAGCTATAGCGAAAGCTTCTTCCTGGAAGACTGTACTATGTCTTCCCAGATGGAAAAAATTTTGGTCTGTTTGAGAGCTTGAGGGGTATTCTATGTAGAAACTCGCACCTGCTCTTCCATTCAATTTGGATCCGTCAGTGTGACATTTGATTATGCTTTGTTCTAAAGCATTCTCATATTGCACTGCGTCCTTGCGTTCCATAACAAGGCATTTGTACTGTTTTCCAAATACCTTTGTTTTCTGTATTAGATCTGCAGGAATACTCAGCAAAAGCAATTTTTCCCTTGCTTCATTGCATACGTCTACATGACTTTTGGTTTTTCTTGTTGAACCAACTGTCGTGGCAGGCCAAAGGCCCATTCGGGATAACCGGTATGAACCTTTTACTGCCTCTAACAGTATGAATTCATTAATAGGCATGATATTCAGCAGCATCTTTAAAGCTCCTGTGGGGGTGCTAGGAAATGCTGAAGAAATCATGAGACATGCTAGTCTTTGTACTCTTGAAAGTTTTTTCGCTAAGTACTTTTTGTTTAACCCACCAACCCATGATGTACATGCATATATGATAACAGGTCGTATCATTGCAGTGTATATCCATTTCATGTTAGTTGGATTTAATCCCCACGCTCTGCCCACTACTCGTCTGCATTGTAATAACGCTGCAGTCGCCTTGCGAGCAATTCGTGTTATGTGAGATTTCCAAGTAAGCTTACTATCAAGGGTTATGCCTATTAGTGTTGCCTCTTAGGAAATTTCTAGCTGGCGTCCGTTTAAGCGCAAGGATCCGAAAGCCGGCTTCCTTTTGTTTGTAAACAGAACTATTTCAGTCTTTTTACTACTGAATTGAAGCTCTTGGTTATGAGCCCAATTACTTGCAATAGTTAGCGCTTTCTAAGCCCTACCATTGATCCATAGCATATTGGTGCCAGTGACCAAAATTGCTACATCATCGGCATAGGCTTGTACATGAAAACCCCTGTTGCGTAGATCTATCAACAAGGAGTTTAATACACAATTCCCCAGAAAAGGGGACAGAATACCTCCTTGGCGATTCCCCTTCACTGCTTCTCTTTTAATTTTCTCACCATCTAGCTCAACTTGAACTGTGCGGTGTCTCAGTAAATTCTCAATCCAGTGGACGAGTAAATGCGACACCTCCAATTCTCGAAGAGCATCGGCAATGCCTTTGTGGGTGATGTTATCGAATGCACCAACAATATCCACAAATATTCCTAATGCTGTTCTTTTCTTTGCTAAGCTAAGTTCTATGCGTCGTACAAATTCATGCAGTGCAGTTTCCGTTGAAACTCCTGCTCTAAATCCATACTGGAACACAGAAAATCTAGCTTGCAAATTAGAATCATCATTGAGATGATATAGTATTGACCTTTCCAACCATTTAAGTTGGAAAGATGTTAAGGTAATCATCCGGAAAGACTTAACTTCATGATAGTTTTCTTTACCGGGTTTAGGAATAAATATACCATTCCGTTCCTTCCATACTTTTGGCACATAACTGTACTTCAGGCACGTTTGGAAGATGATTTGGTATAGATTTTTAATACTATTCCAGCCTTTTTGTAGTAGCACCGAGTAAATACCATCTGGTCCCGGTGCCTTAAATGGTTGAAATTCCCTTACAGCTTTTTCCATCTTTTCAAGTGAAAAGATGGAACTTACTATTTCGTCGTCTGTTGTTATAACAGTGTGTTCATTTAGTTCTTCTGTTGCTTTACTACAATCTACCTCTCGACTACCTGGTGCTAGGGTGTCTAAGAGGCAATTTATAGTTTCTACAGAAGATTTGGTGAATTCACTATTAGGTGTTAAAACGTTGCTTACTTGCACCGTTTCGTTTCGACGCATAATTTTAGCCAGCCGAGCGGTTGCACTTTGGCTATTCATCGACTCCGTATAGAGACGCCAGGAATCTCTCTTGGCTTTTCTCACGGCGTTTTTGAAAGTTGATTGAGCTTGCTTAAAAGCTTCCCAGTCATTCTCAAGTTTTGATTTGATGGCCTTACGTTGAGCTTTACGAGCCTCTCTGCGGAGACAATTTAGCTCTGTATTCCACCAAACGTTGTCAGTCTTACGACAGATCTTACGCTGAGGACAAGATACATTGTAAGATTTTATTATCTCTGATTGAATAGTTGATGCCAGTCTTTCTATATCATCTACTGACGATATGCTAACTGGTGTACCATTCAAATCATGTAATCCCTGATCAAGTTCGTTTGCATACTTGTTCCAGCAAGTGCGTCTGACGTTCCTGATCATTTTTGTTCTTTTGGTGCTGCTTCGAACTCTAAACCTAATATACATGTGATCTGAAAAGGAAGGCACATCACTAACATGCCAATCTCTTATACAGTTCCCAGCATTTCGATTTATTAGAGTCAAATCTAGCACTTCTCTTTTTCTCGTTCTGAACGTGGGCTTATTGCCCATATTACAGAAGTGCAGGTTCGCACTAGCACAGTACGTAAGCAAATCCATACCTCTTTGATTGACGTTGGAGGAGCCCCATACTGTGTGATGTGCGTTTGCATCAGTTCCTATTACTGTAGGAATATTATCTCTGTCACTGAATGACAGCAGCTCTTTCAGAATTACTGGTGGAGCTGGTTCTTCCAAGGCCATGTAAGCCGATACAAAGACAAAGCTTTCTCCTTCTCGTCTTACATTTTTAACTCTCACTGCTACCGCGTCTTCGTTAGAAAATTGTGGCATGAGAGAGCATGTCATATCAGAAGTAACGTATATACATGCTTGGGGACGTACTTCTTTTCTATTACCTTGAAAAAGTTTCCATCCCCTGAGTTTACTTCTGATTGAGCCTCCATAGGTCCAAGGTTCCTGAATTAGGATTATACCTGAACAAATGTTTTTCGTTGCTTCACATAAGTTATAGCTAGCTGCCTTACATCTGTGAAGATTGATCTGCCAACATTCAAATTCATTCGATTTGGTTTTTCGTGCTGGAGTTTGTTTTTGATTAATTACAATATTTGTTGTAGATCTATTTCTCATACCAGGTATGAATTTTGAAAATACAACAATTTTGCTCTAAGGTGTTGATTGTCAGTTTACTTTAGTCGGAACTGGTCGCCTTTGAGCCCTGATCAGGGTTCTCAGGCTCCTCAGCTCCTTCCGAAGCAACCCTGAGGTTCTCCACTTCTGTCTCCATCTGAGTCACAACATTCGTCTGCACCTCTGTGGGTACTTCTGGACATTGAGCCTTTTTGACGGTACGTTTTTGGAACTACACCCTTCGACAGCCAGCGAAAGGTGCCCAGTCCCATTCCTCTAGTGAATCTAGCGAAGGTTCTTGGACTGCTACAACATGTAGCATTCCACCCGAGCCTTTCGCGCTATATTTAACTCTAATGTCCCTGAGGTGGATATCTGGATTACAGCGATCCACTAATTCGAGGACATTTTTAATATCCAGACCTTCGTTATCTGGAAGCCAGATACCAAAGGTGTCTGATTTGATTGCATCTTTAGGGCCTCTTGCTTCGTACCCTTGATGATTCATCGAGGTGGGAGCTATGGCCCGCTTTTCTAAACGATGACGTTGTGTTGAAAGATGAAACTAAGCGACATCGTCAGTTTGCAGATAAAACTACGCTATTCGGATAGCGTTAGATAAATGGTATTATTGTGAGAAAGAAAAATAAAGTCACACTAATTAACTGGACGTTTCTACTGCGTAGATTTAGCTGCCAACATCAACTCTCAGCAGTGTTAGCAAGGCAGTACAAACACTGGCATACACTGATGATGATGTTTGCTGAATCTATTTTGTCAAAACGTCCAGTCTTACTGCGGCTTTATTTTTTTTTGAGCTATTTTCGTCCCGTATGCATTTTATTCCAAAGTACATTCATTGCACTTTACCTAAGGTCAACATCAATCCAGCTTATCAAAAGAGAGAAGTGGAATATGTTTTGCGGAAAGTTGGGTGTCGCGGCTTGGTGTCAGCGGCGAGATTTAAAACTCAAAACTACTACGACATGATCTGCGAGGTGGCGCCAGAGATTCAGCACTGCTCTCGTGGAAAGTTGAAAAGTAAACGGTAAGCAGGGAGTATCGAAAACAACAGGGATGGGTGGAGTTGAATCGTCATCAGCCTTGCGATCATGGCCGCCGTAAACAGAGCCTCTGAACCACTGGGCCACCCTGCCCACATGTGACGTACGGCGAACCTTGGACAGGTCTTCAATAAATTATTTAATATCAAAAGATGTTTAAATTTACTCAACAGACCAAAAGTATGACGTCATTTTTACCTCCCTGATATCACCAATCTTACTGATGTCCTCATGTAAGTTAATGCAAGGCTCAACTCCCTCTGGCGGAGTGCTCTGTAACTGTCAATAGCTAGAATCCATTTAAATAAGATAACCTTCTGAAGAGCGAATGACCGCGCAACAGGCTCTAGTTGTTTCATGAGGTCATTAAATATAATCCTCCGGGATTTTCAATGTTGATGCAGCTCACTGTAGCTGTAGCTTGATATCTCAGCTCAGATGGCCGAGTGGTAAGAGCGTCTACCTTTGGAACTGTAGACTTTGGTTTGATTCCCAGTCGTGTCAAAACAATGACTTAATAAATATTGCTAATTACAGCTTTCCTGCTTGACCTTTAGCATTGAAAGGTCAATGTGGAGAACAAGCCGGCAAGTTTACTTGTTGTGTCGTTGGGAACGGCATTAGCGGGATTACCCCATCTTAGAGTGGTATGCAGATGGTAGGCAACTCCTAAGCGATCTCGCAATAGCGCTTTCATCGCATTCTCATGATAGGAGGACAAATGTACAACTAAACACAAAAACAATAAATATGGGAAGAAAATAGCTTAAGGCAGAAAAAAAAGTCACAGTAATTTTCAAAACTAGATGTTTCTGCGACATAGATTAAGCTGTCATCATCAGTAATGTAAGCTAGGTAGCGTAAAAAAGTTTTGCTCTACATTGCTTACTCTGCTGATGATGACAGCCGAATCCATGTAGCCGAAACGCCTTGTTAATTACTGTGGCTTTATGTTTCTTGGTGTATCGGTTAAGAGCGTTCGCTTGGTACCTGGAAGACTGGGGTTTTATTCCCGGTCGGGTCACACCAAAGACTTTAAAAATAATATTCGCAGCTTTCGCTCCAAGCGCTCGGCACAAGCGGAAGTGCGAAGGGTTTTGTGTATGTGTTGTTCGTCATGTATGTATCTTAACAGCGTTCAATCATTCATGATCGAAAATTGTAATGGGCCGCCAATTGACATTGGCCTAATTGTGTGCTTGCACCCGCTGTCCCGTACCTTTATCTTTATGTTTCCTCTTTAAATTATTATACATAAATAACATCATTTTTGGTTGTGTTTTAGCTTACCGGATTTGACTGACGTCATCATGATGGGGGAGGAGGAGTTTCCGGGTACTTATAAATTTGGTGACGTGTTAGACATGGCCGAACCGGCAGGCGTCGCTGCTGTGCACGATATCCGCAAACAACTTCAGTTTGATGACCCCATTAATATTCAATTCACATCGGTGAGAAGTTGTGGCGGTTTGACGAGTTATTCGTGTGATGATCGAAAATTGTTTTTCGAATAGAAGCCGCCCTTGACTAGAAGCCGCAAGGGAGAAAACAGTTTCCTTACTGATACAAAAAAAAAAAACAAAGCAAACAAATTTAACGTCCTGCTACAAAAACAACTTAAACATTGTTCGTTTTATTTCAATTATGGTATCAATGCTCATTTTCATCAATAATGTTGATGTCATTCAAGTAAATGCTATTTTTGTAGGTACCTGGTAATTAACACTTCCTCCGTTTGTTTTGCTGAGTGCTTTGCGCAGACGAGACAGCTGGGTTAACGGTCGGTAGCACGTAATGACCTGCTTGTGGGTGCTTTACAAGAAAGACAATAGAATTGCAACTGATTCCGTTTTCTTGTCACTCATAGTAGATTAACTTGAATGTTCACTGGACACCAATTTGAAGATGAAAACGTTCATATGAAAAACTGAACCCGCCCTTGAATATAAGCCGCACAAAATGCTTAAAAACAAAAAGTAGTAGCCGCGGCTTTTCTTTAAGAAAATACGGTTATTTCATGGAAAGGCCAGAGAGCATGTGCACTCTCAACCGGTTAATTGCATACCGAGTAATTGCATAATCAGTTTTCTAGGATAAAAAGGTTTGTCAAATTGACTATGCAAATAACCGGTTTCGACTGAATAAATAGATGCTGTGATCGCACACGCGCGATGTTATGACCGTTCCGGCGCCAACAGTGCGGTTAATGTGACAAAGATTTACTCAAGGCAATGTATCGACCCTGAAGAGTTTTTAACTTGTGGTTTGTAACTTATCTTGCATAAAAAAAGCCTATGGCAGGCTCTATGCTTATGCGTGCAACCCAGGAAACATAATGCATGTTAGCACTAAAGTCACTTTTTTGTCTCGAATGCGAAAGTGCCATAATTATTCTGCCCACATGTCCAGTTTTCGTGGCTTTACCTGTGTTTCTTAATTCTAGTTTCTTCATCGTAATCAATCAATTTGATTTTTTTTTGAATGAGGTTACATGGAGTAGGGTGTAAATAAAATTAGGCCATAAAAAACTGTAAATAGTGTTTAAAATTAGGCTAGGCTGTAACACTTGGAAAATATTGTATTTGCTTGTAACTTTTATTACCACATTCGCCTGACACAATCGAGGATTTTTATCATTTACGCCAAAATTACTACAGAAATGGAAGAATTCGGAAATCGACCGGCGAGGTATGAGGCTGAATATGCCAGCACTAGCAGCAGGCTTGCTGCTGATACTAATGGCAGTGAGCCTGCTGCTGTTGCTGTTTCTGCTCCTACTGTTTTTGCAGACCAGAAAGAGCAAGCTAATCAATTGAAGGAAATGAGGACTGCATTTGGTAATCTGAAGAAAATGGTTGACTGACTTCAAAATAAAGTAGAAGACCAAAAACATAAGTTGGATGATTTGGAGCAGTACAGCCGGTCAAATTGTCTCATAATTTACAGATGCGAGAAAGTTCCAAAACGGGGGGAGTATGTAGAACATGAAAAATATGTATGCGGATTACTAAACCTTGATCTAAAACTAAATCCTCCATTGCCTCTAAATGATATAGATATAGATAGAAAAATAAGAATTGCCTGGTTTTTGTAAAATTTCTTCGAAGAAGCCAAAGGAATTATATTTTTTCGCAAAAGAGGTTGCTGATGGAGAAGCAGATGATCATTACAGAATCCCTCACCAAACACCGACTGCAGCTCTTAGAAGCTGCAAGGGATGTTTTTGGCTGGAGGTCCGTGTTGTCATTTAATGGCAATGTCTACGCATTCGCTGGTGGAAAAAAGCAGGTTATTCGTAATCTTAATGACATTGTTGACATTAAAAATTCAATATAATCTTAAAATTTTTTTTCACCAACAGCCTTAAGTTATGATTTGTAGACTCTACTTGATGTATGAAAAATGTAATGACTGGTAACCAATCAACAAATAATGGATAGTTTTTGGCCAGATTATTGACATTATTATGATTTGACCCATACGAATGCGACTAGTCATTATGGCTGATACTAATTTTGCAGACACCCTTATTAATTAGAAGTATATACCAATAACTGTTAAATTGTGTAGATCTTCCTTCGCAAAGGCTTGTATACACATACCCTTAAGTTTTTTTTTTTTTTAGTATCTTCTGTTTATTGCTTGTTCTAAACTTTTTTAATATTTTCAAGTAACATGCCTGCTAGCTTAAGTTGCAGTCATTGCAAAAAAATGTAACTAGCAAGCAAAAATATGTAGTTTGTGGCCTTTGCTCTCTAACTTATCATGTAAAATGTCTCAAAAGTAATCTATCATTAAATAAAAATAATTTAATTTTTATGGAACTATACCTGCCAAACATATATGCTAGTGGTTTTTCCTTTTCATTTTCTTTCAAATAAAGAACTTAAAGAAGAGTTCGCTACTGATTTTGAAATAAATTCGTTATGGTTGAATGAAATGTTTGCTGAACCTGAGCATGTAAACAACTGTGATATAGACTCTGGTAGTGATGATGAAATTAATATTAACTTACTGAAAGATGTGTATATTAGTACTGAAGAACTGAACAGTTTTTTGTGAATGATGATCTCCCAGAAACTATGAGTAATAATTACCAGTTCTCAACCCTGTGTATTAATGCTCGTTCCATTGTGAATCCTGTCAATCTTACCAAAATAGGATTGATAACTTTGCTAGATTATAAGCCTGATGTAATAGGGGTAACAGAAACCTGGGAACAACCTAATTCATTTGGACAGTATAAATGCTTACCAGGATATACGTTTGTGTCTAATGGAAGAATAAATCATAGGGGTGGTGGAGTGGGTATGTATGTTAAAAATAGTTTGAACTTCTATGTATGTAATGATCTAAGTGTAATGGATGAAAAGATCTTTGAATCAATTTTCATAAATATTCAGTTTTTGAAGAAGGAAATAACCTGTGGCACTATTGAAAGATCACCTCAGCATAATGAAGAAGCTTTTACACAGTTTTTTTGTCATTTTAAAAATACTTTGACCAGCTTGGATAAATCTAAAAACAAGTGTTTCATCATGGGTGATTTCAATATTGATTTGCTAGATGTAAAGAATAAAAACACTGAAACATATGTGGAATCCATGTTTGATTATAATTTCTACCCTTTAGTAAATAAACCAACTCGCATAACAAAAGATAGATGCTCTTGTATAGACCACATTTTGACAAATATGATTGGATCTCAAATAGAAAGTGCTATCGTTGCTCATGAAATATCTGACCATCTTCCTAATGTTGGTATACCCCTCTTAAAATATCAAAATAATAAATGGTGCTTTAGTCAACCTAACCTTCGAAAATTTTACCAATCTCTGGAAACAAAAACCTTTGAAGATGTATACAATATGTCTGACTTTGATGATGGCTTTAAAGTATTCATGAAAAAAATCAACCCTTTATTAGTACAATGCTTCAAGTACAAAAAGAAACAGATAAAAAGTGATATGCGTTGTGTGTGGTATGATAGTGAGCTGTTGCTTCTCTCTCGCAAAAAAGACAGGCTTTATAAAGTTTATCTTCGAAAGAAAACTTTAAAGACCAAAGAAAAATATAATAAGGTTTGAAATTTTTATTTTCACATGATAGCTCAGAAAAAGAAAGAACATATGCAAAATCAGTTTTAAAAATATCAAAACAACATTCGAAAAACTTGGCAGTTAATGAAAAGTCTTTTTGGCAAAACTCGCAATAAATTTAGTTCAACAATCATCCAGTATAACGGCACCTGTTGAAATTGTTAATTGCTTCAATGATCACTTTTCAACCATAGCAAAAAAGTTGACCAATAAGCTGCCTTCTTCCACCAAATTTACGGATTATTTGCCTCCATCTAATCCCTCTTCAATGTTCATGACTCCTGCAAATATAGCTGAAATCAAGAGGTCTTAAATTTAAGCTGAGCGCTGGAATAGACCAAATACCTCCGCTTGTTCTAAGATACTTTCCTGACAATGCCCTTCATGCCCTCAGCTACATATTCAACCAGTCATTGTGTCAAAGTAAATTTATTTCAATGTTTAAACAGGCCAAAATTATACCAGTATTCAAAAAAGGAAATCCAAAGAATATGTTGAATTACAGGCCAATATGCCTACTTCCTACTCTATCGAAAATGCTTGAAAAAGTTGTTTACACTAAACTGCATTCATTCATTTTATTGCGTAAATTAAATAATTATGGTGTAAGAGGTGTATCATTAAACTGGTTTGAAAGCTACCTCTCCAACCGTTCTCAAATTGTAGAATATGCTGGGGTTACTTCTTCTAATCAAGTGAATATCTCTAGCTCTGTGCCACAAGGCTTTATCCTCGCCCCTCTACTTTTTATCATTTACGTGAACGATTTTAATAATTGCCTGGAGTTTAGCTCTAATATATCCTTTACGGATGACACAAATGTCTGTACTGCAGATAATCAATTGCAAACCATTTATGAAAAAGGAAACCAAGAACTTAAAAACATTGATAACTGGATGATTGCTAATAAACTATCTATAAACACTAACAAAACAAATTGTATTCTGTTCCAAACCCCAAAATCCCAGTTGATTAAAACCACGAATAATTTGCATTTAAAATCAAGAAATGACATCGTTGAGAAAGTGTCTTCAACTGGATTTTGGGGAGTGATAATTAATGAAAATTTGTCTTGGAAGAATCACATGGAAAATAAATGATAAAGCAAAAAATGGGAGCTGCACTTTGCGCTGTCATGCGAGTTCGATCCTATCTATCTTCTAAAGCGATGCTTAGTCTTTACTATTCGTTATTAATTAGTCACGTCCGATATTAATTAGTCACGTCCGATTTTCACGTCCGATACTGGATTCGTTACCAATTGGTGTTTTGGCAATGAATCCAAAATACAACAATTACAGCGTATTTGTAATAAGTTTATCCGATTAGTCTTTAATTTGAAGAGACGTGAAAATGTAAGAACTGTCATGAAAGAAAACGGTCTTTTAACTATTAAGCAAATGTATCAGGTTGAAATAGCCATTTTTATGTTTAGAACTGTCAAAAAAAAATCATCCAACTGTATTGGAGAACCTGTTTCAGTCGAAATCAAATCGTATTTCAACCAAAAGTAATAGTCACTATATCTCCCCAGCGTATAGGTTAACTGTCTGCCAACAATCCATCAAATTTTCTGTACCTAAGATATGGAGTAATTTACCAAACGTGTTTGAAATCTTTCGTGATCAAAGTTAAAGCACATTTTTTGAATATCTAAGTTTTACTGCGGATAATAAAATCAGTCCCTTAATTATTAACAAAGCTATCGACATTCGCTGAATTTTTTTTTTTTTTTCAGTTTTTTTTTTTTGATTTGTAATATTGCTGCTGCTGTGTTATTTTTTTTTCAGATGTCTTCAGTATGACGATAAAAAAATGAAAAGGAAAAAAATCTTCTAAAAAGAACAGCTAAAAAGTCCACTCTTCCCCACATTGCCAAAAAAAAATACCAAAGAATTACCAGCGCTAATCCACTTAAAGATAATACGGACTTTATAAAGAGACGAACATTCAACGACTAGACTTGCAGAAATCACAGTGTGCTGTTAAGTTGTCTATTCTGTTTGTGTTGTTAAAAGGTCTAAGTTACATTGTAAATTAGATGTCCGTTGTAATCGCTCTGCTGCCGGATTTGAAACATGTGCAGTAGCCGCTGCCAACCTCAAATCACCGCCTTTACTCGCAAATCTAACTTCAAACTGCAAACCGATTGCTACTAAAGCACGCCGGTTTAACGCTGCCGATGCAGAGTTTATTCGTTTAGAAATAGCCAAATGGTTTCAAAACGGTATTATTAGACCGAGTCAGTCGCCGTGGCGTGCTCAAGTAGTTGTAGTTAAGAGCAATAACAAAAAAAGGTTGTGTGTCGATTATTCTCAGACTGTAAATTTATTTACTGAATTGGATGCATACCCGATACCAAACATTGAAGAGACTGTTGATAAGTTATCGAAGTATAGTGTGTTTGCTACTTAAGATCTAAAATCTGCTTACCATTAAGTGCTTATTTGTGAACATGATAAGTCTTTTACTACCTTTCAAGCTGGTGACCGTTTGTGGGAATTCAATCGAATTCCCTTTGGTGTTAAAAATGGCGGGCCAGTTTTTCAACGCATATGGATAATATTGTTGAGACCGATAAATTGCGTGATACTTTTGTCTATTTCGACAATGTTATTATTGGGGCGTTTGATGATGACTCATTAGCTGAAACCACTTCTCGTTTTCTTGAAGCTATGACCTCTAGAAACATGACTCTTAATCACGACAAAACTGTTTATGCTACTTCATGTTTGTGTATTTTGGGATATTGCGTGGGCAGGGGGGAAATCAAACCAGACCCGTCACGATTAGAGGCATTGTGGGAATTGCCTTCTCCAGCTTCTTCCAAATAACTGCATAGGGCCCTGAGATTTTTTGCTTATTACGCCAAATGGGTTCCTGGGTTTTCAAATAAGATAAAATTCAATAAGCGCCGAAGGCTCAATGAAGGTTTAATTTCGTCGAAGACGAAACGGCCATTCGGCGAAGCCGAATATACTCAAATTCACCCGACCCACCCGTGTACGCTCAAACTCACCTAACCCACCCAATCTCCCAATATATTCAAACTCACCTTATAAATACTCGGACTCACAGAATAATCCCTGAATCTCCTACCGGTAACATACTCAAACTCACCTAACCCGCCCGTGCATGCAAAACTGTCTAATGAATACATGCACATTATCTAACCCGTTTCGCAGCTGCAGACGCGTTTCGACCTTATTAGGTCTCATCAGTGCAGCATAGCCTCCCCACCTAAAAATATACTCAGAATAATTCCTAAATCTCCTACTTTTCACCTCTATAGGATATTATATCTCAAAGCTAACCTTGTTCTTGACATACTCAAAGCTTAAATGAAACATAAAATAAGGGTAAAAATGAGACAGGATGTTTATCAATTGTAAGCACATAGAGGATATTGTGATTACATAAGCAGTCTTCTATTCTTATGGATCCTCAATGAAAAATTGCTTCTTAATTTAACGTGATTCGGCGAAGAAGAAAAATTAATGTCCAAGAGGAAGAAAAAAAAATAACGTCGAAGACGAAACGGCTATTCGGCGAAGCCGAAAAAAAATCAAACCTGCCTAACCCACCCGTGTATGCAAAAACTAACCTAGGCTGCTCACGATAATGGGTGATGCATCATACTTCATTTCGTCTAATCAAGACTCATCAGGTATGCTATAACAAAAGCCCAAAGCAAATGCAATATATAGGCCTACAGCAAATAAAAACCTTAAGGGCAGCTAGCTCGCCAACGTTGCCGACAAGTATTAGAACGACGATGAGAAGATGCAGACCGCTGTTTAGGCATAGCGCTACAATTAACAAGCGCAACAAATCAACTACAGATTTATCAAAACGGATCACGCCTAAAACAAAAACAAATTTTTCGCAGCGGAGTGAGGAGGGGCATTGAGCATTAATGAAGAAGTCATGACGAACGGCGCAAGAAAAATTTTCTTTAACAAACAACACAACACTGGATATGTACTCACCGACAAGGGCGATTGCAACAATACAGACCCATGGTGGAAACAAACCAGGCTGCAACTCGGGTAACCTTCAGCGTACCATGGGAGAGGTATACTGATACGTCACAGAGGGCACGACTTATGAGAGTGCTCAAATCAGGTAGAAGGGGAGATGTGCATCCATTTCGGAGACGTCAGGGATCTCATTAGGGAACCGATCCAACCTTCCACAAGACAAGCGTTCATAAAATTGAATAAGCGCTGAAGGCGCAATGAAGGTTTAATTTCGTCGAAGACGAAACGGCCATTCGGCGAAGACTTTGAAATGAGGCCTGGGGTTTCTGATGGCTTAGCCCCTAGAAGATCGAACAGATCCAACAAAGGGGTCCCGCCGTTGAGATACGGTAACCCTCTTTCTCACTAATTTACTTTTGGGTTTCATTGTTTTTCTGGTCAGGGTGAATGTGCTGTTAAGTTGTCTATTCTGTTTGTGTTGTTAAAAGGTTTAAGTTACATTGTAAATTAGATGTCCGTTGTAATCGTGTAATCAACATACTGCCTGTTAACCTGTTTCGCGTTTGTTGCCATTACGATTCGTCGCGTGAATTGCTTCATTCTTATTTGGTGTAAGCGCAAGCAACAACTGAATTAAAGCCCTACGTTTTTATGTCTATATCCTTACAGTGTCATGACACACAGTATTATTAATAAATGTCTCGCGAAACTGTTTGCATCCGTATAGTTGTGATGATGCCTTTTACTATGGTTAAAGTACCGGTACTAATTTCAAAAATAAGCCCTCCGTGGTTAGATGGTCAGTTAGGTCACAAGCTGCTATTTTGAGTTGGAAGTTAATGCATCTGCTTTTTTGTTACAGCATGCTTTTGCTACTTAAATATGTTAGGCCTACGATGTTGGTTCGTTTTTGTTGATGTTTTTTTTTTTTTAATTTGTGTGTGTTAATGTGATGCTACCGGTCATGCAGCCATGTCCAGTCAGTTCGACTGGCATGCCTCAACGCTAATTCGTTTTGCTGCATGTTCCGTTTTCTGTACCAATATTCATTCATTTTACTGTTCCAGTGTATTTTAATGCTTTTAGCGTACGGGAATAAAAGTTGAATTGATTGATTGATTGATTGATTTTTTGGCAAACACTGATTATGATGCAGAAACTAGAACCAAGGGCCGCGGATTCCAAGACAATTGCGCATGTGGACAGGGTAAGTGAACAGATAATTACTGCAGACATTGAAACTGTTTCGCCCATTAATGCCTCAATCTTGTGAAATCATTTCGAATAAAAACATGTCTTTCTGCGTAAAAAAGTTGGGTCACATATATCTTAAACAAACAAGATAAGACCTGAGCCATCCTGTTTCGGGATTACGTCCCTCATCAGTGATAACAATCAGGGAGGACCATATCGAAAACCACACAACAAAATTACTCAATCTGGCGTTTGGGCATTCATTACAGTGAAAAGAAGGATAGCAGTTGCAAAAGAGAAAAAGAACAGACAAATGGAGTTAGCTAGATCAATTTCAAGAAAAACAAAGAAAACATTATAAAATAATATTACTGCGGATAGAAGTAGCAATCCACGACCGGTTTCGCTCTCATTAGAGCTCGTCAGGTGAATATAGCTAATAAAAAGCTGAGCAAAAAATACAGAAATGTAGTGAAAAAAGACGAAGAAATGGATGAATAGTATATACTAGATCGAAAAATATCAGATGGTAACGATAACAACTGATGGCCTTTTTGGATGCAATCAAGTCAACGTCCAAATGACTTGAGTAAGATAAAACAAATCTTTTACAAAATTAGTATGCTGTTTGCTGAAAATGAATCTAATTATCTTCAGATGTTCATAAAATCCAACCAATCAACACCATGAAAAAATAGAAACATTCAATAGAGCAAGATAAAGAGATTAAAATTCCAAAACAGAATACTGCATCGCCAATCTCAACACAGTAACGAGATACCTTACAAACAACTTTTCACAATGCAGGTGGAAATCACGCGATCATCATTTTAAAAAAATGATGTCAGCGCTAGTGTACCAGAGAGCTCAAACCATCTGGTGAGCTTAAACAATATATGCTTGAAAGTTGTTACGCTACAGATAAAGCAAAAGTCTATCTTAAACAATATATGCTTGAAAGCGGCCGGCACTAGAATGCGCGTGAAGTTATTGGTCACGCGCATTCTAGTGCCGGCCGCTTTCAAGCATATTATTCGTGTTATGTGACGTCATCACGATATTTTTTATACTTTTTGTGCCATTCAAAAATTAAACGTAAAAAATCAAATCTTCATTATGCTCGCGATATTACACCAAAGCGTGTTTCGAGTGGAGGGATCCATCTCGGCGCTTAGCGACGCTGTATCCGACTCGACCGGCCTAGGAATGAAACCCCAAACCTTCCGCACTAATAGCGATTGCTGTTACGCTACAGATAAAGCAAAAGTCAATCGCGAATAAGGTTTTGTTGTTTTTGCTAGGGTACAACCGGCCACCCTAAAGGAGCCACTTTGTCTCACCACGGAATTATCAACAACGCGTTGTTGATTGGAGAAAGACTGGGATATCATCAAGATGTAAGAACTTTTTTTAAAAATGTGCGTTTGAAGTGATGTCATTTGCTGGAGGTGGAACGCATGGCGGAGTAGTAAAAGGGTCTGTACCTGGAGCTGTAGACTCGAGTTTGATTCCAGGTCAAGTCAAATTTGTATTCACAGCTTCCCTGCTTTGCGCTCAGCATTAAAGAGACAGAGTGAAGGACAAGCCGGCAAGTTTACTAGTTGTGCCGTTGGGATAGGGATAAGCATTTAGCGGGATTCCTCCATCAGGTGGCCGGCAACTCCTGAACGAGCCGTTTTAGGGTTTTGATCGCTTGCTCGTGATGGGAGGATAAACATACAACCAAATATAAATGCAGAATGCGAAAATCGACGCCTATGGCAGCCGCCCATTGCTCTTTTTTTTCATTTTGAACGAAAGACGAACATGCTAGTTAGGACACTAGACGGCTTTTAAAAATAAATTGTATACGATGAAACAACGATAGTGGTCATCAAAATTTTAACGTCTCAACTCGAAGCCGATTGATAACTGCCTTACTGCTACGCCATCGAAGTGCCTTTCCGGGCGACAAACCCCTAGCGCCAAACAAAAAAAACTTGTAAGTTAAGTTTAAATCCACGTGATGCAAAAAATTACCAACGTAGTCTAAGTTCTAAATGGACACGACAGGTTTAAGCCTGAATCACTCTCTTTGCCTCCTAGTTAGACTAGATAAACTTCAATAAATGCCTTCATTGCTAAATCTCATTGAGCCAAAATCCTTTGGAAATGAAGGCTCTCACCTGGTGCTCGCAAATCCTCCACCCAAATCTTGGAAAGTGACTCAGCAATTAGACTCATCTTTTACAAAATTTCCTATGTGCTGAGCGTTATAGATTCCGTATCATTGCCAGTGTTCGCTCAAGCTTCTACCTTTTGGTGCTGGAAGTTACTTAGTCAAAATATCCAATTCCGTCGTTTTAAGATCAGAGATTGACGATGATGGTCTGGGTTTTAGCGAATCAACCCTCTTCCCGCCGTTTTTCTTACTTTTTCTTTAATGCTGCTTCTCTGCCGGTTTCTGATGATGCCTTTCAAACGTATCAGACGAAAGACCTGGAGAATTTATGGGGGATATGTGAAAGGATCAAGCGATGCTCAGATGGCCAAGTGATAAGAGCGTCCGCCTCGGGAGCTGTAGACTTGGGTTTGATTTCGAGTCGGGTCAAACCAATGACTATAACATTGGTATTCACAGCTTTCCTGCTTGACGCTCAGCATTAAAGGGACAGTGTGGAGAACAAGCCGGCAAGTTTACTTGTTGTGCCGTTGGGAAAGGCACTTAGCGGGATTCTCCCATCTTGGTGTGGTAGACAGATGGCTGGCAACTCCTAATTAAGCGAGCTCGTACAGCGAATTGATCGCTTTTTCGTAATAGGAGGATAAATACTAGTACAACTAAATACAATGCGATGTCAAATCTTTGTTGTGGCGGTATTACCCCGAAGCGTGTAACGAATAATGGGGACCGTCTCCACGACTTGGCGCCTGGGCAACACAGCTCCGAAGAAACGTCGCACCGGTATCGAGCTGTTGGCGATTGTCTTCGATTTGATCTGGTGGGGAATTCATGCCTAAACCTCGCGCACCGATAACAATATCTTTTGCCGCTGTATTAGCGCGGAGCACCATAAAAGTTTGATTATAGAACCGAGAACCGCGGGTCGAAAGACCACAAAAATTGGGCATGTGGGCTTGGTAACTGCGTCCGACTTGACCGGTCCGGAAATCGCACCCACATCTCCCCCGCTAATAGCGTTGTCTTTTTACCGCGCCGACCGGTCGTGTTTTTTGTTTTTAAACAATTTTTAAATTTTAAACTTCACTAGGAAAATCAAATCAAATCTTCATTATACTCGCGATATAGGCCTAACGCCGAAGCGTGTAACAAGTGGCGGGGCCCAACTCTGTTGCTTAGCGCCTGGGCAACACAGCTCCGAAGAAACGTCGCAACGGTGGCGAGCCGTTGGCGACACTGTGCCGATTTGACCGGCACGGAAATCGAACCCCAAACCTCCCGTACCAATAGCGTGCGCTTAGCGAGTGAGGTAACCGGCCGGTAAATTAATTTAAACGGTATCGGCTGTGAAGCTCTTATTCTGTTAGGCTTCGTATTCGCTAATTCAGACACAGAGACATGAAGCATGTGTCGTACTTTCTCTGCAGGTTGATCGCATCTTGTGTCAAGTTCCACTGTATCATTGCTTTGGAATGGTTGCTGGCGTGCTGTGTATGGCCGTACACGGGGCCGCCAACGTGTTTCCAGTTGCTGGTTATGATCCTACCGCATCTGTAGAAGCTCTAAGGCAAGAAAAGTGAGTAGTACCGACCAGTTCCGCAACCCGTCCATGTGTGTACGCGATTTGTTGTAGGATTTTTGTTTGAAGATTTGATGTTACTGCGGGTACTTGAGTTTTTTCATTTTTTCCTCCCTGTCACGAGAAAGCAACGGAGGCGCTATGCATTGGACGAATCCAGACTTAGGAGTTGTCTTTGTTTTCGATTTTTTTTTGTTGTTGAGTTTTGCTTCTGACTTCTTTAATTTGCTGCTTATTGGATTCCTCCAAGCAGGGATAAATATTGTAAAGCATCTTATCAAAGGACGAAACTACGAGTATTGGGTGGGAGTTGAACCATCTACCTTGCGATCATGGTCGTCGTATGAACGGCGCCTTGCGATAATGGTCGTCGTATGAACGGCGCCTTGTGATCATGGTCGTCGTATGAACGGCACCGAATCAATGCGCTGCGATGCTTGAACCATCTATCTTGCGATCATGGCCGTCGTATGAACGGCGCCTTGCGATCATAGCCGTCGTATGAACGGCGCACCGAACCAATGCGCTGCGATGCTTGAACCATCTACCTTGCGATCATCGTTGTCATATAAACGGCGCCTTGAGATCATGGCCGTCGTATGAACGGCGCACCGAACCAATGCGCTGCGATGCGTGGCAGAAGTTTGTGCGCAAAGCAACTGCGTTTAGCTTTTTATTTTGCATATTTATTTCCTATTACGAAAAAGCGATCAATTCGCTGTACGAGCTCGCTTAATTAGGAGTTGCTGACCATTTGTCTACCACACCAAGATGGGAGAATCCCGCTAAGTGCCTTTCCCAACGGCACCGCAAGTAAACTTGCTAGCTTGTTCTCCACACTGTCCCTTTAATGCTGAGCGTCAAGCAGGAAAGCTGTGAATACCAATTTTATAGTCTTTTATAGTCATTGGTTTGACCCGACTCGGAATCAAACCCAAGTCTACAGCTCCCGAGGCGGAAGGTCTTACCACTCGGCCATCTGAGCTGTTTAATTTGGGATTGCATTTGAAAATTTCCTGCGACGATTGTGAGATGGCTTGCTGGCTGTGTCCGTGTGGTGAGAACTGCCACCAATACAGTAGGGTTTAGTATTGAAAGTGACTAAGTCACATTTTGCCAAAATTAAGATAATGCCCACGGTGCTTTTTTTACTTGACATACTGAATCTATGCATGAAACGTTTTTTTGAGATAAATGTGTCTGAGTCCATTTTCCATCTCAAGCCAATAATTGCGCTGTCATGATTTTTGCCCGAAAAGTGCCTTAGTCCAACTCTTTTTGATTAAAAAGTGGCAAGTCCAAAACAAGCTGCCCTATTATTAACTCACACGTGATTAGCTTTTTGCTAAACCTGGGGATTTTGATCAAATCGTGGTTCGGCACTGTACAGGCGTTTTGACGGCCTAATTGTTCAATAATTAATGATTCGATAATAAATGGTTTTCAGTAAAAGTGTCAGTTTTTAGGATGTAAGACAGTTGGCCACCGGCACTAGGGTTGCAAACAGCATCGCTAACGGCCAGTGAATGTGACAAAAATGTCATTAAACTTTTTGGAAATTCAAGAGTTCTATATTTGAATTTCAAAAATTAGAACAATACAAGGTTAGATTAATGTTCTGATATTTAGACATGCTTGTAGCTTTTGTTTTTGCTGCAATACTGAGAGGAGTTGAAATTGAAGAAAGGGGATGTAGCAAACAGAATGAAAAACTTCAAATATCTTGGTTCATCATTGAAAGAAGGTTTCTGGAGTTGTGTGCGACAGAAAGTTGTCTGCAAAGGTTAAAAAAAAAATGTACCAAGGTGTTATTAGACTGGCAATGCTTTATGGAATGGAAACTGTGGCAATGACCGCAAAACAGTTGGAAAGAGAGAAGTGGCAAAGTTAGAAATGGTGAGATGGGCATTGGGTGTTACAAGAAAGGACATAAAGTACGAGTATGGAAGAGGTACGGCAAAAATTGCAAAGCTGCGAGATAAACTTCGGGGCACAAGGCTACGTTGGTGTGGACACGTGAAGAGAAGAGAAGAAGGTTTCGTTGGGAAGGAATGATAAAGATGGCAATACCTGGTAAAAGAAAGAGAGAAAGGCCAAAGAGAAGATGAATGGATTTCGTGAGAGAACTCATGGAAATGGTTGGAGCAAGGGAGGGGGACGAAGTTGACCGAGTCTTATGGAGAAGACTTTCGCGCTGTGGCGACCCCGAATAGGGGAAAGCCGCAAGAAGAAGACTGCAGTAGGTATGCTGGCAACTGTAGCCTCAGCCATGCAGCGTATTTTGTAGACGTACTTTTAGTCGGAATGAAAATCAAATTCGGCTGCTAAAATCAAAAGTTGAGTAATGGAGGAGAGTGTGAGTTTGTGAAATACAGTCTAAAATATTACAGTGAGCCTTCTCAGTACTAGTGTGGTGATTTGGTAGCCCTACCGTTCCTGATTTTATCATTAAATTAGCCATGCCGGATTGCAAAACTTGAAATAATACCAGGTCTGTTTAAAACTATGCATTTTGTGAAGTCTTCGATGCATTTTGTGAGGCCCGGGGCACGAACCCCTGCGCCGATGGCGATGCTTTAACCACAGCGTCCTAAACGCTTTGATAAAATTTAATTCAGGGATCATGACCCCCCGCCTGATTGTTACCCCTCCCTATCCTCGGTCTTCAGGGTTGGATCCAGGGGAATGCACCCCCTCTGCCAGCCATTTTCAACAATGCTTTGGATGAATAAAATTTTTTCATAATTTCGAGCCTCTTCATAATAATATGCCTGAGTAGCTTTAAGCACACATAATCGCAACTGCGCGAACCCGCGGACCCCCCTGGAGTCGTTTTTGTTATATAAGTTGCTTAACATTAACTCTGCCGGATAAAACTACGCTTGAAAAAGTGACGAAATTTGATGCCCCCTCCCTGAAAAAAAATTCTGAATACGCCCCTGACATGAAACATTTTTAAAGGCCTTATAAACGCCCGTTTCCGGGTCTAAACGTCTTTGTATTTAGTTAACATTCAACCTAATTTAAAATTACACCCCCCACCAAAACTTTTTGGGTCCGCTCCTGCTGGTCTTTGGTTGCTTTCATACGTGCTTGATTCAAATTAATGTTTAAAATTTTAACAAAGGGGGCGAAAAATTGGGTAGGCTACGCACGTTTTAAAAACTGACTTTCTTTAGAGGAGCGGATCCCCCGCTCCCCTTCCCCCAACCACCCCCTGGTTGAGGGCCTGTTTCTGGTCCTTGATTTTACTCATACAACCATTTTTACACAATATTTGGCTTCATATGACAAAGCAAAAAGTATCTTAGAATGTTAGTTTGTAAAAAGTGTGCGGCTCGGCAACCGGCCATATGGGCAATTTTACGGGGCTAGACGAAACTGACTTCACACCGTTTACAGGTTCACCTATGACAAAGAACGCTTCACCAGAATGACCAGATCCAACTATAATAGAAGCGACTGGATATATTTTTAAAAAGATATTCATGTGTCGCAGCGGCACAGCAGTAGCACAGGATTCGTGAACGCGCCCCTCTCCTCTACTGCGAATATTGCGAGATGGGGTAGTCCAACGTCAGAGATAATAAGAATACTCGTCAAGTGTCAAGCACTCATTTAGCTGAAGCTGCTGTTAAGGCGTTTCATTTGCTCTTTATGTTTGCCGCTTTTAAAATAAATTAATTTAGCTGAATTAAACTAGCTAAAGTCAGTGTAACGTGAGCTGATAATTGATTTTTTATTTTGGCAACCCTGTCTGTATTGCGCGAGGAAGATGAATTGCGCAACCCATTCAATTGCTAGCTGAGATGGCGAGCGAGCGATGCAAGAGAATGTAACTTGAGATCCTAAGTTTGAGCGTAGGCTTATGATTTACAGTGTAATTCTTTGAAGTTTGATAATTCTATTTGTGTTTAGCGAAGACGCCGGATATTAACATACTAAATCCTCGGCGTTTTGTTTGTGCTTATGTTAAGCTATTTAAGTAAGAAAATTGTCAATATCCACTTCGAGATTATTCAGTAGAATCAAAAACCGTACATTAATATCTGCACTTCTTGCGTGAAGTGAATTTGGATTTAAACTTGAAAATATTGAAGCACTTAGACAGAAGGCCGTCATTGCTTGCCTTTTGCCGGAAAATTCAGGCCCCAAGGTAAATCGTTTGTGGGATTTGGTGTGGCAATCGTCGTGGTCGTGTTCGAGAGGCGTGGCCTTTGGGCGCGGGTATCCAGGTCAGTGCTTTTCATATTTTTGTCGCTGGTGTGTTGTTTGGGCTTTGCGGGTTTGGTGGTGGCATTCGTGATTGCTGGTGCAAAAGTAGAGATGCCATTAACTACTGCTTAGTGGTTTTTCGGGGCTTTGATTTGATAAAGATTGAATTTGGTAGTTTTGTGCCGTAGTTTCAAAGCGGGTTTCGAATCTCATTTTGGTTTATTACGCACTGTCGTAATCTTGAGTTGGAAGCTTATATTGATTGGTTGCTGCGCCGTAGTTGCAAAGCGGAACTTCGAATCTCATTTTGGTTTATTGCGTACTGTGGTAATCTTGAGTTCAAATCTAGTGGTGGTTCCGACTGCTGCTATTTTGTTGTTCCTAGACCAAGCTTTTTTAATATTGGGTACTGTCTTTATCGTATCAACAGTACGATATTGTTTAAATCTTTATCCAACTTTCTTCACTTAAAAAAAATGAATAAAGTTTCCGTTAATGTCTAGTGTGAAGACTCTGTACGTGAATTGCTGCATTTAAACACAGCACCTTATACCAGCAATGTCGAAGATACTACACCACAGGCTGGTGAAGATACAGAAGATGATTCCAGTGAGCGTATCGCATTAGCAATCGATGAAGTTAAGAAACCTTGGGTAGACGACCTTTTAAAAAACCGTTGTCAGATCATCGTAAGCTGTTGACTAGTTCGTGAAAATTAGAGGTCATGTCTTTAGTTATGCGGGATTATGCTCGCAATGATCAGGAAAACGATGAGCAACAACTAACCGCGGTACTTAATTATGTCAAAAAAACACATGGTATCTATCTCAAAGCTATTTACTCCTTTATAGAGAAGGCAGAAGGTAAGCGTAAGAACAAAGAGTCGGTCCCTCCTTGCTTCGTGTCTAAAGGTTACTCTCGAAATACTACCCGTCTGTTATCGAGAGACTCCAATGTCACTATGAAAAAGCAAAGTCGTCTCCGGAAAATAGATGTGAACTATCCTCGCGATATGTTTCCGAAGCAACTCGTCGATCTAGGTCATCTGACGAATCACAAACTATCATTCATCGCATGCAACAACAGCATAGTGATGAGCTAAGCAAATTGAATGATAAACTTGTTGATATGACGGTGTCAGCGGAGATAGCCGGAATCGAGCGAAAGCGACTTGAAAATTGAATTAAGACGTCTGAATGTGAACGTTAACTGTTGTCTTCGAGAATAGAAAAAATTTCGGGAAAGTGTAACGAAAGTTACAATTGATGAAAAGGTACAAGAAGAAACCGCCATTAAGGAAAGAGGTGAGAAGCTTAAATAGAACTTAAGGTTACAAAAAGAACTGCTGGACTACAAAACGATAGCTAACGAAGTACTCTTTTCTGATGCTGCCAATCCCAGCTACTTACTCCCAGATCGAGAAAAACATTCAGCTACCAATCCTTCCATGCTAAGGCCCTGCCAATCCACGGCTTCTGTACGTCTAAAAATGCCTCGTACAAAACAAGCTCTGATTGCTGCTGCACATGAACCCGACCAGCCTGCTACAGTAAAGATTTGTTTGCTGAGCCCTCTGCGTTTGTACAACATACAGGTTTTCAAAACCCGACTTCGAGGTGAGAAAGTGGGAAAAAGAATGATAAAGACGTACCCCGTCAATTACAAAACTCAGCCAAGGGAAAAATTCAATATACGGTGTGATGATCATACACTTTATTCAAGCTTAATCTAACTTAAGAACAGTACATAATTATAAAGGAATCTAAATATAAAACATAATACGACTTACTAAGGTTCTTAAACTAACACTCGTAACCTACTTACACCAAACCGAACACTTCAAACTAACACAGAGAAACAGAGCACAATTCACAATAACAAGCTAATTTAGAAATACATCTGGGCCGGAAGCATTAATAAGAAACTTCGCAGTTACATGTACAACACAGTAAATGATGTAAAAACATGGGTTCAAAACTCAATGTATTATATCATTCACCCCTCCTGGCAAACAAGATTTAATAATTTACGCCATAGCGCATAGGAGGAACACCTTTGTTACTACGAGCGGAACGTCTCACAGAACATTCAGGGCTGTTGACGTTCTGATTTACATTTTCATGAGATTCGAAAGAAGAATCACTACTGCCATCAAAACTCACATTACTTTCAGGTTCATCACTAGAACGAGAAAAATCACAGGGTGCATCATTCTGTTGCGACACATTAAAGGTATCATTATTTACAAGTTGAGGAATAGGCGCAAGATCACGAATTGACACAGTAGCTTCACGGCCACTCGGGTAACGCACATCAGCATATGTCGGATTCACATTAACGACTTCTACTTCGTCAACAAGAGGTTCACTTTTACTGTTTCTGACAAAACGTCGTACAAAAACTTTGTCACTATTAGTCAACCACGTAGGAAGAGATGTATCCGAGCAAGAACGTCGTTGAAAGTTAAAAAATCGCTCGTGTGGGGTCGTATTCGTAGCAACACACAAAAGAGATCGCATCGAATGCAAAACATTATCTAAAACGGCTTCATAATTCGATTGCGGTAATGCGTCGTTTTTTAACGCCAATTGAATGGACTTCCAAACAGTTCCCACAGTCCTTTCGGCTTGTCCGTTACCTGAAGGATGGTAAATGCTAGACTTGCTGGATGCAATGCCTCTGTGCAATAAGTACTGCTTGAAATCACGCGAAATGAATGCAGCTCCATTATCAGTATGGATAAAATTTGGGGTTCCGCACAGAGTAAAAAGCTTCTCTAAACATTGTATCACAGTTGATGACGTCATACTTTTACAAGGGAAAGCAAACGGAAAACGTGAAAATTCATCTACTATTATCAGCAAATAATTGTTACCACTTTTAGATTGTACAGGTCCTTTAAAATCCATACTTAGGCGTTCCATAGGTTGTGTAGCTTTCACCAAAACTTTCATGTCGGGACGATAGTATTGAGGTTTCACTTCAGCACATGTTTTACAATTAGACACAACTCTTTTAACTTCAGTTGTAGAGAATGGCAAGTTCTTTGTGCGCACAAAATGTAGCATTCGTGTTACTCCCGGATGGCAAAGTTGTCGGTGAATATCTTCCAGGGAAGATGAAGCAGAGAGAGATGAACAGAAAGCTCTTGACAAGGTGTCTGGTCCAACATTTTGTTTTCCTGGTCTATATTTGATTTCATAAGAGTAAGATGCCAGCTCCAACCTCCACTGTTGAACTTTATTGTTTTTGATTTTCGAACGACGTCTACTATCAAGCATAAATGCTACTGAACGTTGATCTGTGACTAGAGTAAACGTTCTTCTCGACAAAAAATGTGACCACTTTCTTATTGCTTCTATGATTGCTGTTGCTTCTTTTTCGATCGCAGGGTAGCGCCGTTCTCCTCCTTGCAAGGTTCGTGA
This sequence comes from Trididemnum miniatum, assembly GCA_964006365.1. Taxonomy (NCBI): domain Eukaryota; kingdom Metazoa; phylum Chordata; class Ascidiacea; order Aplousobranchia; family Didemnidae; genus Trididemnum; species Trididemnum miniatum. The sequence continues at coordinate 33,258,170 of OZ023234.1, read as the reverse complement.
CATGAATGCCACAGGTCTTCCGCCTTGGTTAAGAGTAGCTGATACGGCAACATTAGAAGCGTCGCATTCAACAACAAAAGGCTTACTTTCATCAACTGATTTTAAGGCAGTATGTTCAAGCTCACTTTTCAGACGCTGGAAAGCTTGTAATGCCTCCTTACTGAGCGGAAAACTCTTTACGTCGGCTAATGGTCGAATTTTATCAGCAAAGCAATCAATCCACTTTGCGTAGTAGGCAAACATTCCCAGAACACGTTGAAGTAATTTAAAAGTTGTTGGGGGCGGAAAATCTTGTAAAGGACGTAATCGTTCCGGATCAGGTCTAATAAGTCCGTTACCAACAACATAACCCAAAATTTGAATTTCAGGAACAGAACTAATGGTTTTCGATTCATTTAGTGTAAAATTGTTGCGAGAAATTGCTTCAAGGAAAGCTTTCACATTTAAATCATGTTCCTCTTGAGTTCTTCCAGCAACTGTTACATTGTCTAAATAAGGAAACGTATCGTTTAAATTTTCGTTTTCAATAAAACGCGAAATGACTCGCTGAAATACGGCAACTCCATTTTTCACACCGAATGGAATGCGATTAAACTCATACAATTTGCCATTTGCCTCAAAAGCAGTATATTTTCGTTCAGATTCAACTATTTTGATTTGATGGTATGCACTTCGAAGGTCAAAAGTCGAAAAAACGCTGTATTTTGCAAGTTCATTTATCATATCGTCAATTCTAGGCAATGGATATGCATCTAATTCTGTATAAATATTAATCGTTTGAGAGTAATCCACACATAAGCGTTTCTTGTGTCGGTTAAATTCATCGCTAATAACAACTACCTGGGCCCTCCAGGGCGATGAGCTCGGTCGAATAATTTCCTCAGAAAGAAGTTTATCGATGTTCTCTTGGATGAAGCGTCGATCTTCCTGGCTGTAGCGACGGGATCTAGTAGCTATTGGTTTCACATCTGGGGACAAATTTGCAAACAAAAACACTTCATTTGTGTCTGCTGCGGTCAAGGAACAGTTCGAGTTCCTTGAGACGATCAAATCTGGAGAATCGCCGTTAAAATTGAATATCAACCGTTGATGCTGACTTTGGAAATCTAGCCCCAAAATGATATCACTGCACAAATCCTGGAACACGTTAAGCCTCGTAGAGGGATATTTCATCCCGTTATGGACTAAGTCGACCAAACAGAACCCATCGGATTTGACTTTCATGGTTGTGGCCGCCATTTGCACCTGCTGTGACGTAGGATAGACTTCCATGTTCAGTTTTGTACAAACATTAGAGTTGATATAACTTTCCGAACTTCCTGAATCAACTAGAGCAGTTAAGCTGGTTCCACTGATTGAGACAGGCAACGATGCTGGAAGCAAACTTGCAGGACATGCAGCAGACATAGTACACAAACCAGGGCAAGAGTTCGAACAACTACTAGCGGTTTCTTTAACATTTACTGAACGAGGCTTTGCACGACGTATGGTAGATGACTTGGAACGGCAAACTTTGGCAAAATGTCCAATTTTTCCACAGGAATAACATTCTGATTCTCTAGCTGGACATCGGTCTCGACTATGGAAAAACAAACCACAAAAGAAGCAAGTCTTATTGCGTGTTGATGATCCCAGGACTTGATCGTTATCTGATTCTTGTTCGGATTCTTTGCTCAGCGAAGGTGCAGCGCTCGCTGTTACGTTTCTTCTGCACAGGTAAGCTTCAGAATGTTCTTGAGCTGTCCATAAAGAACAAGCGATGTCATATGCTTGATCCACGGTTAGTTCAGTATTTTCTAACAGTCGTTGACGAATAGTATGAGATGAAATCCCATTAATATAAGCGTCACGAACCAACTCATTTCGGTATTCATCTGCCGTGACATTTCGTAAACCGCATTCTTTACTCAACAGATGAAGTGATTGAAAATATTCTCGTAAGGTTTCGCCTTCTCGTTGTTTTCTCGTAGCTAATTGATGTCTAGCAAAAATCACATTAGGTGATTTAATGTAGATACTCTTGAGCTTTGCTATGGCAGCATCATACGTATCGCAGTCTTCAATGTATTCGTAAACATCTGAGCTAACGAACGTGAATAAGACTTGCAAACGCTGATTTTGATCCGGTTCTTGTGCTGCATTTTCCCCATCTCGGTTATGTTCTTCATAACGCTCTAGAAAACCTGTGAAAACTTTCAGCCAATGCTTCAGCTGCTTTGCTGCTTTTGGGGAATCGGGCTGTGCATCGAATCTTGCTGGTTTCAACATTTCTCGCCATGACGCTGCCATTTCTCTTTATGTTTTAAGTTAGATTAATTGTGATGATCATACACTTTATTCAAGCTTAATCTAACTTAAGAACAGTACATAATTATAAAGGAATCTAAATATAAAACATAATACGACTTACTAAGGTTCTTAAACTAACACTCGTAACCTACTTACACCAAACCGAACACTTCAAACTAACACAGAGAAACAGAGCACAATTCACAATAACAAGCTAATTTAGAAATACATCTGGGCCGGAAGCATTAACAAGAAACTTCGCAGTTACATGTACAACACAGTAAATGATGTAAAAACATGGGTTCAAAACTCAATGTATTATATCATTGCTTCGGAAACTCAATGCTTCGGAATTCAGAACTCAATGCTTCGGAATTCAGAACTGCTGGAAGCATGTTACGGGAAGAGTTTCCGGAGTTTACGTCTGATCATACTTCCAGGTATAGTCCGGTTGAAAACGAACAACATGTGAAGATCTCAGTTCCTCACAGTATTCCAAAAACCCTGAAAGCTGATGAGGGTAATGGTTTTTCTACAGCATTGAATGACTACGATTTTAAAACAATGACGCTGCAATGAAAAGTGACTTCTTCGATGGTAAATATCGGAAAATGTTTCAATCCTGGAATCTATCGAGGGCGATGGAACCTCGTCAAAATGAGCCAGAAGCTTATGGAGCTTATGAGCAGGAACATGTAGATAAAACCCTGCATGCCAGATATTCAACTATACTTGGAAGTGGTAATCGAGACACTACTCGAAGGTTCAATGGCAAAAGAGCTGACTATTCAATGTTCAGACAACAACTCTTGCGTGATTTTCATTTATTGTGGGAGTCCGATCCGCACACTGCATTGAAAAAATAACCTAATTTCGTCACCGATCCAGTGTATGAACATATAAAAAGCGCTTGGGTAGTGAGGGATCCTCGTGAGGGTTTGAACCAAATCTGGAGTATTCTTGAAGACCTTTACGGAGACGCTAGAAGACTTCTTGACAATGCGATCAGAGATATGCAATGGGATAAGGAATTGATTCCTAGTAACGTATCCTCGTTGCAAATGTATCGGACCAAATTACTCTACTTAAAATGCATTGTTAAGGCTATAAACACGTCATCAGAGTTGAACAGACCGAAGTCACTGTTTCGTATTGTAGAGTGTTTCTGCCCTTTTTCATTCACCCAGTTTACGCAGAGAAATCAAGATTACACCCTGTGGCAATTCACAACAATAATGAAGTTTTTGGACGAGCAAATCGTTAACCTCCAATCGACCCTTTGCACTGTAGCTTACTGCGCATGCGCGACAAAGCGATTTCTGTGCGAGTTGCCATAAAGCGGTCAAGTTACTATAGAAATGAATGGCAAATAACAAGGAAAGCTTCGTTTTTTCGTATAACAACGGCAAAATTTTTTACATTAAGTGAGTGTACTGCTTAGTAAATGTGTGATAGAACATAAATATCATTTTAAACCAAAAGTATTTGCTGCGTAAGGTATATTTTTGTAGAGTTTACTGTTTACCGTAACGGCTACTAAACCATGACAAAACTAACTTCATGCTGTTTACTCCTGGAAAAAAATTTTTACACAACTTTGCTCTGAATATGCACAACAAGAGTGTAAATAAAACAAGTGCAGCTACATACTTGGATATTCTTGTCAATGATAATTTAAAATGAAATGACCACATAAAGCATCTTAACAAGAAGGTATCTAAAATCTGCGGACTGTTTTGCTATCTTCGTCATTATGTTCGCCAGAATACCCTACTCATGTTATACAATAGTTTTGTACGCTCCCATTTACTGTACGGTATATTAACGTGGGGTTCCACAAACAACACTGTTCTTCACCCCTTACAAGTTCTACAAAATAAAATCGTAAGAATTATTTCCAACGTTAAAACAAATGAGCGCATTACTAATAATTCCCTATACAAGCAATTAAAAATACTAAAAATTAAAGATATGTATGAGCTAGAAGTTTCCAAATTTATGCACCGACATCAGCACAACAAGTTACCAAATTTGTGTAATTTTTATTTCACCCCAACAGCGTCAATTCACAATTACAACACTAGAAGCACAAGCCACAACAACCTCTATTTGAGTTCAATTAACAGTAACGCAGCAAAGAACGCAATGCAATTTAATAACGTTCAAATCTGGAACAGTTTGTCACCAGAATGGAAGAATTTCCCATTTTACAAATTCAAGCGATTTATGAAAGATCACCTAATTTCGAAGTACTAGCACTGAAACAAATGGGACTTATTTATTTTATCCCTGGTCACCGATCTGGTTTATTTAAATTTTTCTTGTGCGATTACCATACCTACTCAACAAAACATTGTATTACTTTAGCCGTAGGATTATTATCATTATTATTATTATTATCACTATTATTATTTATTATTATCATTATTGTTAGTAAGCTTAGGTTTTCGTTGCCATTCGTTTTGTTTTTTGTTTTGTTTTATTTTTTATTTTAATTTACGAGAGTCAGACAAATGCGATTGAATAACAATGGGTGGCCATGACTCGGTGAGCTTTTGCTCTTTTATGGTCTCCTAGCGTGCCTTTGTGTCAACTTTTACGCTATATTCATTTCTTTGGCATTGTTGAAATTTCGAACTGACTTGACACTGGCACGTCAATAAATGAATGAATGAATGCTACGTAGGCATTTGCAACCCTTAAACTGCGACATCATTCATATAATTATAATGAATGAGTTTCAACTTACTTGCAGAGCACACTATTTAAACTTTATGATTCGTTTAGGTTCAGGACAAAGCACAAACTTAATTAAGCACTTTGCAATCTGCATTGTCATTGTCACTAATGAAATTTGTAAACGATTTAACCATACAAAACATGAAAGCGACTTGTGAAATAACGCTGTCCTCAGTAAAGGTTTTGCACGGATTTCTCAGCAAAGCAACCTTGAAGGCAAAATCAAGGAAAATTTCAAGTCTGAATCTGAAAGAGCGCAGTTACGCGCTCCTTATCGTTAAGACAACCCAACGTAATTCCAGTCTACAAATACCAGAACCACCGGCGTCAAAAGCAAATTTAAAAAAAAATTCTGACTAGAAATGGATGTGAAGAATCAGTAAGGGATCTCCAATTTTTCTGGGATCTCGTATACTCATCAACAAAATCATAAATGATGAACAATAGGATTCTAGTTTATGAGGCTAGAGATTTTAGGAGAATCTTCTAATCAAACGTCACCATAGGAAATAAAGGGAAACAAACAAGTGGGGAAAACAAAATTTGGAAAAAATGCCAAATACGGTAAAATTTAAAAAGATGAGAATTACTACAAAAATGGTAGTAATGTGAACTAAAATATCAATCCACGACCGGTTTCGCCCTATTTGGGGCTCATCAGGTGGATGTAGATAAGAAAAAGATTAAAAAGAAAAAAAAAAATTTTTTGTTAGCCTTCTATAGAACTGGCAGTAACAGATACAGAAAACCTCTCAATGGGACAGCACCAACAGACTAAAGAAACTTTTTTTCATTCATTATTCCGTAAGATGACGTCACTCTTCATACCTTGTGTGGCATTCAAAGCACAACATCAAATATGAGGCCAATTCAAGCACAGCAAGTTCACCAAAAAGGCAAGTTAGAAATCACTCCCCCATGTCAGTCAAGAAATGGATGTGAGGAATCAGTAAGGGATCTCCATTTTTTTTTGGGATCTCCTATACTCATCAACAAAATCATAAATGATGAACAATAGGATTCTAGTTTATGAGACTAGAGATTTTAGGAGAATCTTCTAATCAAACGTCACCATAGGAAATAAAGGGAAACAAACAAGTGGGGAAAACAAAATTTGGAAAAAATGCCAAATACGGTAAAATTTAAAAAGATGAGAATTACTACAAAAATGGTGGTAATGTGAATTGAAATATCAATCCACGACCGGTTTCGCCCTATTTGGGGCTCATCAGATGGATGTAGATAAGAAAAAGATTAAAAAGAAAAACAATTTTTTCTTTAACTGTTTTTTAAAACATTAATAAATGAATATCTTTTGTTTCACACAACAAAATAAATTCTGCCTTTAACTGTTTTTTAAAACATTAATAAATGAATATCTTTTATTTTACACAACAAAATAGCTTTCATTTCAACAAAAAAGACAACGCAAAACAGCGATTTTACAATGGTTTACCATATGCGAACTCGCTTTGATGGCAACTTTTCGCTAAAACCACTTCGTTACGCTTGATTGAGCGTTAGTGTGAGAAGCGTCTATTCAAAGAAGGTCACACCTATGATATATCTACGATCATAAGCGAAAAAAAAGTAATAAAAAGTCCCAAGGTAACTTCGTTAAGCTGTATCAAAATGTTTGGACGAACAGTATGCCAGCTGCGAATTCCGAACAATGCGATCTTTCATAGGGTAAACAGCACCCAACGGAACTTGACAACCAGGAGGCTTTGGGAAGGAGCTATTATCACCAAAGGAAAAAAAAAAGCCAGAAGGATGTGCTATATACTCGACACAAAATCATGCCACAATCGAGTGTAGACAATTTCTAGAAAAGAACGAGGAACAACGATGAAAGTTCGTCCGAAAAAAGGGTTTATGTTTTTATTTTCTAGAACGCCAGCTTGCGAAGTATTGTCCCAAGAATTCGCCATGCGTGAAGTGTAAAGGAAGGCACACAAAACTCTTACGTATAGATAAAAGAAATATCTCTCACGCCTTCACCTCCAACGAATCCGAATAAAGTGAATGTCGAAACGAGACGAAGAATGCTATTTCAGACTATTCTTTGAACACTGCAGAAAATTCGACCACAAAAAAGTCCATCTGGGAGCGACTGCGCTGCGTCCGTACCTTTGATGGCGTTAACAGCATTAAGAAAATTAGACAACGACGACCCTCCTGAAGAAATAACTTTCTGTGCTTTATTAGACACCGGTGCAGACATCAGTTTATGCACGAGACAGCTTGCTGAAGTGCTGTGAAAATGGGATCCTAAGCACAAAGTGAACATCAAGTTTCTGGAGAAGCCACCCGAATGCTTTCCTGGCATGACGCAGACATTGCATCTTAAACACAGTGACAATTCTGTGAAGCTGCAAAGTATCCCGTTTATTGACGCAAGACTACCATATCATCAATATATTACAAGTTAGGAGACATTGAGAAAGTACAATCTATCTGAAGAGTGCTTTCCGATTACGTAACGCTGAGTGGACATGATTTTAAAAACTCGAAATATGAGAAAATTTAAAGTGTTTGAATGCTGCGTATGGGAGAACTTGCCAAACGAGCCATTGGTTGCTACACATCTTCTTGGGGAAATATACTAGGGAATGAGAGAGGATGACAATTCCTTCCATCACGTGTGCAATGCATACAGTTGCTAGAGCGTCAGGAAATTTTGCGCAAGAGATTCTTCAATTGGTTGCGGATCAACATAAGATCTCTACTGAGGAATGTGCAGAGTACATGCCACTCATTATGCATGATATCTCTCGCTATTATAAAGATCAACTAGTGCTTGAACCAGACCATGAAGATATGCACATGTCTAAGGATGATGAAGAAGTTCTCGCTTTCTACGAAGACAACTTAACTGAAATATATGATCAGAGAGGACAGAGAAGAATTTATTTATCCTTGTCATGGAAAAGGGCAATCCTGTAAGTATTCCCTAGAGTTTTGAAACCGCCAGACGTTGAGTGCAGGCTTAGAAAAAATGGTTAGTACAACTGCCGGAACGAGCTCAAAAATATGAAAATACGTTCCAACAAATGATGACAGGAGGGCATGCGGAAATTGTACCTTTAGATTCATCGGAAAAAGGGACGCTTCAGTGCATTATATAACCCATTTTGTGACGCCCCAAGAAAAATTTTGTGTTGTTTACAATGGTGCCCTTAAGATAGATGGGATGAGCCTAAATGATATGCTGTATCGGGGACCTATGTTTGTAGAGTCTTTGGTAGGGATTTTGTTGAGATTCCGGCAATATGCATGCGCCGTTATTGGTGATATCAGAAATATATTCTTTCAAATTGGTCTCAATCCAAAGGACAGAGACTTGTTAAGATTTTTGCCATTTACGAAAAGTTCTTCCCGCAATGCTTCAAACCAGTGGAGATTTAAAGTCATGCCTTACTGCCTGATATGCGTACCAAGCATAGCCGGGTATTGCATTAAATATACTGCAAAGAAGAACTACAGCAAAGCTTCAGCAGATACGGTGGAGAGGGTTGGAAGCGGTTTTTACGTTGGTGACTTCATCACTTCTGTTCCTAATGTTGGTCATGCTCAGCGTCTTGTAAAAGAAGCTGTTGATCTGATAAAAACTACAGGATTTGTTGTGACTAAATTTTCTAGCATTTGTAAGGAAGTCCTGGATGGTTTGAATCCCGATCGCTTAGCACCATCACTAAAAAATATAAACCTGTGAAAAGACGGTTTGCCTAAACAAAAGGCTCTGGGATTCGCATGGGATGCAGAAAAAGACGAAATTGTTGTACGCGAAAACAGATCCGAGCAGCGAGCTTATTCTCGCTTGACCAGACGACTTGCCCTCCATCGTCTTAACTCCTACTTTGATCCTTTAGGTCTTTGGGGTCCTTTCTTCGTCGCTCTTAAGCTCTGCTATTCGAGAATTGTCGAGGACACAACTGGATGGGATGATTATGTCAATAATGAGCTGACGCAAGAATGAAACTTGTTGCTAAATGAACTGGCCAGTCTATGGAGTTTATCTGTACCCAGACAGTACTCTAGCCTAGTTGATGGAAAGTATGAGTTACATCTTTTGTGTGACGCTTCTCAGTATGCTTTGTGTGCCTGCGTTTACTTCCGCATGATTCAGGAAAATTTGTTTGACAGTGCTTTGGTTGTTGCTAAGTTTAGATTGTGTTCTCATTCCCAAATAAATAGGTTTTCTATTGCTTGTAAAGAACTTGTTGCTCTGTGTGTGGGAGTTGATTTGCTTAAACAGTGTGACCTGTACTTGATTATTCCTATTTCACAAACCTACACGTGGGTTGATTATATGACTGTCATAAAGTGGTGTCAATGCAAGCAAAAGCAGCCAGCTAAATTCGTAAGAAATCGCGTTGATTAAATTTTGAGAAGCGCAAATAACACTGTGTAACACAATTTTTGTTCCCGGCTTCTAAGTGTTATTTTCTGATTGGTTACGTCTAGAAACCAGGGAAAACGCACATAATTTCACCTAAACTTGCTTTTGTGGATATGAGAGTGATTTTTCGAAATTCAGATTTTTGGGTAACGTCGTGTCATCTAACGTGTATAATCTAGTGTTGTTTCTTGATTGTTTACGCTATTGGGGAGGTTTACATCTTGTATTCATAGTTTATGCTTGTTTAAGCAACAAATCAGGACAAGATTTCATCCTGTTTACAAAGTTGACAACCTAAACCGCTTATGGCAATGCTATAGTATCGATACACTTAGATACAATAGCAAACTGTAAATGAATCAATTAGAAATGCATGGTTTATCTAGATTTCCGACAATACTCTAAAGTCACTTTCATAGCTCAGCCTCCATATGTAATCACCCATTATACGCTTATTATACTGTCCTGGGTAGCGACGTTCAAAATTTAATATATTCCGATGGAAACGTTCGCCAAGTTCCTCTGAGTATGCACCCATGTTTTCCATAAACTGATCAAGATTAGCGTCAAGCATAATCCCTTTGAAGGACATTCTGCAGTCCCTTTTGCTACAGGTTTTCACTTATTTGGCTACCAGTACCACATAATTTCCAGCTTTGTGATTGCCCAAAAATCCACGAACCACTGGAGCAAAGCTATTCCAAGCTGCCCTCTCTGTTGTCAATATTTCAAGAAATTCGTTGCAGTCTAGGATCTTTCTTATCTGTGGGCCAACAAAAATACCACCTTCTATCTTTGCTTCAGAAATCTTGGTAAAGAAGTGTTGTAGATGCTTGAATGCGTCTGAATTCTTGTCTAATGCTTTAACAAATTGTTTGATAAGGCCCGAATTTATGTGCAGCGGAGGCAACAATATTTTGGTGGCGTCAATTAAAGGTTCCCATTTGATGTTGCTGTACCCAACAGAATATTCAGTTCGTTTTGGCCATATTCGTCTATGGTAGTGTACAGTTGTGTCTCGACTATCCCAATGGCAAAGGTAACATAGAAATTTCGTAAATCCACCTTGGCGACCCATCAAGAATGCCACCATTCTGAAATCTTCAATTACTTGTTAGTTGAACTGGTCACACTTTAGTACAATCGGAAGAGTTTTGACATTTGTATAGTTTTCAAGATGCATTGAGTGGGCAAGAGGGATAGATGGATATCTGTTTCCATTCTGATGCAGTACGCCTTTTAGACTCCTGCTTGAGCTAACGATAAAAAGGCGCCAGTCCTTTTGAATACAAGGAATCCCAAGCGAGTCAAAAAGGCCATTTACGTTACTCCAAAAGCAAAGTCCATCTGCTGAGGCAAAAAAACTCGGAGAAGTTCTGGTGACGTTTACACTGGTCAGTGACTCAAACACATGAATCAAGCAAGTTTCATTGTTTGAGTCTGGATGTCAACCATTCTGATTTGGTTTGGTGCAAACAAACCAAATTAGAAAAACTTTTGTGTTGTCTGTAAACTCTCTTACAGCTGGTTACCAGAAATTCTTGTTGGTGATGGTAACAACTCAGGTGGCGGAGTGCTATGAGCGTCTGCTTTTGCAATCGTAGACTCAGGTTTGATTTTTAGTCGGGTCAAACCAAAGACTTTCAAATTGATATTCACAGCTTCCCTGCTTGACGCTCAGCATCAAAGGGACAGTGTGGAGAACAAGCCGGCAAGTTTACTTGTGGTGCCGTTGGGAAAGGCACTTTTCCGGATTCCCCCATTTTGGTGTGGTAGACAGATGGTTAGCAACTCCTAAACGAGCTCGTTATAGCGCCTTGATCGCTTTCTAGTGGTAGGAGGATAAATATGTAACGAAACAAACGCTATATCACACGATTTCATCCAAAAATCTGAATTTCAAAAAGTCACTCCCAAAACCACATAAGCAAAGTTTAAAAAGAAAAAAAGCGATTTTCCGACCCTTCTGGTCGTAAGTGATCAGGATTCATGGTTAGAACCCGGGAACAAACAAATTTTTTTTGTTACACAGTGTAATCAGTCATCTGATTGTATTAACACCAAGACTAACCCAGCAGACATTGGATTCCGAGGAATGCGATTCAAACAAAGAAAGGAATATGAGATGTGGTGTGTGGGACCATCATTCTTGCGAAAGTCCGAAGAATGCTGGCAAGTTGGCGTCAAATACCTCAATCCGACCGTTAACTCAACTGAGGTATCCTCATAGTTTGCATCGTTGCCTCCTAGTCAAATAAATTTTGTTCAATTCACGGAATCTTGCTACACGTTACGGATTCTGTCAGAATCTAGCTCAAGCATGAAGGCTGAGCATATCCTGATCCTGTTACAGCAATGTTTTGACGCTTTCAAGATAACTCGAGCAGATGCGCCTCCTGAAGAAAAGAAGGTGCAAAACTGTCATCATAAAGCTGCTCGTTTTTTACTTCTGCAAATGGCTCAGAATGAAACTTTGGGTAAGATTATCTCAGAAATGCGAGATAATAAACTAACCTTTGAGCAGGCTCTCTTCAAGATGCCGAAAAATGAGCGCCCTCATGATCTTGTTCAGTTGTTGAAATTCGTCCCCTTTTTGGAGAACGATCATCACTCAAAGATCGGAGGAAGGCTACAGTGCTACGAATTTTCTTCGATTTTCCAACATCCAACTTCCATTTTCCAACAAATGTCCTAACGGACATTGGACTACAGAACTCTATGTCCGAAAGAAGCATGTGGAATGTGGTCATTTGGGGGCACATTTTGTTTTTGGGCCTCTTCAGCAGGATTATGAGTTGTGGTTGATTGGTGGTGTGACTACTGTGCGACATTATGTAAAAGATTGTGTGGGTTGTAAAATTAGGAGACGGGTTCGTGGTGAGCAGTTGATGGCACCTTTCCCCACGGTTAGGTTAAAACCTCGCACGCATGTTTTCACGGATGTTGCGTCTGACCTCGCCCGCCCCTTCAGTGTAGTGGTCGGCAGGAGTCATGTTAAGCGATGGCTTTGTGTATTCGTGTGCATGGTTACCACTGCTGTTCGGATAGAGATTGCGTCCGATTTGACCTCATCACCTTTCATTAACGCTTTTCGCAGGTTTTTGTGTTCTGCAGGATTTCGCACTCGTCATTTTCGAACGGATAATGGGACAAATTACATAGGAGGCAATAATTTGCTGCGGAAGGATGTGAAAGAAGCTTTGACAGATATGGGCTCTTCAACCGACATTCGAAGCCAGATGTGTGAATGGGAAGTGCAATGGGAATTCGGCCCACCTGAAGCTTCCCACCGTGAGGACATTATGAGCGGCAGCTTCGAACTATTAAAAAAGCACTTGATGGTTTATCCGACTTATCTTCCAGAACTCCTTTAGACGATGATTTTTTAACCTGCTGCAAGTTGGCAAAACACATCATGAACTGTCTATCATTGACTAAACCAGAAGATGACGGATTACCTCCGCTTAGACCTAATAATTTGGAGCACTAGAACCCAGTCGTGATTAGTCCTCCATGGTGGGAAGCTTCAGGTGGGCCGAATTCCCATTGCACTTCCCATTCACACATCTGGCTTCGAATGTCGGTTGAAGAGCTCATATCTGCTAAATATCTGCTAAAATAGGGTACAATCTAGAAAAGAGATAAAGTCGAGATGTCCAGGTAAAACAATGCAAAAAAGAGTCTTTACTGTCTGGAATGAGTTTAGCCTGGATTGGCTGTGCGTAGCAAGGCTGACGAGACTTTTGTTATATATCCGTGTGTTTTTCGTCCACGCGACGAATTACCAAAAGGTCATCGCTACACATAACAAATAACCCAATTATGGTGGGATCGGTGGGTTAATGCCTATACTGTCATGCTCCCAGAACGTCAGAAATGGAGAAAGACTCGACGTGAATTCAAAGTCGGTGATCTTATCTTGCTATGTGAAGAGCCCCCACGAATATTAAAAATTCCGTTCGCCGTCATAACTGACGTATCCCCAAGCCCATACGGACATGTACGGTCTGTTACCGCCCGCATGAACGATGGTTGCTTAAGAACGCGAGACAGTACAAAAATTGCCCTTATCGATGTCATATAAACAATGAAAGTAATGAACTTTGGTCCATTGTATGAATCACTTAGAATGAGAGCGATACACTGTATATATTGTCTTTTGTTAGGTCTAATTATATGTTGTTTATTGAGGTGAAATTATGTTTTGATGAACTTACTAAAATTTGAACGTCATTGATATAACGCTGGGGGACTGTAGCGTGAGCTGATAACTTTTTTTTATTTTGGCAACCCTGTCTGTATTGCACGAGGAAGATGAATTGCGCAACCCACTCAGTTGGTAGCTGAGATGGCGAGCGAGCGATGCAAGAGAATGTAACTTGAGATCCTAAGTTTGAGCGTTGGCTTATGATTTACAGTGTAGTTCTTTGAAGTTCGATAATTCTATTTGTGTTTAGCGAAGACGCCGGATATTAACATATTAAATCATCGGCGTTTTTGTTTGTGCTTATGTTAAGCTATTTAAGCCAGAAGATTGTTCAATATTCACTTCGCGATTATTCAGTAGAATCAAAAACTTTACAGTCAGTATAGGCCAGGGCTGCTCAAGTACAACCAGGACTGGTCCAGTTAGAAGCCTTCATTAATTGCAAAGATCAAAAAAAAAATTGAATCTGGTTTGATTCCTAAATAACAAAAACGATACCAACCCGATGACTAAGTCATTAAAGGCACAGCTATCGGCGCTAGTGGTTTAGGGTTTAATTTCCGGGCCCACCAAATTGGACTTTTTTGATTCATAGTCAATTTAATGTCATAATTAAAACAAACGATTATGACGATAAAAATTTAATTGTGGTGCAGAAAGTCCGTGGGCTTTTGGAGCCGCTTAAACTGGGCAAGTGGAGGGTGGAGGTCAGCAACGGCTTGTCACCGCTGCGATGTTTCTTTGCAGTTCAAAGGTGTGTTGCCAAGGCGCTACGCCGCAGGGATAAGCCCTGCCACATGCAATGGTTACACGCAGGTGTATTGCCGAGGCGCTACGCCGCAGGGATAGGCCCAGCCACATGCAATGGTTACAGGCTTTGGCGTAATACCGCGACGATAGTAAGGTTTGATTTTGAAAAAAAAAACGATTGCTTGTTTTTTTGGTTGTTTACTTGTTGAAAAATAGCACAGTTGGTTGCTTTTCAGAATGTGGTGTGATGACCTGGGTTCAATTCGATCTTTATTGAGAGAGGTCGCACTTTTTTCTTTTTAACAATTTGCCAAAGTACTTCATTTTTCTCTTTAGCTTTAACTTTCTTCATTATTCTCTTACTTCATTCTTCATCTTTTTGGCATTCCTCATTTCCTTTTACGTGGTACTAAATTCTAAAATTCTCACTTTCCCTTAAAACACAGCGAACACCGAAGCTCTCCATCGCATTTATCGTTGTCCTTTTACTTGCTATCCTCCATTGCGATTCATTATTTTTTTAAAATACTACCATTGACTGAAAATTGCCCGCAGTCGTTGTTTTTGACGCGCTATAAAATAAGGTTTTGACTAAAATCAAAATTTTATTATACTCGGGACATTACGCCGAAGCGTTTAACGAGTGGTTGGTGGGGCCAATTTCCGCCGCTCAGCGCTTTTACAGGTCCGTAGAAACATCGCAGCGGCGGCAGCGAGCTGATGGCGAGTTGGTGACACTGCGTCGGATGTAACTAGCAGGTAATCGAACCCAAGAACTTCAGCAACGATAACGTCATCCTAACCGGCCGATTTTGGTAACCCATATCCTTTCGATTGCAGCCACGTACAAGGGTACAATATTAGCATAATAGACTCGCGCATTTTTAAGGTTTATTCTGTTGTATTTGTGATAAAGTTTTGAATTATTAGTTGAAAAATATTCAATATGCTAAAAACTTTATTGGAGTCCAGCTTCAGCATTGAGGAGGTCCGGATTTGGACCGCGGTCCGCCGGTTGAGTAGCCATGGTATAGGCTATGCTGCGATGAGTCGTTTGAAAACTTGGCTTTTACGACAACTTGTGGCATTTTCGTGACAAAAAGTTCTCGCACCTGCGAAATAAGTTTGCTTGATCTTAATTGTTTATTTTTTTTTCAAACAACACTCACCAGCTGAGGAACGTAAATCTTAAATTTTCGTGAAATAGATAATTTGTGCAATGGAATGCGAAAAGATGAAGTGAGTGATAAACCAGTGGTTTAGAACCGTTTTGCATACACCAAATTATCAGGTTTGAGACTTTCTGTGCATGATGACGTCATCAATGGCTGATGTAATTAAAAAAAATCATTTGCAATTTTCGTATTTCATCAAAAATTACTCGCACTTCGAAATTCATTTGGTTTCGACCAATTAAAGCATGGGTGGCGTCGAAATAGTGCATATAGCGTTAAGTTTCAGCTTTTTACACATGCAGATGTAAACACAATTTTTGTGCGAAAACTTTCACAAAATGAATTCAGTTTTTTACCTAATACGTAGTATTGCATAAAATTGCTGAAAAAAGTAATTTGCTGCTTTTATGTGAAGTAAAACGAAATTTATAAAAGTTGACAGCAACTCAAAATACAAAAAAATGCATCGACGTTGTTAATTGAGGATTGTGACGTCATCAACGTTTGTGTCATAAAAGACATCATAAAATTATGTGAAGACATCTGCTTTTTCACTTGTTTTATTTAACTAAATTTGAAGCAAGTACTGTAGAACAAAAGTTATAGGCAAGTAAATGGAACTGTAATCACGTTAAAAAACTGCAGAGCTCACGTAAAGATGACGCTATAGTGACGTATCCCAAAGACATTATGCGTGAGACTTTTGTTTGGTAAATGTACGTACAATTAGCAAACATATGTCAAAAAACTGACTTATCTATATTTTTTTTGAAGTTTGACCCTTTTTAGAGCTTCCACGCCCTGACTATTACTAGAAATGCCGCAAAACGTAACCAATACTTTACCCCACCGTTTCCGCCTCATTGCTGCTACGCACTATTAAATTTAAAGGTGCTTCACTTTGGAACGGTATTCCAGTCAATCTTAGAAAACGTGTTCATAATAAATAATTCCTTGTACAATACAAAGATTTATTGTTAATTTTGCTAATTTAAATTTCATGAATGTTATTTTAATGTCACTGTATATCCATTAAATTATTTTGAGTACTTCCAAATTTTGATTTAGTTCATGTGTGTCCTTTAGTATTGTCTTATGTACACATTGAAATATGCTGCTGTATATTTCTTTCGTCAATATTCTAAATTTACACGCTTATCTTTTTTTATCGAAATTACTTCATTCTTTCATTTTCTTTCGAAATTTCTGCTTCCGACCTGGGTGTTGCAACTATGCCCACTCCTGTATTCTGTTAACTCCTCTTCTCCTACCTGCATGCCATAACGTTAATCGTTTTGTTGCCTCTTCCCTTTTCCTGTGCCGCGTTATATTTCCTTACTCTTATCGTATTCTTTTATTGTGCTGACGGTGCGGAAATAAAAGACACTACTTCTATTACTACTGCTACTACTTATATTTATTTTATTATTTGTTTTTCACCATAAAATTTTCCTGACTGTTAATTCGCGTTACATTTACACTAACAGGTGGTCGCTTGACTAGAAGACCTGAACGGTCTCTTCGCGGCTTTCCTTTGCTCATTTACCAACTATATGCACGATTCTAAGTTAATTCAAATTTCCAAATTTTTCTTTTGTGTGATGCAACGTTTAAGCTATGTTTTTGTGTTTGTTGTTTTTATATTTTTTATATTAATTTTCTTTTGTGGATAAAAATGCCAGTTTTTCGCATTTTCTTAAAATAAAGCTGTTTGATGGATTGATATTCTATTTATTGTAGCGTCATCACGAAACAACTTTTGATATTTCAGATGCACGACCATCTACGGCACGCCAACTATGTTTATTGACGTAGTGAGCCATGCAGAGAAACTGGAATACGAGTTTCCTGCGTTAAAGAAAGGTAAGTTTTGGAAATTATAAAAATATAAAGCTGCAAAATTCTCTTCGTAGAGTAAACCGTTGATGCTGAAGCACTTGAAAGTGCTCAACTAAAAATTAGATTTTCATTATAGGCCTACTCGCGCTATTACGCCGTGTAACGAGCCATCTTCGTGGCTTAGCGCGTGGTCAACACTGCTGCGATCAAAGACGCATCATCGCAGCGGTGGCGAGCCTTGGAACGCTGCGTCGGATCTGTCGAGTCCGGGAATTGAACCCGACCTCCCGCACTAATAGCAACGTGCTTAGCAATTGAGAGCAAATATATTTGCATTCCTAATCAAAAAATATTCTCGTTCGGTAAAATCGAAGCTGATTTTCAATGACGCGATGTCGTGCTTGCATCAAGCTTGTTCGTCATCAGTTGCAGAGATCGATGTTTAGTTTGTAACTACCAGGGTTGCAAAAAGTCGATTGTAATCGATATTCGATTGCGATATTTCTTACTTTTTGTTCATCGAATGCATTGGCATTGGAGTCTTAACTTTTTTGAATAAGACCGAATATTTTTTTTTTATTTATTTATTTAGTAGCATATTTATCCTCCTATCACGAGAAAGCGATCAATGCGCTATACGAGCTCGCTTAGGAGTTGCCAGCCATCTGTCTACCACACCAAGATGGGGGAATTCCGCTAAGTGCCTTTCCCAGCGGCACAACAAGTAGACTTGCCGGCTTGTTCTCCACACTGTCCCTTTAATGCTGAGCGTCAAGCAGGGAAGCTGTAAATACCAATGTTAAAGTCATTGGTTTGACCCGACTCGGAATCAAACCCGAGTCTACAGCTTAAGAGACAAACGCTCCATACCACTCGGCCATCTGAGCTGTTAATATGGCCGTGTCTTTACTTTTTTTTTTCGACTTAATTCAATATTCGATTTTTTTCGTCCAGATTACTTTATCTTACTTTTAAATAGTTTTTGGTAAGCCATGACTTTTTTTTGTGCCCAAACCCCAGTAGTGGGCACGTTACTTTTAAATAGGAACTAGTTACAGTTACAAATTGCTTCGCAAAAAAAGTAACTAGTTACCGTTACAAGTTACGGTTACTTTCGTGCATGCCGCAAAAATCGTCCCCAATTTTGTTTCTTAAGCCCTTGCAAGTTAAGTTGTTTAACTTACCGTATTCTATAGGCGTATAAGTAGACTAGCTACAACCTGTGACTAATCATCGCAAATGAATAGATTATATCAGCCATGCAACAATTGATGAATCATATGACCTATACAGAGCTGGGTTCTCGGTACTTTGAAAGTAACGATATCGATACCGATATTTCACAAAAAAGTAGCGACGATATCGATATTTCACAAACAAGTAACAACGCCACCAATAACGGCAAATTTTTCAAAAAATAGCGACAATAACGATACTCGGCACCGATTTTTGACTTTTCTCAACGAAAGAGTTTTTATTCAGCAAAATTATGCCTTAGATAATCCATTATCTAGAACAGGGGCGGGCAACCTTTTTCGCATAGTGGACCGGTTTGTAAAGAAATTTTTTTGCGGACCGGCCTTTGGAAATCACAAATGTTTTAGAGGGCAGCTCGATTTATTCAGAACTGGAAACCTCAAATTTGTTTTACTCGGACTGAAATATTTAGCTTTTTAATCTTGCTCCAGCAGTTTGCTTTAGTTTTTATAGTAGCTTCTCAAACCTGATCCCTAAAGTTATATTTATTAAGTCTAGCGCTATTTCATTTACTCAAGATTTGCAATAAATGACAGCATAATCAAATGTTCGCTGATAAATTAAAAGATTTTACTTCGTAATTAGGTTAATTTTATGCTTTTGAGTGAATTTGCAACACTGGGTCACCAGAATCGAGCTATCAAGCATTTTTTTTATAACGTCCGGAAATTGCACCTAGCGTTATAAAAATGCTTCACATTCTAAGCTTTTAATGTGAAAACGTTTGCGAACTGGTAACAAACTTCAAGCGCCCGTCCCAGTGGCACATTTCAGAACGGTTGCATAAAAAATTTCCACTTTGCTCTTCGGCAATGTGATTGGCTAGAGCAGTTGCGCGAGTATGCTGCGACTAATGAAATGTTTTGTTTATTCGATTACCACCACTCTACCCCATCCTGAATTACACGTTAAACAATTATGCGTTAAAGAAACTAAGTTCGTTGAGAATAAAATAAAAACCTAGAGCAGCATGGAATCCAGACCTTCTTAGTAACAGCCATGTGTAGGCTAACCGCTACACCACATTGCTGTAGGCACAACTGCGTCCAATTTTTCTACTTATACTTGTTTCGGTCGAGCCCCATTGTTCTTCTAGCGCTCTCGTCGCAAATGCTCTAGCCAATCAGATCGGTGGAGAGCAGAGTAAGAGGAAAGTGGAAATTTTCTATGCAAACATTCCGAAATATGAGGCTCGCCTTTGATTTACAGTTACACGATGAAGTATTTTGTTGCAGCTTTACGCAATATGTATGACAAAAATCATTCTTCACTGTTGAAGTCAAACGCGAGGCAGAAAAGCTGCAAATATTATTTCTGCAGCTCGACCAGTGGACCAGACACTACATGTTCTTCTGGATACTAAGCTGTCGTCATGTGAGCTAGCGATTTGCCACTACACCGTCTGTGGTGTTTCCTTCTGCATTAGATCTTGCAAAATATTCTGCTAGTGTAAAGCTCATCGACTGTAAATGTGGAATGTTGGGTTTAGTGGTGTGAAAAATGATCAGCTGTCGTTGATGTGAATCTTGGGAACAAAACAGTTGATTGTTATCAAATCAAATCTTCGTTACACTCGCGTTATTACGCCGAAGCATATAAAAAGTGGCGGGTCCCTCTTAGCGTCTGGAAAACGCAGCTTCGGAGAAACATCGCAGCGATAACGAGGCGTTGGCGACATTGCATCCGATTTGACCGGCTCGGGAATCAAGTCCCGGACCTCCCGTGCTGATAGCAATGTGCTTAACTGAGCTAACAGACTGGTCAAGTCCAACTTCATTGCTTCATATTTCATGAACGTTGTAGAATCGAAACAGTGATCGTCGTGCTTTTATCAATCACGTTGCAGGTATTATGGCGGGTTCACCTTGCCCTGCTGAGATCATCACGAAAGCTGATGCTGTTCTTGGTACTAAAATACAAGTAAGTAACAAATTAATTAGCGATTAAAGTAGTAAATATCACATCCAAAAAAAAAGCTAAAAAACACCTTGGCGGACGTTTCGACTCATTTTTAGTGCCATTGTTGACGCAATAACCCTACGCTGTGTTAGGTCTTATGCCATGATGTAGAAAAGATTGTACTCACGGTATTAAGCCGAAACGAGTAACGAGAGCCCATCTCCGTCGCTTAGCGCCTGGACAACACAGCTCGGAAGAAACATCGCAGTGGTGGCGAGTCGTTGGCGACACTGCATCGAATTTTACCGGCCCGGGAATTGAATCTAGGACTTACCGCTTGGAGAGCGATATCTTTAACCACTGTGCCAGTCAGCCTGTGCCAATTAAATCAAAAATAGCGTAAAGAATGCAATAATAGAACTTAAATCCCCAGAAAGTGTGGAATGGAGCGGTGTAGACAAGTTAGAAAGCACTGTTTCAATTTCCCACGCTTCTACAGCTGCCTTTGCACCGACTGCATGGGTTTGTCTTTGCGTTCGAATCTGCTGGAAACGCCAAGAGAAGCAGTATGACTAGGAGGGGCCTATTTCAGCTTGATGTGTTGATAAAACGGATGCAGCTAACTATGGGGCGCGGTTTGAAAAAAAATTATAGAATTTGCAACGCGTGCTTTTTCAGCTGATTAAGTCTGAAATATGTCCGTCCGACTTCTATGTGGGAAATTTCGGACTTCTTTCACGTTTTTTGGTCCGACTAAAAGCAAAATTTGTTTAATAAATATGTCGGAAATTTCCGACCTAGAAATCGGAAATATTTTGGACTAAATCAGCTGAAAGAACATTCGTTACAAATTCGGTAATGATTTTCCAAACGGTGCCCCATAGTTGACGTCTTTCAGGAACAAAAAGGCCACAGCGGTTGTTGAGCCCATGCCTGGAATCTCTTTGTATAGATTTCGATGCAACCCGACCGAGTATCGAAGCTAGTTTATCAGTAACAAGGCGAAACCATTAATAAGCAGACGAAAGGTTGTTGGAGCAATCATAAACGAAGCAACATGGCGGTGATGCAAGAACTATAACCAAGTTGCAAGTGACACGAAGGCAGACTCAGTATTGTTGAAATGTGATAGTGTGGAACATGAAGCTAACACATTGCTTGATATTGCTGTTGAACAAGAAAGTGATCGAGTTTGCTGCAGAATGGTAGAAGAAGTTACAAATAAGCAGAGGACGGAAGTGAATTGCTTCTTGAACTGCTTCAATTTACAACTTTCTCACAATCAAGAAAGCGCGTACAACGCTGTTTGCAGGTAGAAACGCAGAAACAAGGCAATGAAATTTTTAAAACTGTGTTAATATCTGGGAAAAGGGAATTCTGATAATAAACATGGGACAAAAACAGCTTAGGGAAGCAAAATGAAGTCTCATTATTTCTTGAAACTGGACGTTTTGACAACATAGAATCAGTTTTCAGTTTTGTACTGCCTTGATTACGCTGCTGATAAGAACAGCTGAATCTATGTTGTCAAAACGTCCAGTTTTAACAATCACTGCAGCTTTATTTTTCCTCCTAAAAAGTATCCAGATATTTGTATAAGCGTGGCTGGTAGGATTTTTATGAAAGTTTGATTAATGAAATTACAGTGAAGCTCGTTGGAAGTTAACATCTTAGCCTTAAATTTTAGGGTTAGCATTTCAGCCAATAAAAATTTATTCATCTTTATGCAAGCACAAAAAAAAAGCTTGATGAGTTTGTTAATCCAAATGTGCTTTTTTATTTGCTGAATGGTTTCACAAACTTTAGTTACAACATCACTTCTACGTATAACCTGTAATAATGCTTATACTTCAGATATTTCCCCTGTGCGACGCACGTAGAATTACTCCGCTGAAACGTGTAAAACTTGCTTTGATTAAATGCTGGTCAGTAAACACGAAATATTAAGACAATGAGTATTTCCCAGTTCTTGGGCGTGTTAATTCTTCCATCTTTGTTGGTGGCTGATGATATGACGGCGCCAGCCATGGAAGGCGCGGTCAGTATAGCGTCATACGATGCTTACTATGATTATGACGATTCAGTTTTTCCTGACTACAACGATAGCAGTGTACCAGTGTCCGGGTGTAATTCGTTTCCAATCTGTCCCGACGAAAGTCCACCATCGTCATGTGGACTAGAAGTGCACTGCGTTAACTTGATCGAATTCCCACAATCTGTTTCTCAACAAATGACTCTCCTCAACATTCAGTTGAGTTATTTTGCAAATTTATCGTTTACGGATTTAAAAAACTTCACGGAGTTGCAAGAAATTTCACTTGAATCAAACGACTTGAAATTGATCAAGCCAGGAACTTTTCAGCAACAACAGAAGTTAAAGGTTGGAAGAACTTCAATATTATTGTAAGGAAGAAAAATACAACCACAGTGATTAACAGGACGTTTCGACAACATAGATTCAGCTGTCATCATCAGTAGTGTAGGCAAGGCAATACAGAACTTCCATAAACTTTGTCACTGCTGATGACTGCTGAATGTATGTTGTCGAAACGTCCTGTTTTAAGAAATATTGTGATTATATTTTTCCTCCTCTGTTTTGGTTCCGTATTTAATGTATTACGAATATTATTTTATTGCTGTCAATTACTTCTCCCTATGTACTTCTCGACTTCTGTGGTAAAACATGATTTCGACGCGGTTTTACAGTAACACAGTATGTAACAAATTTTATCATATCACGGTGGTTTCGTTGTTTTTCTTCTGGTTTAAGCCAGCCTTGACCAGTAATAAATTGTGCATAACATAGACCAATCTTGATGATAACATTTCATAACTGCTTCCTAAACGCAAATGAACACATTCACAACTGTTACAATGACAGCTCAAGGTTTGCTAATCCTATGACTAGCATGGTTTCGGAATTTCAATGTTTGTCATGTGGATTCAGGTTTAATGTCACGGCCTGATTATTTATGAACAAACTTTCCCCCACTCTGCTCTGCGACTTCACCCTTGTCTTGCTTTCAAACGTTTCATCGTGATTCCAATCACCAGTGGCTTACCAAAAAATTTTAAAAGGGGGGAGCAAACTAAAAATCCGCCCAAAAAGTCTGCTATTTTCAGTCACTTATCAGCAGCATTTCTTCTTTTTTTTACTAAAAAGCAAAGTTAATGGGTAGGGGAGGCATGGCACAACTTTTTTAAGCTAAAACTTGTTTGGTTTTTAGGATTACCTCTGATACATTTTCTGTTTAATGCAATCATTGCCTCAATAAATCTTCCTTTTTATCTTTTTTCAATTTATTTTGATATTTTGCAGAGATTGCGGATTACTGGAAACAACTTAAGGGAGATCATAATTGGAACGTTTCGTGGTTTGTCATCTGCAGCTAGTCTCGATCTTGGAAGCAACTACATACGCACTATACGTGATGGCAGCTTTGCAGGACTGCACAGTGTCGTCGACCTTAATCTCAATCTCAATGAAATCACGTCCTTAGACGATTACGTGTTTCGTGGTCTGACATCCATCATGGATTTAATATTACAACGAAACAACATCACTTATATTTCACCACTTGCGTTCAAGGGTCTTGATCGACTGACAACGTTGAATTTGAAAGAAAATCGCATCACTAAAATTCCAACTAGATCGCTTCGAGTTTTACCACAATTGATGATTCTGTACTTGGGTGAAAACCCTATTTCTTTCATAGATAGAAAATCGTTCAAGGGTTTGCGCTCGTTGCTCACTCTGTGGCTCGAAGGTTGTGAAATCAGAAGGATCGCTAAACGTGCATTTAGCGGAAGAAAAATTGAGACGCTTGTCCTTGAGCAAAATCAACTGAGTCGCTTGCCCAACCTGGGTCGGATGGATCAGCTTCAAGTGTTGAGATTAGGTGGGAACCCGTGGGTGTGCGATGGCGGTGCGGAGCACATGCTTGCTTGGTTGTTACGACATGATTTAATCGAAAACATTGTGACATGTGTTGATCCAGCGACCAGGAGAGGACGAAATCTTCTGAGTTTTTCGCTGGAAGAACTTCTCAGCGATGATGATATTGAAACCGATAATTCTCCATCTCCACCTGTAATCAGCGTAAGTCTAGACTCCAATGCGATAAAGCTCTCTCCGGTCAATTCAACTTTTTCTGTGCATCAAGGAAGGAATCTCCCCCAACCACATTTGCACAGCTGGACAAAAAAGGAAGAAATTAACCAAACTCGCTACTTCGCGCTTCCTACCGAGCCACTTCATCCGGGCTTTTCCGGTGATGACAAAAGTTCGGGAGCTGTGGAAGTCACAACCGGTGATGCCGCAGTACCAAGCAGTTCTGTTTCTATGGTTACCAGCGACGGGATGACGACACTACGTGATGGAGGCATCAAGATTCCAGTTCTGGTTGTTGTGATCGCAATATCAGTGCTTGTCGTTATGCTTCTTGTTTTGCTCGTGATTCGCAAAGTGATCATCGAATGCAATCGTCCGGTGACTGACTGTGATCTCAGAAATATGGAGATGACTGGCAAAAGAAAATCTTCAAGCTTTGAGCAGAAAAAGAGGAATCACATCCCAACTACTGACCCTCGAAATGGATGTCGTTTGAAACGTCAGCTAAACGGGAAACAACGAAGACCTGCGGGTTCGAACCAAGACCAAGTTCTTTTTGACGACTGTCAAATTGTGAGTGAACAAACTCAGCAAAATGGTAACGACAAATTTATGCAAAGTTCTTGTGAAATGTGAGCTACGTCCGATAATTCGCATAGCTGGGCAAGTTGACACTAAACGTTAGGTTCGTTATTATCGAAGTAGTAGTAGTGGTAGTAGTAGAAGTAACGATTAACGAAATATCGTCCACCTGTACCAACTTGGTTATTATTTCACAATCAGTTTGTGTCGCTGCTTCGTGTCAATTGTGTGTGTTTTTGCATTAATATCAGCGTCATGCATTAATATTAATATCAGCGTCATGCTGCTACTATGTCTCTGTATAGGACGTTGTTGTAGGTTGCTCGATTACTTCCGATCTTCAATCCATCAACGTTGCTAGCTCTCTAGCCATGGACATTGTAGATGGTTGAAAAAGTAATAAATTGCCGAGTACTTGTCCGCGACACAACTGATTCTATTGAAAGTGATCAAACTTCTTGTAACGCTCACAGTGAAATACAAAAATCCCATAATTAGCCTACATGATTTTATTAGAGAGATCTTTAGCATTCGCACGGTAGCAACAGCTAATAATTGCATAACATTTTTTCTTTACATTTTTTACAAGATAAGGTGCGGTAGATACAGCTTTGTGTTGTATTTCCAGAAATATGTTGGTGAATGTCTTTATACTTCAAACGACTTTTGAGCTGCATCTGTTGGTGTGTGATATCTGAAATTTTGCATCCAGCGCACAAAACTGAATCTGGATGGTGGTAGCAATTTCTTCATTTTTAAATAACTTGCATTGCTCGCCGATATGCTCCTAGAAAAAACAAATGTTCATTCTCATCAGCCGTGCTATGCACAGCCAATCCAGGCTAAACTCATTCCAGACTGTAAAGACTCTTTTTTGCATTGCTTTACCTGGACATCTCGACTTCATCTCTTTTCTAGGTTGTGCCTTATTTTTGGCAGGCGACTGGCCCCAAACAACGATACCCAATGAAAGAACCTATAACCACTAACCCACAACTAAGTTACCGGTAGCCTAACTAGCCCACATCACTAGAAGCCCCCATGGCAACCCACTCATATGCAGCTGCAGACGCGTTTCGACCTTATTATGGTCTCATCAGTGCAGCATTCCTTCTCAGATTACCGGGAAAATAATGTTTAAACCAACCGGTCATTTCTATTCTTATCGATTGTTTACAGGGAATCTGTGACATCATAATCCAGCCTGTATTATTTTCTTGAAGGTTTTATTTCAAATTTTCTACCTTGAGCAGAACGAGACTTAGATTTGGGATGTGTAGTTCTTTTGAAGGTTAGAATTTTTTTTTTCAGGAAGGTGGGAGGTTGCTATGCTGCACTGATGAGACCATAATAAGGTCGAAACGCGTCTGCAGCTGCATATGAGTGGGTTGCCATGGGGGCTTCTAGTGATGTGGGCTAGTTAGGCTACTGGTAACTTAGTTGTGGGTTAGTGGTTGTAGGTTCTTTCATTGGGTATCGTCGTTTGGGGCCAGTCGCCTGCCAAAAATAGGGCACAACCTAGAAAAGAGGTGAAGTCGAGATGTCCAGGTAAAGCAATGCAAAAAAGAGTCTTTACAGTCTGGAATGAGTTTAGCCTGGATTGGCTGTGCGTAGCAAGGCTGACGAGACTTTGGTTATAGTCGAAACATTAATTTGTCCCTTTTAAGAAGAAAACTTGTTTGTGTACAGATATGTGAAGTAAAAACAAGATTCAGCCGCTTTAGGTATTATACGTTCGCATTCTGAACTTATTGCTATTGATACTCAGATCATTGCAGTTTTCAAAACTTCTCGAACATGTTAAAATTTTAACTGCTGTACACAATCTTTTTTTTTGAACCACTGAACCAGTGTTTAAGAGTGGGCAAAAATGTTCGAACTAAACTCAGTATAGCTAGCAATCTAAACAAGAAAATTAACTTTAGATGCACACAATTGTGGCAACATGTAATGAACAAAAACTCATGCTCTTTTCAATTTCATTGCATACTGGTACTCTAGCCAGCAACAGCAAAGACGTGAATGTACAAAGCAAACACAGTTCAACCTACAGCATACATCTAGTAATTTATCTTTGGAACTTTACTGGGACTAAACTTTTTGGAACACAGTTGAATATTGATGGTGGTGAGGCTGGGCGCAATTTTTCTTATATAAATCCAATTTTTTTCACTAACTTCACCCTAATGTTTTTCACATACCTGTACTATACTACAGTACTGCTAGTATCTGGTAGGCTATTGCTTGGTATTGCTTTTATCCACCGATTTCTTTCAGTTTCTTCCTTAGGTAATCGAAACATGGAAGCTTTGTTATCGGAATCATATCCTGACCAGCATCCAAATACAAAAATACACAGCACTTCCTCAGTTCTACCCATATTGTGGTTAGGCCTCAAAGCCTTCTGCTACATACTACACAAAGAAAAAAGTATAGACACCTGCGCTTATTCTAAATGGACAGTTCAATTAGGATACTTGGCTAGCTAATTGCCGTATTTTCTTGATTAAAGTCTAATATCATGAACATAAATTAGGTATGTACTGGTACCGGTAGGTAATTATGGCTTCCCGAAAAGGGAAGCCATATTGTTTTTACTTGGCCATTTCTGCACTTTTTGACACTTCCAGCAGCTGTAGCTGCTAAACTACTGTTCCAATTCAAAAGTGATCTGGAGTTCAAATGTGTGTCCCACCTAGGTCTACACCTTGGTCGCCCTTACTTTCCCCGACAGCCCCCCACTTTCTAGAAAAAAAATATTTTGTTTCCTTTTTTTTTCAACACCTTTTTTTTTTTTTCAACACCAAATTTTGTGCAGCCTAAGGCTTTTGAACCGCTGATGCTAGAGACTTGAAATGTTCAGGGATGGTAGATCTCAATGGGAACTTGTGCCTAACAACTTTTGGGAAGTGGCGGTCAACAGGTTAAAGGTCAGAGATCAAAAAACCAAATTTACCAAAACCTAATAACTTTTGAATGACATTAGGTAGGACCTTCAAATTTCCACAGTATATGCACATTAATGTGGGGAATATTAATATGCACAACAATTATCTTTTTATGACGTCATTTAGGGTCAAAGATCAAATGAACGAATCTCAATCGACTTTTGTGCAGCCTAAGACTTTTGAACCGCTGACGCTAGACACTTGGAAGTTTCAGGGATGATAGACCTCCATGTGAACTTGTGCCTAACAACTTTTGGGGGTTGGCGGTCAACAGGTTAAACGTCAAACGTCAGTCAAATAAATTGATAAGAAATCTGATCAAACGCTAATAACTTGTGAATGGCAACTGGTAGGACCTTCAAGTTTACGGAGCAGATGCATCGTGATAAGGGTACAAAAGAACCTACAATGATTAGTTTTGCGTGACGTCACTTGGGGTCAAAGGTCAAATAAGCAAATATGTTGTTTGGCTTATAACTATTGATTGAAGACACATAAGAACCTGAAATCTATAGGGTTTGTGTGTCTTGGTATGTTCTTGCAGTGTACCAACTATAAGCGCTCTATGTCACGTGACTCGGGGTCAAAGGTCAAAAAACCGATAAATGTTGCCAATATTGCGCAGTCTAAGGTTTTTGAGCCGCTGATGCTAGAAACTTGAAATGTTCAGGAATGATAGACCTCGACGTAAACTTGTGTCTCACAACGTTTGGGAAGTGGTCAAGTGGTTTGGGATCAAAGGTCAATAACAGGAAAATATTCACAAGCTCATAACTGTTAAATGGCAACAGCTAGAACCTTCAAATTACCAGAGGATATTAATCTTAATGTGGGTAACAAAAACATCAATATAATGAAGGGTTACCCCAGAGCACCTGACTTGGAGTCAAAACTAAAAAACGTGAAATTTCAGGAAACTTTATAAAATTCAAGCAAATTTTCTTATCCGTAAGAGGGCAGTAGGGAAACATGTTTTTCAGCTATTTCAGCTTAAAACTTTTTCATTCGTGAGTGAGTCGTATGAGTTTGTGTTTAAACTGACATTTTAAGCAGCAATAAGGGGCACATGGGAGTTGTCCAAGTGGTTGGTGCATTGGACTCTTGACTTAGTTTCAACGCGAGTATCTTCGCATTGCGGCGAAGAGTTTGTTGAATTAATTGCTAGCATAGTCCGCTCACATCATCAGGCTTGTGGTTTTGCGAAGTTCGTTGTAATCATCACTTGTTTGCTTTATTTCATTCACGCCTTATGTAATTGGGTAACTGGACAAAATCAAAACTGTTTGGCTGTAACTGGATGAGTGTCAAAGTTTTCGTTGAAGCAGTCACAGCACTTTTATTTAAAGCGAGCAATGTTGGTTTATCAGTCGCTTCACTTTTTGAGTTGCTAGAAAATTGCCATTAATAAGTAAGTATTAAGTTTTAACTTCTAAGTTTCAACTTATCAACAAGTGGTCCCTTATTGACTTCAATTGATTTATCTGCAATACCTTGAGCGAAGTCTTATGCGAAATATTGCAGCCTTTAATTTTTGCGCAGAGTGTTAAGCACTGTAATCGCTGCTTTATAAGTGAGTTTTATGCCGCGATTTCTTGGCCTTAAAATCGAACACAAGCTCGATGATTTAATTTCGTTTTGTGTGAGTGCAGTCGTCCTTGCAGCTGCACAAATCCTTCAATAATCATGGCGTTTTTTGTTTGAATTCACTGCAAGATTTGCCAGCTTGCTTAAGATGTCAGACAATCCATCAATGATTCAATTTATTCCATGACGCAAAAGCACAGGGGGCAGCGGTGAAAGACCAAATGGTCACCTTAGTCTACCGCACCCAAATGCAGCAGCTTACGATTCATGAACAAAAAGGAAAAAAAAAGAACAAAATGATATCATCATTACATGATGGCACAACTTCAATCAGACTTTTAAGTTACAGGTCAACTTAATCAAATAGGCTTGCAGCGTGGAAAAACAGCAGGTAAAAAATTAAGAACACCAAGAAACTTATCATATACTCAGCAAACCAAGTAAAAAAAATTAATCAGAGGTACAATACTTTGATAGTACATTTGTTTTGAAATACTTTTTAAATTTGGAAAAAGAACAGTGCCTGTGCGTTTGAGGAATATCTCTCCATAACTTTAGACAGATGTGATGAAGCGTCTTTCTCCCTCTCTCCAAACCAACAAAAGATTGGAAATATACGTTGCGAGTTTTTTGCCTAGTGTTGTAGTTGTGTACTTTATCAAGCTTTAGAAAATAGTTGTTGAAAGAAGTTGGTAACATGTTGTTGTTAAACTTGAACATAAATTTCGCAAATTTCATTTTATCATATCTTCAAGTTTTAAGGCGGAACAATCAGAATACAGTGAATTTGTTGGATGGTGCAACGGACGAAAGAGACACGCTCTTAATATATTGTTTTGAAGAATTACAAGTTTATGGTAGTGGCTTTTGCAGGCTCTACCCCAGTTAAGTAATGAGTATTGCAGATGTGAGTGAAACATAGCATAGTAAAGCAATTTGAGGGTGGATAAGAGAACATAGTGTCTTAGTTTATAAATCATTCCGCAAACTTTCGATAATTTGCAAGTTAGTTTTTCGATATGAATTTTCCATGATAACTATCAAGGTGAACGCCAAGATATTTAACATGGTCAGATTGTTCAATTTTAATGTAATTTATGCTCAAGTTGAAGTCGGATTCCGTTGCCTGCTTGTTTCCTACTAACACAAAACAGCTCTTTTTATAATTTATAGTTAATTTGTTGGCATTTATCCAATTATTGATTTTGTCTACTTCGTTTGCTGTTTGTATTTGCAAAGATTTAATATTTGCAGACAAGCAAGATGATTTTGCTGCAGCCTTGCATAGCATTGTACCGGCCGATTAGCTCAATTGCTAAGCCCACGCTATCAATGCAGGAGGTCTGGGTTTCGATTCCCGGGCCGATCAAATCGGCTCAGTGTCGCCAACGGCTCGCCACCGTTGCGACGTTTGTTCGGAGCTGTGTAGCCCAGGCACTGAGCCGCGGAGATGGGCCCCGCCACTCGTTACACGCTTCGGCGTAATACCTCGAGTATAATGAAGATTTGATTTTTTGTATAGCATTATCACCGTACACGTGAAAAAATTTAAGGATATTAATTTATTGAGATTTCGATCACTGTATTACAAAAGTGTAAGAAGTTGTTACAATATTATTAAGTTCATGGAGCACAGGTTACGGGAATTTAAACTTACTTAATGTGTGCTAATGCCCACCTATACTTTGCTACAATTTTATTATTTTTTTTAAGTTGTAAAAGCGAAGTCACTCTACTGTTCCCTTAGACGTTTCGGTCCCTAGAGAGCTTGATCGTGAAGCCATAAGCGGGTGCTTGCAGCTGCCATCTACTTTGGCTTTGTTTCTAGAGTTATCAGGCTTGCATTTTATCTGACTTCACCAGACCTGGCTTTTATTAAAACTAAGCTATATAACTCTTTGGCTCTTAACAATTTAACCAGTCTGAACTACTTAGGCCTACTACTTTTAACTTGGATTTAAACAGTTAAATATGTACTGCAATTAGTTTGTAGTCTGGCAAAGAGTTCTCTTTAATTGCTGCAATATTGCTACCGGAAGTTCCTGCAATTATGGTTGATAGATCTGGTTTATTAAATTTAAAACTAACTTTTTGGCACTTAACAACTTAGCCTACAGGTAACTAGTCCAAACTAAACAATTCGTAAACTTGGATTTATATACCCGTATGTACGCTGTGTACTGCAATTAGCCTGTAGCAAAGAGTTGTCATCAATTAGGCTAATAGTTCCTGCAATATTGAGTAATGGCAAGTTGGGTGCCTATAGTTAAAGTTACTGCTTTTACTAAAATAATACTGTTTACAGTGTTTGGTATTTTCTCACCTAAATACCCATGTTTTACATGCCTACATGTTCCACACCAACTCCTGTCAATATTCTTAGCCTAAGAACAATACGCAACCGCATCGTTGACTAGCGCTGAAATTTTTTGGATTTGAAAAGTGACCGCCTCCAGTTTTGAAACGGAGTCGCACGATGTCCAGGCCTGTTATAGAGATCGCCTTGGCACTTGCGAACCTTAACCGAACTCGAACCAAATGAAAAAGCGGCTCGCTCCGTGAGGTCACACGCGTCACTTTGAAGGTGGCTTATATTCAAGGAAATACAGTACTTGCACAGCACTACAAGCAGTACATTGGCCCGTCAATGTAAAGATATGTTTCTTTATCAAAGTATAGGCCGCCGGTGTTAAAGTATAGTAACAGTTTAATTGTCTCGAAATTGGCTTTACTACAGTCATTTGATGCATTTATATAGGCCTGTCAATGCGAAAAAAAATTGCTTTGTACGTTTCATTTTTTAAATTGTGTTACTAGAATTATACCATTTTTTACTGCGAACCTGAACCGGAACTTTATAAACCGGTTTTGAAATATTTTTTACTGGAAACAACCCAAACCGGAAATTTATCTGAACCTTAACCGGAACTGAACCGAAATTTGAAACCGCTGTTGAACCTGAACAGGAAAATCAAACGGTTCGACTCTCTGGTAAAAACTTAAGATTTTAACACACCACTTAGTACCGTACTTACCAATATATATAGGTACCATTTAAATACCGATATCGTTTTGTAAAGTGATACCGGTACCAGTATCACTTGTTTTCTGCAAAGTATTTGGATTCACAGAAAATTCAAGCATAATTACAAATTAGGTAGACCTAATCATTCTAATGAACATTAATTTCAATGTAATTAACAGTCTACTTCTCAAACTAGATTCTAAAATAAAAAGCATATCTACTACCACTGTAACCTACCGGTATCCTGGGTATTTCACTGTTTCAGCAGCATAATTCTTCATGATTTATAAAATTAACATCAAGCAGTAAGTGAAAAAAATTTTCATTTGAAGGAGAGCACTGATCTGTATCTGTTTTCATTACAACTTTTGAGCTTGAACACACTATCTATCGCAAAAACAAAATCTGATAAAAAAATCAAAAAAAATCTGATTTCCCAAAAATTTCTTGCAAGCGATACCGTATTCACCAGACTGCAACTTTAACAACGCTGAAGATTTACTGACAGCTGGTTTTGCTGTTCAAGTCAACTGTATATTTTCTTTACATTCAACCCGTTTAAAAAGCAATAACGGTACTGTTACTAGACCTCAATACCCTGTACCGTAGTGTACCTCATCTTATAGTGACCCAGATGTCATTTCTGGGCAGGGGTATGTACCGGTGCTAAATACATGCTTACCTGGCATCTGAACCACAATTCAGTATGTATTATTCTAACAGATTGG
Source organism: Trididemnum miniatum (assembly GCA_964006365.1). Taxonomy (NCBI): domain Eukaryota; kingdom Metazoa; phylum Chordata; class Ascidiacea; order Aplousobranchia; family Didemnidae; genus Trididemnum; species Trididemnum miniatum. Next base: position 33,224,635 of record OZ023234.1, on the reverse strand, counting down.
GGTCTTAAAAAGCTATGCTAGTGATACAGGCATGCGGGTATCGTACCGGCAGTGTACTGGTATGGATTGGTTGATGCAAAACCACCAAGCCTAGTGCCAGTGGTACCGGAACTAACGTGACTAACCAGTCAAATTCCAATCACTATGATACCAGAAATTGAGTACGCTACACAGCAGCTCAGTAAAATACTGAGTAGTCAAGTCACTGTGGCTAGTGCCTAGACTGGTCTAGCGCGAGTGATACCGGTATCAGCACTGCATGACACTCAGTAGGCCTTAAAACCAAATACACCACTCAAGAACTCCAATCAGCAGTGAAGACACCAAAATTACTTAGTAGAGTACTTTTTAAGTACAATCGAAAATTGAAATTACTGGCAATCTAACTCACGCAAAATTTTACCGTACATCCTACACCTGAAGAATGAAAACGTTGACTGGCTCTCGTTTGCATCGGTCGTTTAAGCCTGCGCTGTTGGTTTATACCCGACACGCAACAAGGCCTGGACAACCGTGGCAAAAGAAATCAACGGGCCCAAAACTCACTCCACCAATCTCCAACTTATCCATCGTAGCCACTTATCTCAACAATGGATTTCACGATCTTCAAAGTCTTTAATATCGTTTATTTCACCGCAAGTTCTCTCAGCGCACGCACAAACGGACAAGAATGACCAGCGGAAACGATGAAGCGATAATTTCAAGCGGTTTCTATAAAAATTAACACAAGTCTTAACCCTAGGACGCACGATGTTTTGGGTTTCTTGCTTTTCACGACCAGGGTCAAATTGACCCTAATGCATTTTTGCTGGAAATCAGCAACAATGTTCTATAATATGACGTAAATAACACAATAAAAAATCACAGGACCGATTTTAGTTGGTTTATTCAACAATAACAACACGAAATGACAACATGGTAGTGAACGCGGTAACACAAACACAAAGGTGTAGCAGTGCATTACTTTGCTCATTCTGCATTGCATTTTATGCAAGTCACCAGAGTGGTGCTGTGCTTCCGGCAGACAACCGTTGTCTCAAAATATTGAAGGATCTTGTTTGTGACCGTGATGGGGGATTTTCTCTCCAATAACTTCCTGTTTTCCCCATTCTTTTTCGACTGAAATGCAGCTGGAGCATCGATTTCTGACTTTTCTAAAGATTCATCTTCGAATTCCGAACTTGATTCCTACAAAAACTAACAAATCTTATTGAATAGGTCTAGGAAAATGGGTATAAAATTTACCACTGCCAAGTTACTCACCCAGTCTGAATCATGATTTACAAAGCTGGGGTCATCATCGTCTTCCGAGACTTGTGATTCCGAATCGGTTTCCAGAATACCATCCTCATCTTGTGCAAGCACAACTGCCTCATCGAGTGATATTGTTACATAGTTGCAAGATTCAGCCATTTTATTTGCAATAACTCTACTTACGATCTCAACAAAACTGCCGTTTATACTTTCTACACCTTTGAACTGGAAGTAAGCTTTAGCCAATGGCCAGTCAGTGCAGTCTACCTAAACTTGCAAAAATTAACTTGTGAATTACTGGTATTTCTGGCTCCTCCAGTTTGCTTAGTAATATTTATAGACCTCCCTAACATTCAGCCAAGGGTGGAAACTGAAATCTAAACCTGAAAACCCGGTTTTAAAGGAAATTTTGGTAACCCAAACTGAAACTGAAACCTACTTAGCTAAATTTTTGAAAACCTAAACTTAAACCAAAACCGTTTTTCTTGAAACGTCAAAAACCTGTTCAAAATTTTCTAAGGTTTTGGGTTTTAAAAATTGTCATCACCAACATTACCAGTACTAGAGGGGGGCTTAAAATTTACTTCTAAGTGAGTCCCCTTCAAAAGCATGCTACAAGCTACAACTAACACTTCTAAAACAGTCTGAAGTGTTTGCAACTTAAAAACCCTTGTTCAAATCCACACTGAAATTCCTGGGTTAACTCTAAAATGATTCATTTTTTACTATTTGAAGGTGCTATTCAAAAATCATTTGAGCATTATTGAAGGATTATGACGTCATATTGATGCAGTGTACAAGCTTAAGAAGACCACATATAACTTACAATGAAGTTAGTACAGTACAAATGATGACTTATTTTATTATAAACATGAAACAGGCTGTAGTGAAGTGAGTGCTGGTGGACCAGAGGGTTCCAGGTTATGTTACTCGTTCCAAGACCACAAGAGTTCTGGGAAGCATACAAGGAGAAGAGTACAATAAACTGCTCATGCACATGGTTGACAGCATGACACAGTGGTTACACTGGTTAGGAGCGTCGTTGATGCTACGACCATGATTGCAAAGTTGGTGGTTAACTCCAACACAAGTTTCATTGTTGCGTCCTTGAATAAGATATTTCCTGATTATTTCTGCTTGGTGGAATCTAACAAGCAGCAAATTAAAGAAATCAGAAGTAAAAGTCAACTAGAAAACAAAGGCAACTCTTAAGCGAGTCTGGATTCTTCTTACGTTTAGTGCCTCCATCGCTTTCACGTGACAGGAGGATAAGAAATCATCATCATTCATCAGCATCACTTACCAACAATACACGGACTTGTGTAGTAAGATATTTTGCTAGTTTGGGGATCTTTTCATTTTGTATGGTGTTGGGGCCGCCCATCTCATTTACCTTTATCTGAACATTAGTTACTTTGACCCAATGGGATAATGGGAGTTGATTCTAACTATACATGTGCTTTATGATAATTTACTCCACTGCAACCCAATAGATTTGCTAGATTTTATTCAACCTACTTTCAGCTACATCAGCAATCATAGATTTAGTCAATGCAATTCTTTGCTTGAGGAAGTTCTTGTGATAGTTCAGGCATTCGTTCAACTGCACCACCAGAGTTGTTCCAATCTTGCAAGCAACTCTTCACCGAATGGTAGATGGCTTTGTTAAACAAAGAGGGCATTATCATCATCATCCAGTTTCAATCCGGTGTGGTTGGTCTAGATCAAGGGTAGCTGGATGCACCTTATTCCCTTAGCAATCGCTCTCTCCCTCTTCACACCTTGTGCGATTTGCAGCCTCGTCCACCTCCAACCCAATTTTATTTGCATTCTCTTCAACTTGCCTTCTCCATATCTGCTTTAGCCTTCCTTAATTTCGCTGCCCATTCACTTCAAGCATTAATGCCTTCTTTAGAACGTTGCCATCATCTTTCTTAACCACATGTTCATACCACAATATTCCATTCATCTTTGCCATTTTGTCAAATCTTTCCTTCAAATCCAGCATTTCCATCAACTCTTCATCATTCCTTCTATCCACTAATTTCACTCCACACCACTATTGCCTCTAAGATGCGAAATTTGAGAAAAATGAGAAATTTGGGGCAAATTTTTTTAATTTTTCTTTTAGCTTGCCAACTAGAATTGTGATTTTTAGCCGAATTTAAATTCATGCGTTCAATGTTTTGAAGCAAAACAAACATTTGATACTCTGAAAACACAACTTTGAGGCATAAATTCGATCAATCTTCTCTTAATCTCCCAAAAACTTTAGGCAAAACTTTTATCACAATTTCTATTTGGGCAAATTCGCACTTGCTAAAAACTTAAAGGGAACACTGCTCCACACATTGATTTCACCAAGGCTCTTTCCGTTCTTCTTTAGATTGCCATCTCGATTTTCCTCAAACATCGTCTGCATATTGTTTGGAAATGATGAAGATATTCATCAGCTAGATTTTTTGGATCCTGTTTTGGATTTGGCACCAGCATGCCACTTGGATAACGAAAGAGATGTTGGCACAATTTAGTACAAGTTAAGATCCCTGAAGCAAAGAAGTTGATCGTGCAGCAGCAAGTCTTATGTGAAAGCTAACCTAGCTGACAGAGCCGGCGCCAGAGCAGTTGACTTGAGGGGACCAAGCGTTTATCAGGGGGGCCAAAGTTTGAAATTAAGCACAAAAGCCACTGTTTTTAAAAGAGTAAGCTTGTTGATTGGGGGGCCAAGCATGTCGATTGGGGGACCAGGCCCCCTCTTGGCGCCGGCCCTGCTAGTTGATCTGGCAGAACTTCAATCAAAAGACGGATTTAGAAAGCATTACAAAACTTCTAAAATCATTTCGAAAATTGCTAGAATACGAAATAAAACGCAGATGATCTCTTGAAACATGAACTTTCGTCCAGAGAAAGTTAGTCATTAATCGATAATCAACAAACTTAATGTTTCTTTAAAACTTCGGATAAGCATTTTCCAAGCAGAAGATGTACATCGCTTTATTTCTTAACAACGATGTGACAGCTGACACCAAAAGAAAAGTCATGTACCACCAAGTTCGCTTTGCTCAAGACACTTGTTTACCGGTATTTCTTTCAAAATCTAATAAAGTTTTTCGTTTGATGTAAAAGCACCTCCGCTTAGAAACAGCTGTGTGTGCCAAGAACTTGAAAACGTACTGAAGCAAAGAAATCTACTGCAACATGGAAGATTTTGTGGAATTGGCATAGTAACGATGCTGGTTGGTTTTGCACTGTCATTACCTTATACGTGCGAAATCAGTAGAAAGCAACAAACTATTAGAGCAATTCGAAGAAAAAAAAAGAAATTCGGCACTGACATACTTAGAAATAAAGTGAACACTAACTAACCAGGGTATTAATTGCTGTTATTACCGTATACCACCATGCTTACGGACGTATTAAGCTACATCCAATGAGATAAGTTTGTTTAATACCAAGTTATCTTCATGTTTCATTTGAACAAGGGTTTTTAAGGTATATAGCAAAATTTTTTGTATTTTTGTGATGGTACAGAGTCATAGCATAACTTAAAAAGGGACTCATTGGCGTCTGAAAAAAAAGTTGCAATTAAGCCCCACCCTACCAGTACAGCTCTTTTAATGCTGAGCAAATAGAGAAGCTGTGAATTCTAATTTTTGAGTCTTTGGTTCAACCAGACTCCGAATTATACTCAAGTCGACAACTTCTGAAACAATTGCTCTTCTCACTTGGCCATCTGAGCTGCTACTTATCATCATAATGAAACAAAAACGCCAAAAAGTAGAGTATTTTAATAATTCCCATTAAAAAAAAAGTAGCTTTCTTGGATGAAACTTAAACCAAAACTGAAACCCAGAAACCGAAGCTGTGCAGAAGCAAAACTGAAACCGAAACTGAAACCTATTTTTCAACAGCCGTGAAACCAAACCAAAACTGAAACCAGACATCCGGGTTTTAACACACCGAAACTGACACTCGAACCCCAAATAACCAGGTTTCCACCCTTGCTTTCAGCCACACAGATCATGCAAAACTCAGTTTAGAAGGTGTAACCTTATTGGAATATTGTGTTTCTACCACATCCTGCTTCTACCACCTTCTAAACGTCCTGTTTAGAATACAATCTTAAATGTTACATCAATGAGGTAGCCCAGTTATTACCACACACACAATTACTATTTTCTCACAAAACAATTGGCCGCAAATAATCATGCTGGAGACGGAGATTCTCTTTCCAAATGCTCAGCTCTGCTGTTTTCTCACTTGAAATGCACTAGGGTCAATTTGACCATGATCTTGCATTCTTGGGGTAGTAGTAACAAACACCCTATCTCTCAAATCTCAAGCGCGATCATGGAACAAGCACATGTAGAATAAGTGTGAAAAGAGTTGATTGAAGGTGTCAGCGAATCCAGGGCAGTGAATTTTTATGTGAAAAAATATTTTTGAAAAAAGTGATGAGCGGGGTCAAATCGACTCTGGTTAGGCATCCTAGGATTAAAAACGAGCAAGGGCAAGCTAAACTCGTTGCAGAAACAGTGACTTTACATCGAAATTACCAATGGCAATACTTAGGCCGTAGCATTAAACGATTACGCTAATTAAAAGTTACTTTGTTTCACATCATACAGCTTTACACTAATGGGTTAAAAATAAACAGATAAAATAACCAACGATTAATTTACCAGACGATTTTGGCCCAAGCTGATAAGCGTCACCAGAGAACAATTCCAGAATTTCAACACTAAATAATAAAACACGCAATCACGCATCTTAGGGGTGATAAATTCTTCGTTACACACAAAACAATAGTGACGTTTTAGCATGTTATATACCCTGTATATGACACATTCTAACGCTCATTTGAAATGTTAATTCGTACACACATATAAAGCTAGTGAAGTACTAATTATACAGGTGTTTAGTATGCGGTAAAGGTAATCAAACAAATAAACATAAACAGTACATACTAGGGATGTGCCAGATAGCAAATTTTCCGGATAGCCGGATACCGGATATCCGGCAAATCTAACTTACCGGATATCCGGTGCGTCACTATCCGGCCGGATATCGGATAGTAGCTTTAAAGCCAAAATTAATATTTTGATGTTTTTTGTCCACGGCTCCACGCTATCGTTTTGCTCGACTAGCGAGTCATGAAGCTATTGCATGAGGTCATGTGACACACAGGAAACTTTCAAAAGCGTTGGGTCGTTAAGAATGGACTTCATTACTCTAAGTTGGCCGAATCGGCAACGTGGTCGAGCGGCAGGAGCTCAGTTGATATAATGACCATCTTATTGATCGCTTTTGATTCAACTACGATCCACGACACTGCGTTTGTGTATCAACACGTTTTCAATGTTAGGTTTTATTTTCGAGTAAGAAGAATTACGTTAAAATTGTGGATTTTGGTAAATAGTGTGCCGAAAATCGGACGCCAAGTCAGTCAGCCACAACAGGCGTCTAATCGGCGGGAGCAGGAACAGTGCTTCCTCAGGTCTAATACCGAAGGAGGCAACACATGTCCGGCCTCCGGGGTGTTTTCATTGTTACATTAAAAGCTGACTGCATGCACATTGCAAGGTGGCTAAAACACCTCCAAAATGTAACAGCGCAAAGTCTTAGTATTGTTTTCACGAAATTTTGCGCTCATGCTATATATCAGGGACGGCGAACCACTGACCCGCGGGTCACTAAGTGACCCACCCGCAATTTCGAAAAATGTAGAAAGAAACGGTTACGAACATTTACGTAGTGAAGAAAAGTTGATCTGCTTTTGCTGTGGCATTGAAGACCTTTTATTTGCTGTTCACACCCAATAGCCTATTTGCGGAAAGCTGGGAATTTATGAGGCGAAGACCTTTTTTTTGCTCTTCGCATACATTTCGGCGGAATTTGGGACATCGGAAGGCGCGAAGACCTTTTTTATTTTATTTTTAGCTTTGCTAGTTCAAGCCCCTCATCAATATCATTACATCCGTGACCTACTTTTTTTCGGTCTACGACCTGATATTTGACCCACCACTTAAAAAGGTTTGCCATCCCTGCTATAAATAAAACGAGAGGAAAGCTATCAAGCGTGTGGCCTGCGTTAGCGGCGTGATTTTACGACTAAAGCAATCGAGTTAACAATTACCACACATTGCGTTGATTTTTGCGGTTTTGCGCTCGTGAGCAATTTGTGATACTCATCGAAAGCAAACTTCGAAATACATCAAACCGTATTATACTCGCGGTATTACGCCGAAGCATGTAACGAGTGGCGGAGCCCATCTCTGCGCCTGTGCAATACAATTTCGAACTCCAAAAAAAAAACAACGCCGCAACAGTGGCGAACCTCCCGCACCGATAGCGATGTCTTTAACCACTATGCAAAGCGGTCGGTAAAAGGCAAGTTTGAATTTGAATTTTCACTTGCTTTGCGCTGTCATCAGAGCTACTAAAAACGCAAGGTTTATAGTTTATAAGTACCATGAAATTACTGCAAAAAATCGATCATGCGGTAAATTTGCAATGATGGGTGAATTACGTCAAACTTTTAACACAAACAGTCAATTGATGAACTAAGCACGTTGAATTAAAGACTTCTACTTACTTAATGTTACAAAACCGACAACATCTAAAAGCAGAAGCACATCCATTACAATGCTACTGGTACCTTGAAACGTCGTTCTTTGAACGCAGAAAACAAAGTTTCTATAAAAATTCTTTACCCTGCCGTTTGCCTTTGACAAAAAATTAGTACCTATGTCGGCTGCTCATTGCGTTTTTTTTTTTTTCATTTCAAACAAAAAACGAACGTGCAAGTTATTGGACAGAAGACAGGCTTTTAAACGGAAATTATTTGCATGGTCTTCACCGAAGACAACGGTGGTGGTCATCGAAATTACACCGTCTCGGTTTGATGCCGACTGATTACTGCCTTACTGCTACACCATTGAAGTGGCTTTCCTGATGACAAAACTCGCAGCGCCGAAAAAAAAACTTGCAAACTAAATTTAAATCCACTTGATATAAAAAATTACCAACGCAGTCTAAGATTTGGACTCGGTTCTACTTTTTGTAGAGAGTCTAAACAAAATTAAAGTTTTCAAACTTGCACCAAATTTTTTCACATAGATCGAAAAGGTAAATTTTATTTTTACCTTTTTACCACGCAATTTTCGAGAAGGGTTGAGAGGTTACGTGACAAATAGACAAGAGAATGTTACATATAGGAGTTACCACGAATGTTACATATACACAAGAATGGCGTCACGTGACGTATAGGATAGGGATATGTTACAAATCGACAACAGAGCGGAATGTTACGAATAGGAGTTACCTAGAATGTTACATATAGACGAGGATGTTGCAAATAGACTTAAGCATGTCAACAGGCAGCATACCGGTAGACTTGGTCTACATACAATACCAGCGTGCTAACCAAAATGGTTGGTCGTCGTCGTGTGGTTGGGCATCCTCTTCCGACGGTTTAGATGTTGACGGCGTTGATTTTAAGCCAGCGTCGGGTGTCATCATCCAGGACCAACAGACCTTGTATTCCTTTTGGTGCACGATGTAGGGGGCATGTAGAAATGATGTGGTCTGCAGTTTGCTCAGAGGCACCACACTCACAATTCGGTGAAGGAGTAGCACCCCATTTGTACATGGATGAATGGAATCGCCCTTCGCCAGTCCGCAGACGATTCAATTTTACCCAAGATGTTCTGGGCAAACCCATTCCAAGAGGCTTAGGACTGGCCCTGGGAATAAAAGCATGAAGCCTTGATGCACTTTTCAAGTACTTCATGTTCCATACATAATCCATCCATTGCGCTGCACGAATGTCTGATTTGGTCAGACTATGTTTGGTCAGACTATGTTTGGACTATGTTGGTGAAGGGGGGCAATTGAGTCAACTGATTCTCCACTCATTAACAGTTCAGATGGCCGAGTGGTATGGAGCGTCTGCCTCTTGAGCTGTAGACTCGGGTTTGATTCCGAGTCGGGTCAAACCAATGACTATAAAATTGGTATTCACAGCTTCCCTGCTTGACGCTCAGCATTCAAGGGACAGTGTGAAGAACAAGCCGGCAAGTCTACTTGTTGTGCCGTTGGGAAAGGCACTTAGCGGGATTTCCCCATCTTGGTGTGGTAGACAGATGGCCGGCAACTCCTAAGCGAGCTCGTATAGCGCATTGATCGCTTTCTCGTGATAGGAGGATAAATATGCAACTGAATAATAAAAAAAAAAAAAATTAGAAGGAGAGAAGGACTTAGTGGCAGTGGCCTTGCCAACTTACTGGATTTACTGCATACGCTCTATTGACTGTGAGCTACTGTAGAATCAGATGCTGACATACAGTAGGTTGACAGTAGAACTAAAAACCGTATGGGACCGCATGGAACTATTTATAAGACAGTATTGTACCAAATGGAGCCGAATGAGACCGTAAGGAACCAAAGGGGAACCACATGGAATACTTAATTTATGAGAATACTTAATTTAGGAACCACATAATTTATGAGACCAAATCGGACCACATGAAACCATTTACAAGACCGTATGAAACCGAATGTAACCACATGAAAACATGTATAAGACCGCATGAAACTATTCATGAGATTCTAGGACAAATGGGTCCTGGACAATTAGGCACCAGACAAATGGGTTCCAGGCAAATGGGTCCCGGACAAATAGGTCTCGGACAAATAGGCTACAGGACGAATGGGTCCCGCACAAATGGGTCCGGGACGATTGAGTTTGGGACAAATGGGTCCGGGACAAATGGGCACCAGGAAAAATGTATCCCGGACAATTGGGTCCCGGACAAACAGGTCCTGCACAAATGGAGGCAGGGTCAAACCAGAAAGTGGCGCCACTTGAATGTGAAGTGGAGCCACTTGAGGAAGTGAATTTGGAGTAAATGGACACTTGGGGCAAATGGACATTTGGGGGAAATGGGCACCGGATCATATGGGCATCGCAGCAAATGGGCACCGAAGTATAAATGGGGACTTGGGGCAAATTGGCACTCGGAAAAAATGAATATTTGGGGAAATGAATATTAGAGGAAAATATATATTTGGGGGAGTTGGGCACCGCGGAAATGGGCACTGGTGCAAATGGACATTTAGGGAAAGGGGAACCCTAAGTGCCCTAATATTCCTGTGCCCATTTCCCCTCAAATGTTTGCAAATGGGCAGTGGGGCGAACGGGCACTTGGAAAAAATGGACATTTGGGGGAAAGGGTACCCCATTAAATGCCCTAAGGAGGCGTACCTAATGCCCTGGGCCCACTACCCCAAAATGTTCACAAATGGGCATCAAGGCAAATGGGCACTAAGGGTAAATGGACATTTGGGGGAAAGAGGTCCCCCAAGTGCCTTAAAGGGGCATTCCAAGTGCCCTGCGCCCATTACCCCAAAATGTTCACCAATGGGCACCGAGGCAAATGGGCACTTGGGGCAAATAGACATTTGAGGAAAAGAAGTACCCCAAGTGCCCTAAAGGGGTACCCCAAGTGCCTTATGCCTTTCCCCCAAATGTTTCAAAATGGGCACTTAGGGCAAATGTACATTTGGGGGAAAGGTGTAACCCAAGTGCCCTAAAGGGATACCCCAAGTGCCCTATGCCCATTTCCCTTAAATGTTTACAAATGGGCTCTGGGGTAAATGGAGACTTGGGGCAAATGGACATTTGGGGGAAAGGCAGTGCCCTAAAGGGGTATTTCAAGTGCCCTTTGGGCCCATTTCTCCGAAATTTTCACAAACGGGCGCCGGGAAAAATGGGCACTTGGGGAAAATGAGCATTTGGATAAGGGGTGCCCCAAGTGCCCTAATATTGTGCTCATTTCCCCTCACATGCTTGCAAATAGGCAGTGGGGCAAATGGGCACTTGGGAAAATGTACATTTGGAGGAAAGAGGTACCCCAAGTGCCCTAAAAGGGTATTCCAAGTACGCTATGCCCATTACCCTAAATGGTTAGAACTGGGCACTGGGGCAAATGGGCACTTCGGGCAAATGGACATTTGGGCCCCTTTCTTCAAATTCCCATTTGCCCCACTGTTCATTTTCAAAAATTTGGGAAATGAACGCAAGGCGCTTGTGGTACCCCGTTAGGGCACTTAAGGTTCCCCTTTCCCCCAAACGTTCTAGTGCCCATTTGCCACGGTGGCCACATGCAAACATTTGGGGAAATGGACACAGGGCGCTTGGGGTACCCTTTAGGGAACTTGGGGTAGCCTACCCCTTTCCCCCAAATGCCCATTTGCCTGGTGCCCATTTCTCCAGGTGCCCATTTAACCCAATCAATTTTTTCCAGCAGCCAATTTGCCCCAAGTCCCCATTTATTTCGATGCCCATTTCCTCCGAGTGCTTTTTTGCCATTTGTTCTGCGCCCATTTGCCTCAAGTGTCCATTTGCCCCAAGTGTCCGTTTACTCCAAATTCTCCTAATTTCCAAGTGCCCATTTGCCATTGTGCCGATCATTTCCCAAAATCCCCATTTGCCCCGAAGCCCATTTCCCCCAAATCCCCATATGCCCCAACAGTGCCCAATTCTCTAGGACCCAAATGTCTGGGACACAGCATTTGTCCGGGACCCATACTGTCTAATTCGGTCCCATGCAGTCTTGTAAACGGTTTCTTGCGATTCTATTCAGTCTAATGCGGTCTTATATAAACGGTTCCTGGCGGTATCACATGGTCTTATAAATGGTTCCATGCGGTATCGTTTGGTCCCATAGATCTTACGGTCTTACAACTAGCTCAATTCAATTCGTTTATTTGTCTGCTCAAACAACGTTTATAACACGGGACAGTCCATGGATGACAGTTTACGCAATGTAGTATCATGCAGCAATCAGCACCTTTATAAGGATTACAGTACAGTCGTTAAGTTGCAAATTATTTCCAGTTGATTCAAGGACTTGCAAATTAGCGTTTACAAAGTTAGTAGTAAAAACAGGCAGGACAGCGAAAGACCAAAAATTGGTCATCACGTCAAAGCTGCCCTAGTTTTGATATATTAGTAATGTCAAATTGCTTCTGAAATAAACGAAAAACACACAAAAAAGAAAAAATAAATAATAATGATAATAATAATAAATTTTTATCTATTTTTGACAGACTGAAATATTCCAGTACCTATCAATGAATTTTTTTTTAAATGATTGCAAAAAGTGTGTTTAGATGCCTTTTTTATGTCTAAAGGTACCTTATTCCAAATTTTTACGCCAGCATAGATGTATGACAACTGCCCACTCTTTGTAGAAACTCTTTCCAGATAATAACCATCTGAAGTGATGGATCGAGTGTTATAAGAATGTTGTGCATTACTTGATCTGAAGTAGGTATTGAAATTTTCTGGAAGCATACGATGATAAAAAGAATGCATGAATTTAGCAGTTTCTAGTTCATAAACATCTTTTATTGACAATATATTCATAGATTTGTATAAGGTGCACATTTTTACTCTGTCACGAAGATGTTTGTAGTTCATTATGCCAATAATTTTGTTCTGCATAATTTGCAATTTTTTTAGAGAAGTTTTGTTAGCACTATCCCATGCTAAAACTCCATACTTTAAATGTGGGTATACAAAACTGTAATTCAAGTTAATGAGAGTTTGCTTGTTAATGTAATGTGTGATTGTTGAAAATATGCGTGTTGCACATGAAAGTTTTTTTTATTATGTTATCAATATGAGCAATCCAGCTTAACTGTTTGTCAAATGTAACTCCCAAATATTTCACTTTTGCCACAGATTGAATATCATGATTGCCTATTGTTATTTTAAAGCTGTCAACTGATTTAAACTTGCGTTTTGCAGTACATACAAAGAAATTAGATTTGGTACAGTTTGAAAAAAGTCTGTTGTATTTCATCCACTCATCTATGACCTGCAGTTCCTGATTAACATCTCGTTGAAGTTGATTAATGTTGTTGTTTTTCATGACTAATACGGTGTCATCTGCGAATAATGTAACTTGAAAATTGGTGGGAATTGGCAAATCATTAATGTGCAAAGAAAATAGTAAGGGCCCCAAAGTAGATTCTTGAGGCACCCCACAAACAACTTTACTAGTTTCTGATGGAGAATTATTGCATTCAGTAAACTGTTTGCGATTAGTCAAGTAACTAACTAAAAGATCATACATTTTCCCTCTTATGCCATACTTATATAGTTTGCTGAACAATAAGTTATGATTAACAGTGTCAAAGGCTTTTGACAAGTCTAAAAAGACACAGCGTGAAGAACAGCCCTCATCTTTATTTTTCAGAATCATATTGTGTAAGACAGTAATAGCCATTTCAGTAGAATATCCTTGACGAAACCCAAACTGCTGTTTGGTTATAATATCATTTTTTGAGAAGAATTTTGTTAGTCTAATATACAACAACTTTTCAAAGACCTTTGACAATGGTGATATGAGAGAAATGGGCCTGTAATTACTTACTACGTCCTTTTGTCTAGCTTTATGGATTGGAATGATTTTCGCATTTTTTAGAGCATCGGGGTATTCTCCATATTCAAAACATTTGTTGAAGATATTACTCAGATATGGGGAGATTATTGTTGATAAAACTCTTAGAAATTTGACTGGAATATTCTCTGGACCTGGTACTTTGTTAGGATTAAGCTGTTGCATTTGTACAAAAACTTCATCTTCAGTGATAGAATCAAAAGCAAAAGATTTAGTCGAACTTGGAAAGGAAAATATCCTTGCTGTGTTGGGTATTTTAGAATCCATATTAGGACCAATATTTGTGAAGTATTCGTTCAATAGATCAGATGTTCTAGTTTTGTCAGTGACTTTGCGATTGAAATCGTCAGTTATTAATGGTATGCAATTGCGTAGTTTTTTTTTATAACATATAATTTCGTTTATTACCCTCCATTGCTTAGATATTTTTTCTTTATGCATTTGCAACTCATTTTAATAGTATGTCATCTTAGCCATATCTTTTAATTTGGTGAGTTTATTTCGATAAGATTTATACTTTGAAATTAAATCTATGTTCTGTTGTTTATAACATTGTTGAAATAATTTATTTTTTGTTGTTATTGAATTTAGCAAACCCTTTGTAAGCCATGGCTTTGTTTTAAGCTTCATTTGTTTCCTAGAAAATGTTCTAAATGGAGCATATTTGTTTGCAGTTTCTGTTACTATGTTCAAAAGGTTTATTATATCGACGTTGAGGTCATCGTCTGATTTTTTAAACGTAGATGCCAATTTGCTGCTTACATCTTCACAAAAACCTTCAACATTAAAATTCTTGAAGACTTACTAAATAAACGCTGTAAAAAACAATTCTACGACCAGTTTCGCGGTTTGACCGCTCATCAGGTAGACTCAGGTTTGACCGCTCATCACGCCGATTTTACAAGTAATGAAAGAGAGGTAAAACTCTCAATCACAAGGTCCTGGGTTCAAAACCTGAGTCTACCTGATGAGCGGTCAAACCGCGAAACTAGTCGTAGAATTGGTTTTTACAGCGTTTATTTAGTAAGTCTTCAAGGCCTACCATTTATCCAGTTGTATTTCATATATATAGACTTACATCGGCTCCTCTTCATTCATTAAAATTCTTCATATCTCTAACTATTTTTCTGGGATAAGTTTTTTTGTGAGCATTACCTTTTATCACACAAAAAGTTGGTAAATGATCTGATACATCTGATACAAGAATTCCAGCCACATCGACTTTGTGTATCAAATTTGTGTATATATGATCAAGTGTTGTAGCAGATTTAGCAGTAATTCTTGTTGGTTTATTAATCAGAGAATAACATCCACATGAGTAGATTTCATTTATGTAATTACTAACTTTGTCTCTGATATTTGTTTTGATACGTCTATGTTAAAATCTCCAAATATAGCAAGTTGTGTATTGGGCTTGTTGAATTTGTGTATTATACTTATCAGGTTTTCTTGAAAGTTAGCATATGAACCTCCAGGGTGCCGATAAATTACGCCAACTATTACAAATTTATTGGACTGAGTGTTGGTAGAATTGCTGTTAAACATGATTTCAACAAATAAATTTTCACAACTTGGACTATCAATACTAATGTCAGTTCTAACAAAATATTGTAAATTTTCTCTTATGTGCAACCCTACCCCACCAGCGTTAGACAGAGAGTCATTATGCTCAAATTGGTATTTTGCAATATTTACTAGATCAATGTTGGAAGAATTAATTTTCGTTTCTGAAAAAGCCATTACATCAGGGATCTCAGGCAACTGCTCTAGAAGAGTTTCAATTTTTGATTTGTTTTCTTTATTAGGCAGTGATCTTATATTAAAATGCATCATAACTAACTCATTTTTCTTTTTAGAATTAATAATGTTGGAAAATTGTAAGGTACTATAATATTTACAGTCGCCATCCAAGTAAGAATTGACATTTAACTGGTTAAAATCATCAGCAATAATCATTGCTGCAAAACGTATTAACTGAAAAGAAAACAATAAAATAAACAAACTAAAGAATTATAAAACAAGACTTCTCTTTTAAAAAAAGTTTGTAGGCTTTAAATTTCGATATCTAGTTTTCTGGTGCAACAAAACAAGTCACTTTTAAGTTAATCAAATCAAGAGTAAATGTAAAGAAAAAGCACCACCTTCACTTGAAGACCCTTTTTTTACTTTCAATTTACCCCAGTAAATTACCGGTATACACTAAAAAAAAATACAGAATAAATAAAAACTTGTTGCACATCATCAATTCTCGTTACTATAAATGCACCAAATACTGAATTATTGACTGTTCAATTTTGCAAAAAAAAAACAAGAAAAAAACAAGTCAACACAAGTTTAAGAACATTCTTAGACAAACAGTCTGCAGAAATGTTCAGAATGGGAAGTGAATCAGTACTGTTCACTAAAACCTCAGCAACAATCTCACATTCATTACTTAATACAATTAGTTGTTTCTATTTATTACACTAGTTAATTACTGTACCAATATTATTTTCAGTATACCGGTCAATTGAGATACCGGTATTTTATAATAAAAGATAGTCAAAACAATTTAATTTAAAAGAAATATGCTCATAATCAAAAGTGCTTACAAGCACATACGATATTTTTCTGGGACTATTATAATGCAGGTATAACTATGGTCTCAATCAGTTAGTTTAAACATAGGCAACAACATTGTGACTTTCAGTTCAGAAAGCATTCACAAAAAGAAAAGTTTACAGCTAGTTTTAATCACTGGTACCTTCCGAGATTATGAAGTGGGTTTGTTTTTCATAGAAATTGTACAATCCAAATCTACTTTCAGGGATTCCAGAAAAAATTTTTTGTGAGGATTGTTTGGCAAGAAATAGAATATGTTCCCATCTTGGGTCCAATAGGATAGTATGAGCCCATTTCGACGTAGATCAGATGATTTTTTGAGACAAGCTCTTCTTTCAGAAGTCAGGGCCTCTTGTATGGTGAATTGGTGATGCCTGTTCCTTTCAACTTTCTCTTATTTTGATAAATTTGATTTCTCATGTTGTAGCTTATTAATTTAACAATTATAGGATTGTTGTGACTACTAGACTTTAAACGATGAGATCTATCAAGATGTTCTTTGGGTACAGGAATTCCAAGCTTGTTTGAGATAAGATCAACGACAACTGTATCAGTATTTTCATTTGGTTCAAATGTCTTACCATATATTACTAAACAGTTCCTGCGTGAGTATTGTCTTTGTTTCTCAAGTTTGGCCTCCAAAAGTTCGTTTCTTGATTTACCCAATTGAATAAATTTTCGAGACTTTCTATCTTTTCTTTCACCTCTAACGATACAGCATCGCAAACAATCTGCCTGAATGTTTCATTATTCATAATGGCATCGCTGAGTTTATTAGAGATTATGTTAAGGAGCTTGTCATCATATTCCAACTGTTCAAGCATTCTCTGAGATTTAGCAGTGGAGCCACCACTGCATGCTGCAGATCTAGCCGTGAGACAGCCTCTTCCCGACGACCCAGAGTAATCTCCTAAGTCCCCGGATTCAATGAGACTTATGAAGTATGTCTGATTCGGTCAGCACAGTTTTAACCACATCAGTCACAACATCACCATCAAACGAAACTCCACTTGAACAAGTCATAAACTGGCTTTTCAACTTCTCATTCATGGGTTCCTGTAAAAAAGGTGTCTTAGGTTTGTTACTTGAGGGTTTCTTCTTCCCATCTCTACTCATGTCATTTTTTCCGCCAGCCATTATTATACAATGAACAGCAAGCCACAGATTTTAGTTACTAACTTGCAAATTCAGTTTGATTTTCTGACTTTAGTTAAGTTCACCAGTTTTCACCAGATTTTATACAACCTAACTCATAAGTCTATCATCCTTATTCAAATAGAATCAATTCGGTCCCTCGCGGTTTTTGGTTCTACCGCAGTTTGTACCCTGCCGTTATCAATGCAATGCAATCATATAGATTTTGACTGCACCTACTCAGTGTGAACCACCGTCACTAAATGGCGGTAAAAACAAGAACTCTTTCTAGGCCCAACTACCCCACGTAAGCCAAACTATTACCTGGGCCTAACTGCACCCAGGCCCAACTGTCTCCGATTCCCAACTTAGCCTAAACTGTTACCCATGCTCAAATGCTTTTCAGGGCCAAATGCCACTCTTGGGTCCAACTTCCACACATGCTCAACTCTTACAAGGCCCAACTCTTCCCTGGGCCCAACTTCCCCACGTAAGCCAAACTACCAGCAGGTGGGCCCAACTGCCTCCCATGCTCAATTGCCTCACTTAAGTTCAAACTGCCCTCACGTTCAACTGCTTCTCAGGCCCAACTCCCTTTCATGCCCAACTGCCTCACTGAAGTCCAAACTGCCCTCACGCTTAACTGCTTCTCAGGCTCAACAGCCACCCTTGGGTCCAATCACCCCCAGGTACAAGTTCCCTCATGCTTAACTGCCTCCAGGCCCAACTTTCATTTGAGCCCAATTGCCCAACTCACGCCTAATTACCACTTTACTCATTCTCTCCTCCATGCCGAATTGCTCCACTTATAAGTTCCGTTGTCTCCCCATTGGGCATAACAGTATGTGCCGGTAAGCCAAACAAACTTATTAGTTTGTCCATTCCTATCCGTCACGTCGTGACGTCATCCTTGTCTATGTGTAACATTTTGGTAACTACTACTATGTAACAAACCTAGGTGGATATTTTAACTACGAGAAAACGGGCTGGCTTGCTCGTAGAGTAGGGATGTTCGATCTGCGTGCCGAAATTGGCTAAAATCAATAGCCAAATTCTTCCAGCTTTCCGCTATTTTACTCATTAGTTTATCTATTTGTAACATTTTTCCATATATGTATCATTCCAGGTAACTCCTATTTGCATCCATTCCTATCCGTTTCATTATGACGTTATCCTTGTCTATATGTAATATTTTGGTAACTCCTATGTGTAACATTTTGTCTATTTGTCACGTAACCTCCCAACCTAACTGCAATTTTCCTGAACTTTGAAAATATCCGGTATCCGGCCGGATAGCGAAGTACTATCCGGCCGGATACCGGATGCCTAAAAAAACGCCGGATAGTGCCGGATACCGGATATATATCCCGCACATCCCTAGTACATACCTTTTGTGACGTCGTATAGTGAACTAAAATCTCAACAGAGACAAAACTTCAAACAAAAATGTCAACTTAAACCAACAAAAATGCTGCAAAATGTGTGGGCATTATTAGACATGAACTGAGATTTAAAATTCCTGTAAGCTATATCTTATGACCTAATATTATAACGCCTTCTTATGATCCTAAGGTACAATAACTAAAATCACTCAACCGTAACAAAAAGCAAGAAATAAAAAGTCTAATATCTCTCTAGTTTCTGGGTCAATTCAAGCACTTTTTTTAAATTGCGTAAATATTAGTGTTCTTTCATGAAAATGATATAAGATGGCTCTAATAATCCTAACTCCCAAAAAGCAAACACAAGCATTTACTTTTTTCTAATTTAGATGGAAACGATGGTCAACTCCCCCCCATAACTTTCCAAAAGTAAAATGGATGAATTTTTTAAGTTCATTTTGAATAATTGGTTGGCGGTACAGAACTTGAGAATAGCTTTGAAAAAAGCTGTTTTCGCGTTAGGCTTCAAGAAACACTCTGTCGTAACTCTTTGAGAGCTTTGAGAAAAGCTGTTGTCATTTACATCAATGATGTAACTACCGCTTCGCTGCCGTCCGAAACTGATATTTATGAATCGCCAGACCTTGCTTTCTCGTTTCCGCTTTGACGCGATTACCCACTGAAGAGTGCGTCACGAAAAGCTTCTGGGACAACAGCTTTTCTCAAAGCTACTCAAAAAGAGTTACTAGGACAACAGCTTTTCTCAAAGCTCTCAAAGAGTTATGACAGAGGGTTTCTTGAAGCCTAACGCGAAAACAGCTTTTTTCAAAGCTATTCTCAAGTTCATTTGCGGAATCAGCAGAAAAAGCTGCATTGAAAAAAGCCACGAAACAAAAAAAAAACGGAAAAGGAGAAGGATCTGGGTGTGCTAATGTGGACCGGGCCTCAAAGGCCCGGAATTAGTGTTTTAGTCACAAAAAAAATTATACTCCAAGGGTTAAAATTTCTCGCTACGCCGTTGCCGCCAGGTATATCGACTTATTAGGAATGATGACGTTGGTGTACCCAAAAAGAGAGAAAATTTTATTTGCCAGATACAGCCTATTTTCATCGCTCCGTTTACGTCCCTCACATGGACTCGTTGACTCAGTGTTTGAAGTTTTTCTTCTCAAAAACGAACACGCCAGCATTTATGTTATACCACCTGCATCTAGTTCATGTAGCTGAGCACTGAGCAGTCAGGCCGTGAATAACTTGTCCAAACTATTGATCAAAACTAAATCTTCATTATACTCGCGAAATTACCCCGAAGCGTGTAACGAGTGGCGGGGCCCATCTCCGCGGTTTAGCGCCTGAACAATACAGCTCCGAAAAAACGTCGCAGCGGTGGCGACCCGTTGGCGGAGGTGGATGGGCATTTATCGAGATAATTTATTACCGATCATCGTTATCGCTCAAAATAGTTTTGGTTTGTCGATTACCGATATCGCTTTTGAAATATATTTTGTTATCGCCGATAAACTATCGCGATAGACGATTCTTTATGCGCGGTGTTCAAAGTTAGCGAGTCGGCGCTATGAAATAAATACACGGTGTCGATAAAGTCTTGTTACAATTTAAAAAACCTCTCTTTGTTTTGTTTAATGCCACTGCTGAGTCCGTGAACTGCTCTCTTTTCTTGAAAAATCTAGAAAAACATTTTTCCAATTTGACGTACAAAAAAAAACTTCATCAAACACATTGAAAATTTATCGCAACATCTAACATCGGAAAAATTCATCGACGATGATTTATCAATTACCAATATCGCTGTAAGAAATTGAGATTTATCGATTATCGATATCGCCCAGATCTTTTTCAAATTATCGATTATCGTTATAGCTTTAGTTCAGAAAGGTTAATCGTGCCCATCACTGTCCGTTGGCAACAGTGTGTCAGATTTGACGGCCCAGGAAGCGAACCCAGACCTCCCGCACCAACAGCAATGTGCTTAACAACGGGCTGGTCCAAACGGTCATTAGTTGTTTGATGATTTTTGAACAGAATTTTATGTCGTGGTGTGACATGCAAACGGTTCTTCAGTCTGATAAGATAAGTGACCAGGAACTGCATTTTGTTGATTCATTGCTGTATTTGTTGTTCAAATTTTTCATTTTTTACTGCTTTCGATTATTATCGGTGGTCAATAAAATCACATTCCATCAAAGAATAACTAAATTTGTTGAAGGACCATGTAAGGGTGTTAGTCTACGTGACATACAGCTACCATTCAAGAAACCCTAGAAAGGTAGTTGTGAACGTGTGAATGAAGTCCTATGCTGAACGACCTTCTCACTGCTTACTGTGTTCACTGACATGTACAAACCACAACATAGCAATTTCTGCATAGAAAAATAAAGATGATGATGTCATATAGCCGTGAAAATTGCCTTTAAACACACATAAAAAAGTTAATGGAGTGATATTTTGATATCGTTGAAATGATGAAAGTGAATAGTAAGTAGTGGCATTTATTTTTGTTTTGGAAGATACTCTGCAAATTTAAAAAGACGACCGAACACGTAGAATAAATGAAAAAAAAATTACAGCGATATTTTTTGGATGAAAGGTTGTTAAAGACCAAGGGGCCTTTCCTGGAAAGCGCACTGGGCTCATTGCAGGAAAGGTGGGGTCGTCAAGTTACAATTTAAAAAAATATTCCACAAATTGATTTTGGTTCACCAACACTTTAACGATTGTTACCATAAACAGAAGAAACTAGTAACAAACAATAGTTTTAAGAATAATATACGCTGGTAAAATAGGTAAGCAAGATGTTGGAATCAATAGGCCATGTCGGGATGGTTAGCTTTGGTAGACCTATGCCTTGATGTTCTCTAAAGTGAAAATTATTCTTTTCAAAATGAACTTTTTTACTTTTTTTAAAACAGAAGAAACTAGTAACAAACAATAGTTTTAAGAATAATATACGCTGGTAAAATAGGTAAGCAAGATGTTGGAATCAATAGGCCATGTCGGGATGGTTAGCTTTGGTAGACCTATGCCTTGATGTTCTCTAAAGTGAAAATTATTCTTTTCAAAATGAACTTTTTTACTTTTTTTAAGTAGACAAAATAACTTTTTCGGGCAACCCTTTAATTTCTGAAGACAAGTTATGCAAAATTTTAACCCATTACATTGAATTGATCGTTGAGTAGTAGATTTTTTATGCTCGGAAGTGGCAGCACAGTTGTCATCACAAGCAAACCTGGTCGGATAATCGTGAGTTTCAGATGGAGTAGTAAAGTAGTTGTTAGAGCATTTGGGAAGAGGTTTATTTTTTGGAAAGCAAAAGTTTTAATTTGCTCAAGATTCCTCTAGCCATGTAGAGTTTTTCAGCAACAAGGTGTGTGAGATCCTCCCATCTCAGCTTATGATCAAGCATGACACCCATGTATCTGATAGCATTTTTGGTTTCCATTGTAGGCCTACCTCTATGAATGTTAATACAGGGTGGGGCAAAAAAACCTCCCACATTTTGAATTTTTATGCTGTTTAATGCTGTTGCAGTTATTCGCCTAGTTTAAGTAAATTCATTTATTAATGAAATGCCATTTTGTTTTACAGAATAAAAATTTTGAATTTGGTTTTCTTGTCTAGCTTTTCTTGTCTATTTTTTCGAAAAGTGAAATGTGGGAGGTTTTTTTGCCCCACCCTGTACAAAAATCGCGGCTTAACTCATTTCTTGAATTAGCGAATGATACACACTTGAGTTTTTGAATAATTTAGAGTAATCCGATTAGAATTGATCCATTTTTCGAAAAGTTGAAATTCATTTTCGCATTTTCGCAAATTTTGAATAATTTTATCAGAGCAAAGCAAAATTGAATCATCAGCGCATAAGATGGTTGGGGATTCAACAGAATTTGCCAAGTCATTAATACCAACCAAAAATAAAAAGGACCTAGCATGCAACCATGAGGCACTCCCATTGTAATTAGTAATAGTGTGGATGAAATTTGGTTGTCATTGTTCACTATGCACTGATACCGGTTTGACAAATAATACATCAACAATTTGTAAGCATTACCTCCAATGCCATAGTGTTCTAACTTGTCCAGCAAAATCTGATGGTTGACACAGTCAAAGGCTTTTGCGAAGTCCAAAAATATACCACAAATTGATTTTGGTTCACCAATTCTTTAAGGATGGTTTCATGGACACTAGGGTGCCCCCTTTTTGGGTAATTTTTCAATTTCAACTTGCCTGGGTGTTAGATTTTTGCCTTAGGATGAAACATTGGAAAATACAAATTTTTTTTGAGATTGAACTGCGTTTAGACCCTGCCCCCCTCCCCTCCAGTTTTTCTAAATCGCATCCCCTGAAATAGTTAATTATGCGTAAAATTCGTCTGAAAAGCGCTAAATATGCATTGCTGGTATTCATTCTTAATGTTTTTCAGAGAAGAAGACAGCTGTAACCTTTTATGATTTTAAGCAACTTCATTTTTTCATAATTTGCTTTGCTGTCGGAATTCGATGCGCTCTGAAATAATCAGTCGTATGAACCACCAAATTATTTAATTTTTTGCAACCAATATCCACATAGGATGTACAAAACAAAATACAAATAATTCACAGGGGACACAAATGCACAACATGGAAAGGTGTCAGACTATGCGAAAGCAGACACATGAAGGATGTACAGCACACAATGCACAAAACGTGGCACACTATCATTGCTCAAAAGATCTTCTTGCAACTCTCTTGGATTTTCCTAACCATCGCTTTTTTCTT
The DNA here is from genome assembly GCA_964006365.1 of Trididemnum miniatum. NCBI lineage: Eukaryota > Metazoa > Chordata > Ascidiacea > Aplousobranchia > Didemnidae > Trididemnum > Trididemnum miniatum. The sequence goes on along the minus strand of OZ023234.1, from coordinate 33,201,019 downwards.
GCTGCCAAAGTACACAAGGCTTCACCCACTTGGCGCTTCTGCCCAGCTATTCGGCTAGTTGCCTTTGTTGTCAGTTTTACTCCACGTTCCACTGCTTGAGTGTGATTTGGATAACTAAGTTGCAGTGGCTGCTTTAGAAATTGCTTGATATTGGTACCAGTCTTTGTCAATGGTGGTTCATGCAAAGTTGGGACTTCTTTATTGTTTGAAAGATAGGTAACCGCGAAGGATTAGAGCGAGCTTACCGAGAAGGCTTAGTGAAAGCAGACTTTTGTGAATGTTGTTTCCCTACCGCAAGATCAAAGGTATGCAGAGAAGAACGTTGGGCTACTCCAACATTTAAAGAATGAATTGAAGAAAGGTTATTGTATTGAACTTCAGCTCTACGAAGGGTAGTTTCTAGTGTTGCGACTTCAATGCGACGCTCATCCTCCGCAACCAACTTCTCTCTTTGCCATTTTGCTTGCATTTCTTCCTACCTATTTTTTAGCTTCTCTTGCGTCGTTTCATTTCTTCTTCCAACTCTGTCTACTGCCGTTTCATCTCTGCCTTGACCCCGTTGAATCTCGTCTTCTCGTTATCTTTCAACGTTTAGTCTTAGACCCTTTAAAATATTTGGAGGAGTTGTGTGATCTTTTATGAGATCGAGATTGATAAGGCAAAACGTCCTTTCGAAACAAGGGGGAGAAATATCAGGAAGTTGAAAGTCAGACGAAATACCAGGAGGAACATCGTGCAAAAAACCAGAAGGGATGCCAGCTGGTGGTGAAAAAAGCAGCCCAGGGGGATTTCTTGCCTGAAGAGTAGCTTTCGCAGAAGAGTGGACCGTTCTTTAAGTCAGGCCTATGCCAGGCATACTTACCGCCGGTTCATTTCTTGAAGAGACCATTTGGCTACTAAAGACAGGAGACCTAGCATCCTTTCTAGCCTGACTAAAATCTACATTGCTAGAAGACGCCTTATCTGACCAGTGCTGAACCTTCGCTTTGAACCCCATTACCCTGCATCAACATCCAGCTTGCCAAGAGAAGTACTAGTGATCAGGTCAGTATCAGTTAAGTTAAAACATAAATAAACTAAGCGATTACAAGCGGAATTAACGTCAAGTGAGAAAGACTGAATATCATTAACATTACTCACATCAGTCATGAGCCGTGATGTAAAAAAACAGTTTTTGGCATTGTTTTTTTATTGCCTTGTTTTGTTTGTTTTTTTATTTGTTTAGTAAGGAATAGTTTGGTGGGGATGTGTTTTAACTGGCGAAATGTAAATTCTGAAGTTTTCCAATCGCTATGATTTCTTCATCAGTTCATTAATTAAAAACAGTTTTCAGATAATATAGTATAGGCTACAACAATATCTGGCGCCCAACTTCAAGCAGCGCTTGTACCAGAAGTTAAAGGACATAGCACTAGAGATGTTGATACCAACATGCACATAGTTGATCTATGCAAAAAATCTGCTTTCATTAAGAGCTTCAAGTTGTTCATTTCGATTACTTAGCAGCATACAATCCAGATGCAGATGGTGAATGCCTGGCTGGCTGGGCCAGTGCCAACAACTTCACCCTGCTATATAGCCCCAAGGAGGCCGCCAGTTTCCACTCTGGCCGCTGGAAAACAGACACCAACCAGTGTCGATTCATTTGCCAGTGTCGATTTGGACAGTCGCTTACCTGACAGACGTATCTTAGGAAAGTTCCCAAGGTCACAACACCGACCCTCGCTTATAAGTCCACCCAAACTTGCTCATCCAAAACCGAGCAAGCCTGTAAAGCGATGGAACTTCCGCAAGGCCAACTGGGACCACTATTCTAACCTAACCAACAAACTGGCCAAGAGTATACCGCCACCTGAATCTCAGAACATCGATCAGGTTTACCAGTGCTTTTGCAAGGTAATAAGCACTGCGGCGAAGAAATGGATCCCTTGTGGTCGACGATCAAACCACATACCTTGCTGGGATGCGGAGTGTGAAGACCTCTATCAGCATTTCCTGCAGTCACCTGGGGGCCCTGATTCGGATAGGGCTGCCACAGCCCTACTCACAAGGCTCGACTGGAAGCGGAGAAATCGCTGGTCAGAGACGGTCCGCAACATTGACTTTTCGCACTCCAGCCGGCTGGCATGGAATACTATAAACAAGTTGGCTGGTAGGTCACGACAATCTCCTCGTCAATGTCCCGTTTCAGCTGATGCTATTGCTTCTCAGCTGGTTAAAAACGGGAAATACGAAGGTGTGAATCGACGCTCATCTCGGCTCGTTTTACAGGAAGTGTCTGACCTTTGGAAGGCTGAGCCATTACATCCTGCAAATGTCTTCGGGAGTTTTTCCCATCGGGAGTTCGCTGCTGCCCTCCAACATTTAAAACCAGGCAAAGCTCCTGGACCTGATTCCATTTGTCCGGAACTAATAATCCATGCTGGAGCCGGCTTAAAGTATTGGCTACGTGGCTTCCTATCTTCCTGCCTGCACCACCTCAAAATTCCTAAGATCTGGAGAAGAGCGCTAGTAGTAGCGGTCCCAAAGCCTTCGAAACCGGTAGAGGACCCAAGGAGCTATCGTCCGATCTCCTTGCTCTGTGTTCCCTACAAGATCCTCGAGCGACTTATCTACGCCCGCGTCGAACCTCTTATTGACCCTCTGCTCCCACGGGAACAGGCGGGTTTTCGACGCGGAAAATCTACCGTGGATCAAGTCACTTTGCTCACGCAAAGCATTGAGAATGCATTCGAAGCAAAAAAGAAGGCCGGTGCCGTCTTTATTGACCTGACAGCTGCCTATGACACTGTCTGGCACCGTGGCCTCACCTGCAAGCTGTTGCGGCTTCTGCCGGACAAGACGACAAGCTCATGGTTCGTATGATTATGGAGCTGATCCGCAACAGAAGCTTCACCCTTACAACTGGCGACAGCAAGCCTAGCAGGTTACGACGCCTGAGAAATGGCGTCCCCCAGGGATCGGTCCTGGCCTCCCTCCTTTTCAACATCTATACACATGATATCCCCTCCATAACCTCCAAGAAGTTCGCCTATGCCGACGACCTGGCGATACTTTGTACATCTGGAGAATGGAAGGAGTTGGAAAGGACTCAGCCAGGACATGACTGCACTCTCGGAATATCTCCAGACCTGGCGACTGAAGCTTAGTCACACTAAAACGGTGACGGCGGCCTTTCACCTCCACAATCGAGAGGCTAAGCGTGAGCTTAAGGTCTGTAACATCGGTAAGACCTTACCTTTCTGTCCAGTTCCCACTTATCTTGGGGTCAAACTGGACAGATCGCTCACATATCGTTCTCACCTGGAAGCATTGCGCAAGAAGTTATGTGCTCGCGTCTCACTGTTGAGGCGACTTGCTGGAACAGGTTGGGGTGCTAGCGCTAAGACATTACGCACAGCTGCCCTGTCTCTGGTCTACTCGTGTTACGGTAAACTTGCTCTCTCGTTCGTCTCCGGTTGAATAACGCGCTAATTGCCACACACAAATCCAACAGTTCAATGTATTGCGTAGCACAACATAGCGTAGCGTAGCGTTAGCGTAGCGTAGCGGTTTTCAACTATTTGAAGACGAGAAAGCCAAATGTCGAACAGCATACAGTTATACACCGGTTCCCAAAAACAATTAAGAATGTCAGACTAGGAAAACATGAGCTTATATAAGGGTATCGCAAACAGATCAAAGAACAGGAAATAATATCACTAAGTAAGATTTCAATTAGCAGTAAAGATAGGAAAGGCGAGGAAAAGACCAAATCTCACAGCTCAGCAAACCCCCGCTGAGAAGAAGGAAATCGAGGAAAGGAAACATTACGTAATGCACTGATATTTAGCGCACGTGTCAGAAAGGAGAAAAGCAGTAAACAACATAGAGAAAACGTTACAAGAATAAAGGCGCGTTTACACATTAGTTCAGCTAGGCGCAGTGAAGTGAAGTTAAGTAGCGCGCAGCGCAAGTGACTGTTTACACATTAGTGAAGTGCTTCGCTGATTGGTGAAGCGCTGATTTTGGTTGTGTTTCGTTGCTGGTAGCAACCACCAACAACTAATCAATTCTGCCGGCAGCGTGGCGCAGTGGTTTGATGCGTCGTTTTCACGATGACCATGATCGCAAGGTTAATGGTTCAACTCCCAACCTAGTCTCGTTGTTGCGTCCTTGGATAAGATGCTTCACGATAATTATCTCTGCTTGGTGAAACCTGGCAAGCAACAAAACAAAGAAGTCAGAAGCACTCGTTCATTATTGGCATAATATCCTCCTATCACGAGAAAGCGACGAGGCGCTGTACGAGCTCGCTTAGGAGTTGCCGGCCGTCTGTCTACCGCACTAAGATGGGGTAATCCCGCTGAGTGCCTTCCCTATAAGCACAACAAGTAAACTTGTCGGTTTGTTCTTCACACTGTCCCTTTAATGCTGAGCGTCAAGCAGGGAAGCTGTGAATACCAATTTTTAAAGTCATTGGTAGACCAAACTCGTAATTGAACCCCAAGTCTCCCGATCCAGAAGCAGACGCTCTATAACACTCGGCTATCTGATCGGTTGTATCAAAATTTAACCGTAAAACTCGGAAACAAAGGCAACTCCTAAGCGAATGTGGATTCGTCCTAAGCATAGCGCCTCCGCCGCTTTCTCGTGATAGGAGAATAAAAATGAAGAAATCAAATCAAGTTAATGACATTTTGGCATGTGTTTTCCGCAAATAAATACTCAGTTTGATCTTGGATTTGAGAGGTCTGTTCTTCTCTACCAGCACAATAAAAAAAAACAGATAAACCAAAATCGAAGCGTAGCCTCGAAGGAAGAGCACGAAAACAGCGAAGCTGTTGGGTTATTTAACCCCATTCTACGCAAAAGGAATTACAATGAAGATTACTAAATTAGCCTTCTGTTTCCAACAAGAGACCGTAAAGATTTTTTGTTTTATAAATCCGCGAAACGCAGTGCAGAGTGACTAAGGATGAAAAAAAAGTGAAATAGTTGTCTTACTTCATTTACTTTAAAAAATTAAAAAAGTGAAGCCCGCGCCATTTGTTTTCATCCTTCAGACGGACCGTCTACCCCCCTCTTCTAATCCAAATTTCATTTTCGCTTTGCTTCAATCAATTGCTTCAACTCGGGAAAAAAGTTAGTTTCTTGACAGTGCCAAAATTAGTAATGGTTGCAGCCTCCTTTCAATTTCCACTTCAAATAGGGCCCTTTATTTCATTTCCACGAAAACCTTTCATATTAGAGCACAACTCAACTTTAACATTATGTATCCTCCAAAACAGGTTCTATATTACCAAAAACCATATGTTTTCTCCACCTTCCCCAACCATAACATTGCACTACATATGTTCTGCCATTATGTTTGTTTATTTCATAAGTTACCATTAAAAACACAAAAGCTTTTTAAATACGCATTAAGCAGCGACAAATATTCGTATAAAGCGATCAACGCGCTAAGGGCTCGCTTAGGAGTTGCCGGCCATCTGTTTACCACACCAAGATGGGGGAATCCCGCTAAGTGCCCTTCCTAACGGCATAACAAGTAAACTTGCCGACTTGTTCTTCACACTGTCCCTTTAATGCCGAGCGTCAAGCAGGGAAGCTGTGATTGAATACCAATTTTTAAGTCATTGGTTTGACCCGACTTGGAATCAAACTCAAGTCTGCAGCTCCCGAGGCGGACGCTCTTACCACTCGGCCATCTGAGCTGTATGTTGTACAAGAGCAGCTTTTTGCGTAACACCACATAAACTTATGATCAAAAATACATTGTTACTGCAGATACTGAGCCACGGCAGATGGCCGCTTCACCGGCTTTCGTCATGATAAAAATGTTGTGGGCAAAGCGAGTACGCAAATAATGTGAAAATAAACGGCAATAAATGAGCTTATCCGAAATCTCTCTTAACGAGTATGCAAAACTGCAGTTCTCCCGATGACCGCAATCAGCATGTTTTGAGACAAGGACATTAGAACAGCAGTATGTTTGCCCGGTAGCTTGTTCGGCAGATTTTAAAAAACATAAACACAAAAGTGAAATTAAAGATAGCAGTTCCATGCAACACAATTTGACGGTTTGCTTTCCAGAAACGAAAAACGTCATTCATAGCAAAATCAGTAAATTTTGCTACTTAGGCCTAATATTGCAAGATTCGTTTGGTTTTTGAGGAACACAACGCAAATTGTTGCTTTGGTAGCCTTTACTTGAATTAATCATCATCGGAGGACCAGTAACTCTGAACGGCTTGAATTTAATGTAGGAGAAATACCCGCAGTCACGCGACTGAAACACCAAACTAAAAAAGATTGCTATAACAACTTGCATCTTCATTTTTGCAATGTCGTCCGCGCTTCCTCAGCCGAAGCGATACTTGCTTGCATAGCTTTCGTTTGCAATTGCAATCTTATTGAATCCAGCAATTTTTGTGCCTCTTGAGCCATACTAAAAAAAATGAAAAGTTGGATCATTGACATTTTCTGCATAAGCAAATAAAAATCAGTGTTAAGTGCAGCTATTTTTGCAGTATTGACATGAAAATTAAATCCTGTGTAATTTCAAACCTTTTATTTCATTTTAGCATACTGTATTAAAAGTAAAAGTTGGAGACAGCGGGTGTTTTAAATACACATTGTGTAGCGTCTAGCGGGAAGCTGCGAATACAATTTTTGAAGTATTTAGTATGATTTTTTTTTTGATTGATTTCTTCATCTTTATCCTCCTATCACGAGAAAACGACGGAGGCGCTATGCGTAGGACGAATCCAGACTCGCTTAGGAGTTGCCTTTGTTTCCAAGTTTTCCGCTTGAATTTTCTTCTGACTTCTTTAATTTGCTGCTTGCCAGATTCCACCAAGCATAGATAATCATCGTGAAGCATCTTATCCAAGGACGCAACAACGAGACTAGGTTGGGAGGTGAACCATCAACCTTGCGATCATGGTCGTCGTAAAAACGACGCTCCGAATCACTACGCCACGCTGCCGACGTATGATCTCACCGAAAATAAAATCCAGTCTTTCTGCTACCAAATGGACGCTTTTCACCTATATACAAAGCGCTGGTAGCCTACTGTATTAAGTTACGGTAATTACAAACTTTTCCATTTTTAAATATCGATAAACACAAACACCACTTTTAAATACCATTTTCAAACCTTTTGCATTTTTAAATAAATACAAATTTGGTATTTTAAAACACAAACCAAATAAATGAAGTTGCTTGTACATTTTAGTATCAACAATATTCGAAGATTTGTACCTTTAGTTCTGCTGCTTTCCAAAAAAAAAAAATTTAGGTTAGAGGTAACAACATCTTCTTTGCATTCGCTTTCATCAACTTTCTTTTGCTTTCTTAAAAATTTTGGACCTGCATAAAGCACGAATGAATTGTTTAGACAACCAATGACCAATCAAACAGGAGAGCAAAAATAATAAAAAAGTCAACAGTTTTAAGAATGAGAGCTTTAATTTAAAATTGCAGGTATTTTGTCTCCTAGAAAATAGGAGAGCAAAAATAATAAAAAAGTCAAAAGTTTTAAAACTTCAATATCGCAGGTATATCACTATTGCATAATATCGCAGGTATCCTATATCACTATTCAACTTGTATACAAACGACACATACCGGTATCCAAAGATTTAACTCGACTCCGCTTTTTGCTTTGTAACTCTGATCTGCTGGGTTCCTGAAACTGGACTGCATCTGGGCTACTGTGTTCGGAAACATCTGGTGCTGTACAGTGTACATACTGATTCTGAATGGCTCAGGGACTGGGGTGACATCCATTGAGAAGAACTTGGCATAGAATCTTCTTTTTCCAATAATTGTCTCCAATCTACTTTTTGGTTGTCTACATCAACCATGTTGAAAGATATGCTGCGCAAAAAAAAAAATTCACTCACCAACTACCTCAAACATTTTCTGATAATGAAAAATTTGCATTCAGTATTAAAATTCTATGCTCATCTATAATATTGCTTTCAGTCAATGCAGCATGTCATTGGTATAGAATCCCACTTCAAAACAAAATAACAAAACGGTAAAGCAATGAGTAAAAGTAAAACTAATTTTGCCCAAATCTAACTTTACTAAACGACATATAGCTTGCTTCAATTCCATTAGCGAAGGGGCGAAATAATTCGAGGGCAGCATCGCTTCAAACAACAAACATTATAGCAAGTTTATTTTAGTTAAACTGCGCTACATCTGTGCGGCGGCAATTTTGGATAAAATGCTTCCCAATGATCATTACTGCTGGAGGAAATCCTAACATGTTGCAAATTAGAAAAGCAAAACATCACCAGCAAAACTCGGATGAATATTCAATTTTTTGTGAAAGGAGGTTAAAATGAAAAAAAATCAAATCTTCCTTATACTCGCCGTATTACGCCGAAGCGTGTAACGAGTTGTGGGGCCCATCTCCGCGGCTTAGCGCCTGGGCTACACAGCTCCGAAGAAACGTCGCAACGGTGGCGAGTCGTTGGCGACACTGTGCCGATTTGACCGGTCCGGGAATCGAAGCCCTGACCTCCCGCACCGAGAGCGTGCGCTAAGCAACTGAGCTAACGGCCGGTTGAGGTTAAAATAAAGAAACTAATTAATTGTTAGCCGTTACGTCACAGCATATCCATCTATGCGCATAACAACTGCAAGATACCGAGACAGCAATATCCAAACACTAAATAAATACGGTGAAAACAAGAAAAATTGCTTTTCTTGTCGATTGCTATCAAAACACTATTAGTCATAACTAAACGCAAACCTTTAGCAGTTAGCATAGACCATGAGACGCCCTAACACCAAACACAAGCAAGTTGCAATCAGGCTAGTAAAAATGTCAAACTAAGATCGAAACTCTCCAGGACCACTGACAAAAATTACTTTTCAATTCAATATATACATGTACCACTAATGTAAACATGACTTCAGACAAGCAATAAACTATTACCACTTATCCGTACAGTTTTTATAACATGTATTGATAAAAAAGTTGTTGTATAACTGTTTTGAACTTACCTTCTGTAGTGCATATGAGGCTGGATAAAAGACATAACTTCATACAGATTTCATTTCTGCTGTGGTGTGAAACTATCGCCAGATCAGCTTTTGTCTAACCTCTCCTTCTCCTTGTTGAATTTGGTGCGCAAATTCTTCCACACACTTCTGCACTCTGCAGGAGTAGTCATGGTTACAACGTTAATGAGGAGTTATGCAAGCACACTCATTAACCATGCTTCTGGCATGATTTAGGCATTACAAAGCAGACGTTTGGATGCATGGTATTAGAAGCAAGCATCGTTTAAACAATAATGTTTTTACAAGCTGTCAAATTTTATTGTTTTTTTATCCATTGATTGATTGAGCATTTTTTAACGTCTAAAATCTCAGTTTGACAAGTTTTTACCAGGATGAACAAAACAATCACACAATTTTGGTAACACACATATACATTGCAGAAATTGAACCTCCAACAAGCACAGCTTATTTTATTGAAGCACCTTAATTTGTGTAACAGTATAACGTAATTTATTACAGTATATACTATTTTACAAAAAAAATTGTAAGAAGTACTGATACTTTAACGAAAGCAGATGGCACAACTTAAAAAGCAAAAGAAAGCAAAGTATATAGGGTATAGGATTATGCGCCAATATCACAGGTACTGTGCAGATCAAAATCAAAAATGTAGGCCTGCATAGTTCATTGCAATACCTTTAATCGGACAACCACACACTGCGGAAATGCTTTTCCAAGCATTTTGGCGAATATATTTGTTTCGGTATGCCTCTTTTGTCACATCATGGATGAATGGCAATTTCAACACTTCAAGAATTGAAAGTTTTTTCCAATTATCAGCGTGATTCATTTCGAATGACACAGTGATATGAAATGTAAACAACTAGGCCTACAGCAATATAGTTAATAATGCAATATACAGGTAGTGAACCTTAAAATAAAAACAACCATTGGTCACTGTCAGATACTATATTGAGTAAAAAAATTGAAAGAAAAATTGCACAAAAAACTGTTAACATTAAGCAAATAAATAAATAACAAAGGGTATTTTCAAATTATATTGAACTGAAAATTCAACAGTAATTGAGGGAGACTGCGAAGTGAGCTTGCGCTCTTGGCCACCTGTTAAATATGTCAAATGCGATCGGCTCCAGCTGCGAATCAAACCCGTCACGTAGGATCTGTCACCTGCGCGCGGTACCGCTAGGCCATGTCGCAAAGCCGGCTAGTACGGTACCATGACGGTAAGCCTATATTTGTTAATCATTCAACTGCTACCGTACTTCTCAGTGCAGTCTATCAGTCCTAATATTGGTGTTTTGAAAAGCCTGTCATTACCCAACTGATAGTTTTTCACACATAGTCACTAGCAGTTATATGACCACAGATAGGCATAGGCATCTACTGGTACCGTATATACCAGTACTAGTCATCCTGTCAACTGACTTTAAAAAATTAAAATATACCGGTACATATGACATACCAGTTGTCTAAACTATGAGTCTTTGAATAAAATATGCTTAGCCAAACTTGCTTGTTTACTACTTAGATAGGCCTATATACCAGTCTATACTAGTACCTCAACAGATAAACAATTTTGTTTCTCTGACCCTGTGGCCCTAAATTATAAAACAAGGTTGGGCAGTTGGTTATCGGTACCCATGATAAGGATTACAGGTACGATAATTAGCCCTTGGGGAAAAGTTACCTTTATACTGTTAACCTACCGGTACCGATACATTGTCACAATAGCAACTGTCCATACTCAGTACTGATGGCTGATCCTACCCTCACCCAGCACCCAACTCTTTGCTACAGACAGGCGGCCTACTGGCCTAGGTTGGGTGGCAAGTAACTTACCGGTACCCTGTGTTTGGTGGCAACAGTCCAAAAAAAGAGCATAGTCCAGTAAACTAGTACAGGCCCATTTAAGCATAAAAATACCAGTAGCCAACCGTTTTTGTAAAAGCCTATCCTTGCCCAAATTAGTCTACTACTTTACTAGGCTTTGTACACTAGCGGTTACTCTTCAACTACAAAAAAATTAAAATATTTGATTTAGATCAAACTGCAAATCTTGGATAAACTATTCGTAGCAAAACTTGCCTATTAACCACCTATAAACTCCCTGCACATAAACACTTTGATCTCTCACGCCCTCTGGACCTATTTTCGTTAGTAGCAGTCGACCTATAAACCGCGCGCACCTAGGCTCAAAAGTGGCTTTGTAGCTACTTGGTGCACTGCACTTCACTTCACTTCACTTCACTGAAACTCTTGCGAATCGCTGCACCCGGCACAAAGAAACAAACAAAAACCTGCGCGTAGCTTCACCAATGTGTAAACGCGCCTTAACACTCCAAACTTCATTAATCAACGTCTAAAACTTGCCGTAACATAGCCCCCCCAATTTACGAATTACATACGGAAATTAAACAAATAAGACGGCAAGTATTAACTTAACAAAAATGCAAGAACAGTATAGGCCTACAGTTTTAAGCTAACAATTTCAAACAAAACGGAGAAATCTTCAAACAAACAGCTGCTTTAAGATTGAGCGAAAGGTTAACAGCACAGGATTTTACCGTAAAATTCACCAATATGAAACATACACAAAAAATCAAAACAAATCAAAAATAGCTCATAGCCAACCTTTAAACACAAACGTAGCTTTACTTAAGTTTAAATCATCCTCTGGGTGGCGCCCTCGAGTTGTGATCCACTATCTCAAGCGATTTCTTATTGTGACTAACACATTACGATATTTAAATTAAAATGTAACTGTTGAAACAACAAAACTGTAACCACACCACAAAATCGGTCAGCAGAAATGACAAGGATTAAATAACAGCACTGAATAAGCATGTGACAGAATTCAAATATCAAAGCCATTTACGTTAACGTTCGTAATTAACGGAAAACATCATCACAAACAATGAAAGTAACAGAACGTATGCACAAAATATTAATGAAGAGAAATAAAATTATTACCGCTCTATACCTTTTGGAGGCATACTGAAATTCTAGTAATTTAAGAGATTAAAGACTTTGACAACCAATAATAATGGAAAACAAAAAAAACACAAATGCACACAAACAAACAAAAGAAAACACACACACAAAAGTTGAAGCGAAGCGTAAGCGTGAAAGACAGCCGCTGCTGTAGACAGTCCGTAACAGTCCATAAAAGCTCATATCAGTTTACACAGTTTTGAAATTGGGCGACGAAATGTCTTATTTTGGGATTTGACCATCACTTGGCGGACGTGGCCCAAGTCGTCTGGGAAAATTTGAATGATGCGGCCCAAAGGCCATTTCCCTCGGGGTGCAGCTGTATCTGCCAACAAAACGACATCTCCGATCGCAAAATTCGGTTTGACACCAGACCACTTTTGGCGCGTTTGCAAAGTTTGTAAATACTCTCTTCGCCATCGATGCCAAAACAAATCCGACAGGTACTGAATTTGGCGCCATCTTTTGCGGACAAAGTTGTCTTTACAATCAAACTTTCCTGGAGCTTGTTGCGCTGTAGGACGAAACATAAGTAGATGATTTGGGGTCAGTGGCTCTTCTCCCTCTGGATCCATGGTGATTGGAGTCAACGGACGTGAGTTAACGACGTGTTCTGCTTCTGAAAATAAAGTGAGTAGAGCATCGTCAGTGAGAGGTTGTTGAGTGGTTATAGCAGACAAAACCCGTTTAATGGAGCGAATGACCCTCTCCCAAATTCCTCCCATGTGGCTGGCGTAAGGAGGATTAAAGTTCCATCGGATTTGTTGTTGCTTCAGTTGCTCTTCGATGACACTCTGGTTTAGCTCTTGCAGGGACCGTCGCAGCTCCTTATATCCTCCCACTATATTCGTGCCGTTGTCGCTGTAAAACATGTGAGGTTTGCCCCTGCGGTTAATAAAACGCCTAAGAACATTAATGAAGGCATCAGTTTCCAGAGAAAATCCCACTTCAAGATGTACTGCACGCATCGTAAGGCAGGTGAAGACGCACCCATATCTCTTTACCTGGCTTCTGTTTTGTTTCACCATTAAGGGGCCAAAGAAGTCGATACCTGTAAAGTAGAAGGGAGCATTACCCGAAGTAACGCGACACAATGGGAGGTCTGCCATGTATTGGACACCAAAAGAAACGTTTCTGCGTTTGCAGAACAAACAAGCTCCCAAGACTTTTCGCACGGTACCTGCCCCTTTTACAATCCAAAATCTCTGCCGAAGACTTGTCCACGTATGAGACGCTCCACTGTGTCCAACATTCCGATGATACTTCTCAATCAGAAGACAAGTGACGTGAGAATCAGGAGGCATGATGATTGGATGCTTCACATCTAGCTCGTATGTACCTCTTCGTAGTCTCCCTCCAACTCGAAGTACTCCTGAAAGATAAATCGGACACAGCTTTTTCAAAGAATTTCCAACTGATTTACCTGATGAGTCGCCTTTTAAAAGTTCATAATCACGGAGATAAAATTCTCGTTGAATCGTAGAAATAATCGCAACTTCGGCCTTCGCAATTTCGTCCACTGTCAAGCTCCCAGAAGAAGTCGAACGCTTCAGCCATTTGTTGCGCAGACGTAGAATCCAAGCCACCGCCTTCTTGAGCCTGTAAAAAGATGAAAATCGCGCGAATCTTTGTTCAAAATCGGTAGGACACGTTACCACGTGGGACACCGCCACAGGACGCTTTAAGATTGCAAACTCTTCTGGTAGATCCGGAAAATCACAAGGAGAACGTGGCCAACTGCTTCTTGGTTCCTGCAAAAAGGTAGGTCCGCTCAACCAGCGTCCAAGCGATTGGTTTACTGTAGTGGCTCTAGTTCCATCGTCAGCTGGATTGCATGCACTTTCTACGTAATGCCATTGATCAGGGTTGCTCGCCTCTTCAATTTCGGACAACCTGTTGGAAACAAAGACAGGAAATCGTTTGGAAGTATTCCTAATCATATATATGACTACCAAAGAGTCCGTCCAGAAAAAAGATTCTCCTTCAAGTCCATCCAGCTCTCTTCTCAAAACTGTGTCCACACGAGATGCCATTGTAGCCGCCACTAACTCGAGTCGAGGAATGGACACTGTCTTGATAGGGGCAAGACGCGACTTCCCCATTAAAAAACTGCAAATTATTGAATCATCGGGTGCAATCACACGTAAATAACTCACCGTACTGTAAGCAACGGATGAGGCGTCGGAAAAGTGATGTAACTGCGTTTGCAAGTCGGAATATCTCAGACTGGATCTTATCAAACAACGAGGAACGGTTACCTGGGCTAGATTCTGTAAGTCTTCAAGCCAGCGTATCCAAGTTCGTTCATCTTCGCACGGTAAGGCTTCATCCCATGCGAATTTTCTGCGACACAAGTCCTGGAGCAATAACTTTGCGGTTAAAACTACAGGCGCTGCAAAGCCCAAAGGATCAAACAGTGAACTTACGGCAGAAAGGATACCTCGGCGAGTAACAGGTTTCTCTTTTAAGCAAAGTTCAAACTTAAAACAATCTCCCTTCAAATCCCATTGCACTCCCAAAACACGTTCGCTTAAATCGGTACTGGTTAAGTTAACCTTTGATTTGACTTGTGCATCGCTGGGGATCGATTGCAAAACGCTTGAGCAATTAGAAATCCATTTGGTAAGCTGAAACCCTCGTTTTCGTAGCAGCTCTGAAACTTCGCGCACCAGTCGCGCGGCTTCGCCAATCGTCGGAGCAGAAAACAAACAATCATCCATGTAAAAATTACGACGGATAAGTTGCCTCACCTCGTCATCAAATTCATTCTTCTGGTCTTCAGCGGATTGCAGCAAGCTGAACTGAGCACAAGCAGGTGAGGACGTAGCTCCGAACAGATGTACATTCATTTGATGAGTCACGGGTTCAGATGTTAAGTCACCACCAGGCCACCATAAAAAACGTAGGTACTGCCTATCTTTCGGGTCCACAAACACTTGATGAAACATTTCTTTAATGTCACCCACAACAGCTACATTTTCTTTACGAAACCTTGTCAGCACTCCGATTAAACTACTCATGAAATCAGGACCTTTTAAAAGTTGAGAATTTAACGAGTTACCTGCGAATTCTGCCCCACAATCAAATACCACACGTATCTTCGGCTTGTGTGGATGCAAGACGGGATGATGAGGAAGGTACCATTTCGTATCTGACTCTAGTTCTGGTTCAACCTGTTCAGCATGTCCCTGTGAAATGTATGATGATACTGCATCAACGTACCTGGATTTTAAAGATGAGTCTTTCATCAGTCTCCTTTTCAGATAAGAGAGTCGTACACGTGCTTGTTCATAATTATTCTTCAGTCGAGGTGCTCCAGGCCTCCATGGCAACGCTACTTGGTAATGTCCATCAACAACTGACTTTGAATTTTGTAAAAGCTGCAGAGCGTAACGGTCTTCTTTGGACATAGATGTGTCATAACTCTGCCGTGAAGGAACTCTATCTAGGCGCCATAAGCACTCAATTTGAGAATTTATCAATTGCTCCGAAGTACTTACAAAATTGACCGACACTGAGGATTCCTGATTCCCGATGAACTTCGGACCGACTATTGACCAACCCAACGTCGTACGAACTGCGTATGGCTGATCAGTGGCACCTCTCCTTTCTTCAGCAACCCAAAAGGCTTCCGGAGCATTTAAACCTATCAAAAGCAAAACCTCTCCTTGCACCATGGGGAAAGATATATTTTGCAAATGCGGCCAAGCTTTCAACTCATCTGTGGATAAAGATGGATTAGGACTGACAGGTAAACGATCCACCGACAACACATCTCGTAAAACCAGAGTCTCATCTCCAGCTAAAGAACAAACGGTCAAATTTACCTTACACCCTTGTCTTAGCGTTTGCTCGTTGACTGTAGAAATAGAAAACTTAGCAGGCTCCCCAGACACTTGCAATTGATCCAGCAAACGCTTGTCGCACAATGAAGTTGTGGATCCTTGATCCAAAAAAGCGTACGTCATCATAGACTTACCACAAGTTACTACTTCCACTGGTATCACGTTCAAAAATACATTGCTGTTAGACTTCACCGCAGAAGCTCCGTGAAATTCGAGGTTGCATTCGTAGTTGGTTGAGCGGTTGGTGCAGGTGTGGCTGTAGCGGATTTTGTACTGGTACTGGCACTACATGGTGTAGCAGGGGATTCTTCTCGTCGCGAACAATGAAGTAGACTATGGTGCTTCCGGTTGCAACCGACCACCGTACAAGCAGGTCTAGAAAAACAATACTTCGCAACATGTCCTCGCTTACAGCAATTATCACACAACCGCTTTTGTCGCATAAATTGAAGGCGCTCCTGAACAGGCTTTCGGCGGAATTCCGAGCAGTCCCACAAACTGTGATTAGACAAACAAAAGGCACATTTATTATTCAATGATTGCTGATTTTTAGCGCCCGAAACCAAAGTTGAATGCGTAGAGAATTTAGTTACCTTTTGACCGACGGTTTTCTTGCTCTTTTGTCCAACTGCTGTTGAATACGATGACTTGACAATATTCGCTTCATTGAGCACAAAACGTTTAAGATCAACAAAATTGGGTTCACGACCTTCACTTTCTATCGCTGCTGAAAAGCGTAACCACCGCGTTTGTAGTGAAGCGGGTAGACGACGTACAATTTTTGCAATATTCTCAAAACAATTTAAGTCAGAAAAGCAATGTAAATGTTCCAAAGTCGTACTGCACTCTTCTAATTTTTGAGATAAAGAAATTAGTGCGTTTGAATCATCACATTTAATGTCGGGTCCTTCTAGAAGGGTTTTGATGTAAGCTCTTGCTATTGTGTTCTTTTTGCCAAAATTTTCGTACAAAACTTGCTTGGCCTTTGCTAAACCCTCGGCCGGATTTAAAAGCAAACAATATTCAATCAGAGATTTAGCCTTACCGGTACAATGTTGAATCAAGTAAAGAAGTTTTCTTCTATCATCGGGCTCACTTTGTTCAATTGCGGTTTCAAAAGTAAAGATGAATCGAGAGTAGGTTGTAGGATTGCCGTCGAATTTAAAAAGTTCCAAATTTGGTTTAGCCATCGCTTCTTTCATTACGTCAACTACAGCGTTCATAGATTCTCGGAGTTGCGGGCGTGTCTCTGACGGAATCTGTAACTCGCTGACACGGTCGATGTCATTAGAGCCATCGAGCTTTTGAGTTGCCGGCCTGTCGCGCTCAGCGCTCGGCTGATCGATAGCATTTACATTAAAATCATAGTCAAGATTTAAAGGATTTGAATACACAAAGCTTTTTTCAAGCAACTTGCCTGGCGAAGGCGTGAGCGGTTGAGACGTTTCTGGCAAAATATCATCGGCTGGAATGTAACCACCACGTTCGAGCTCCTCTTCAAACACCTGTCTCTCGATGGAAGCTTCCTTAAGTTCATGCGTAGCTTTTAGTAACTCACGGTTTCGTTCCAGTTCCGCTTCTTCTGCTTCACGTTGTCGTTTAAGATTAGCTTCCATCGTTATACGTTTGAGTTCGGCTTCCAAAGCCATGCGTCTCAGCTCTGCTTCCTCAGCGTCGCGTTTGCGCTTGAAAGCGGCCTCTGCTTCCAACAAGGATTGTTTTTCCTGCAACTGCACCAGACGTAAACGTGCGACCTCTTCCTTAGCCACAGCTCTAGCTTTAAGAACGCTACTTGAGCAGCTAATATTACTTCGAGTTTTAGATCTAAGAGAACGCGACACGCTTAATATACTTGCTACTTTACTTGCGTCCACATTTGCTCGTTCCAACCATTGAGATGCCTTTTGATCAAATTTCGCTTTGCTTTCGTGAAGTGTCTGCACCTCGTTCACCAGAGAATCTTTCACAGCGGGATCAGAAATCTGTAGAAGCACCTGTTCTTGATCGCAATAAGTTTTATTAACTTTAGCAACAATGTTTTGGAAAAGCTCAGAATTTGTGTCTTCTTGCATCTACGAATACGCTTCTTCATACAAACATTGCAATTTTTCATTTAAGGTAGCATACTTCTTACCAAATTCCATATCTGAACCGGAATATCGTTCAAACAGTTGAAAACTTTTTCATGTTACGGTAAACTTGCTCTCTCGTTCGTCTCCGATTGAATAACGCGCTAATTGCCACACACAAATCCAACAGTTCAATGTATTGCGTAGCACAACATAGCGTAGCGTTAGCGTAGCGTAGCGTAGCGGTTTTCAACTATTTGAAGACGAGAAAGCCAAATGTCGAACAGCATACAGTTATACACCGGTTCCCAAAAACAATTAAGAATGTCAGACTAGGAAAACATGAGCTTATATAAGGGTATCGCAAACAGATCAAAGAACAGGAAATAATATCACTAAGTAAGATTTCAATTAGCAGTAAAGATAGGAAGGGCGAGGAAAAGACCAAATCTCACAGCTCAGCAAACCCCCGCTGAGAAGAAGGAAATCGAGGAAAGGAAACATTACGTAATGCACTGATATTTAGCGCACGTGTCAGAAAGGAGAAAAGCAGTAAACAACATAGAGAAAACGTTACAAGAATAACACTCCAAACTTCATTAATCAACGTCTAAAACTTGCCGTAACAACTCGACTGCCGAGTACTGCGCACCAGTCTGGTGCCGCAGCGTGCACATACGGCTTATCGACAGTGTATTAAATGACGCCTTGCGCATTGTCACTGCTTGCCTGCGTCCCACTCCATCGGTCTACCTTCCGGTTCTTTCAGGCATCCAGCCAGCTGAGCTTCGCCGCCAAGGAGCGACACTCTCCCTAGCCAACCGCAGCTCCCTGGACCCTGACCACATCTTACATGGCCAGTTTCATGAGTCACAGGACATATGTAGGGAGAGATTGAAATCTAGACGCTCATTTGTACCTGCTGCTCGGAAATTACTAGACAGTCATTCTGAGATGGACGTCCGTACAGCCGAGTGGACGAACACGAAATGGGACATGGAGTACTCTGCCAACGCATTGTCACTCCACGCTTTCATTCCCAAGGCTAGCTCCAGACCCTTGGGTATGGGTCTGCCGAGGGCAGCCTGGGTCAAGCTCAACCGTCTGCGTTCTGGTGTTGGACGTTTCTGTTCGTCCATGTACAAATGGGGTCTCGCTCCTCTAGCGAATTGTGAGTGTGGTGCCAGTGAACAAACCGCAGATCACATCATCTCACAGTGTCCCATACATCGAGCACCCCGAGGTATGTTTGGTCTAATGGTTTTGGATGATGAAACAAGATGCTGGCTGAAGTCCCTTACAGTCAGCATCTGACCCAAGCAGTTTGGTGGCCAGGGTGGTAAAAGGATAAACCCTCGGCCTTGGTCCTTTCATCTGTCTTGGAAGAGATGCCCCGCCAAACGACGACGACGACGACGAGCAGCCTACAAAAGTTTGTTTAGGCATCGCCACTCGCTAATACTCCGTTCTTAGTTTGATGGCTAGAAGAAAGAGCCTTTTAGTTTCAATCTCTGAGCTGGATCAATGTGAAAGCCATGCAGCAAAGCTAGCTCTGGGGGGGAGAGGGTTCAATTTCGTTTTTTGTTTCACAGATTCGGAATAGTTCCACAGAAAAATTATTGTTAATTCTATTACCACCACTCTACCCCAACGAGAAATAGACATAAGAAAGTGCATAAAATCAAAACCTGAAGCGGCATCGAACTCCGACCCCACGCGTCGCAGTCCAGCATACTGACCTATACACCACGCCGCTGTTGCAAAATTCACTGCAATTTTTCTACTCATTTCAATCTACAACCATTCCGAAATATGCGTAGGTATGGCTTTCCAGCTTAACGTGTGACTATAACGTAACAAAGAAAAACAAATTGTGTCCAATTTCAATATCATATCAAAAAATATTAGATCGCCAAATTACGTTATCCTCGGAAAACTATCCAGACCGATATTAAAAGAAATTACTATAACAATGCCCCCCCCCCCCCCCCTTTTACTGTAATTTCTGGGAACGTCCTTGCAGTGTTAGAAGTGTTAAAAATGGTTTATGGTGGTAATAAGACTAAAAATTCGTACAAACTCTGCTCTTAACCCTCAGCTTTTGATTAGGAAATGCATGGAAAAGATACTGCAGCGCTAAACCGCCTGTTTTCGCTGCCTGTACTTTGAGGATTCGTCGACCACTTCACACAACAGGTTACACAGACATATTTCCCGGAACTTATTTTTACGTATGTGCCACATGCAGCAGCAACAGTCACACCCATTTTAATTCGGAATCTCTTCTTCCGCAGTTTGCCCAATCGTGGGGATCCGGATTCAGCAAACCCTAGCTTTAGGAGCCTTGCATCAAAAACTGAAGACCAAAAAGGTTATTTAGTTGCTTAGCTGGAATAAACATCTTGAAAATTCATCTTGATTTCACTCACCCGCAAGGGGCACCCCAGGCCCATAGCGATACGCCACTGCTGTAAGATTACAACCAAATTAAACAAAAAAAAAAAGATTTCGACCAGATTTGGATGCCACTAAATCTCTTTTATTCAGGGTTAAAACTAAGGTATTTTTTTTATAAAAATAAACAATGTTGTTATTGTCAAAACAAGCATTGCTCCGGGATAGTAAAAAACGTGTTTTAAATTTGATGTTCCTTGTATTTCAATAAAAAACAATGTTTGAAATTATCATTTACATTTCTAGTCATGAGAATATCAGCTTTCCTGTACAACTCTATCAGAGAAGCCACAGCTTCTAAAATAACCTTTTCATTAACAGGATTCTAGTGTGACATATACGCCCACTTCTAAGTTCCATAAAGTAAATATAAACACCAACACTACTAAACAGCAACGAAATTGCATATAATATCAGTGTTTAGTAACATCCGGGCAAACTGCTAAACCCGTACTTAGTTTGGTGTAACGAAACCCTCACAAATCGGAAAATGGACGAAGTCGAACCTTTTTAAGGTTACAATGATAAAATAAATCCACACAGTTCGCTGTGATTGCCGCAATTACTTTCGAAACGCAGCACGATCTGACAAACGTGCTTTTTACAGACACGAATGCGTATAATTCGTCGCTCTATCGCAAGCTGTTCAGTGTTTACAATGGAACCGCAGTATACAAAATACCAGCGTTTATTGTAACTTGTACCTTGATTCCATCGAACTTGAATTTTCTTTCCGAGTAAAATTTAAAACTTTGTGGAACGAAATTCAGATATTGGAAAGAACTTCTTAATTTTCTTTGTTTACTGGTGTGTGTATCTACCTACGCTGGTCATTGAATTTGGTTGAAATCTTACCACGAAACAAGAAAATCAAGAAGTTCTTTTTAACATCTAAATTTAGTTCAACACAGGCATTTCTAACCAAGTGTTCGAAATATTTTTGTTTTGATTTTGCATGCGTCACTGCATTTCTACACTTTATGTTCATTAAATAGAAATGGACATCGACTTTTCAGGTATTTAGAATAAAGTTTGTTTTCGTACTTTATAGCTGTGAGGAGATATCCGGGGTAAATCATGGGTGAATAGATACTTTTATATTGTCTCCGACTTTGCGCCTTTTTCGGAAAATAATGAGAGGTTGAGGTCGTTCAGTAGATCACGAAGTTTTTCCGAGTGTTAAAATTTAGTCATTCAGGGGGCGGTAATTTCGTTAGTTAAGTGTTCTAAAAAAAGTTCAATGCCATCCTGAGTTATTTTTCGGCAGTACGATCGTTTGGTTGTACTACTGAGATTACACAGATACTTAATACATTCCGGTAAATGATTAAAAATATCTTCTTGTAAAACTATGGACGAAACATGGAACACGTATTAACATAGGCATGATCAATTACTAAACTACATGATGCGCAAATTCTGGTTGGTATGTTGTTAATTTGTGCGCATCGAATACCATTTATATGATTTGTATAATTAGCAGTTGTTGGTGATTCGCCAATTTTGTCATCAGGAATATTAAAGTCACCTAATACTAAATATTGTTGGTTCGACGTAAGAGATTTAAGGATATGCACGAAGGCGTTTTCGCACTGCTTAGTTTCTTCGTTAAAGTCATGTGGGTGTCGGTAGACTGATCCCACAAATACTGATCTTTATAATTCAGGATAAGTTTAACCCAGACATACTCAAATTGTTCAGCTTTAATCTTAAGTTGCGATAATTGTCTGGATTTTATGCCATCGCTTACATAAACTGCGGATCCACCTGCATTAGAATCAGATTTGCAGTAATACAAGTTATATCTCGAAAGATCGCAAAACTTCATATTGCGATCTGTAAGTCTTGCCTCGCTGATGAAAAGCACTTCGACTTGGTTTGAAAATTGATTTAAAAAGAGGTTCAAGTCGTTCAAATGTTTTTCAAATCTCACAATGCTTACTTACATGAACAATGAAAACGAGTGCTTTGGCAAGTTTGTAGGTTAATGCTGCTTAAACGGCAAATTTTGCAAGAGTTAGGTATTCGCAAGAATTGTTATCAAACATAGCTGCTGTATGACATGACCCGTCTTTACCGAAATATACAACGCACAAGCAAAACATACAATAATTTAAACTAACTACAATTTTTTCAAATCATTTTTAGTTCTTAAAATTATTTTTTCACTTTCATCATCTTTTCTTGTGTCTGGGTCCATAAAATTGACATCCCAAATTCTTTGGCTTTCTGCTTTGTTTACCAGAATAATCTTTTGCGTCTTCGGGTACCTAAGGTTTTCGTAAACAAATAAATTTCTCATGTTGTCAACCGGAAAGTCCGCGATATTTTTAACTTTAGAGCAATTGGCGTAAATTTCGTTCCGTTTAAGGCGGTTGACCAAGCGAACTATGATTGTAGGATGTCTACTCTTATAGTTTAGCATATCATGTTTTTATTTACTCATATTATAAGTTGGGACAAACAGACTGACCGAGGACGTGAAGTGGGGGAAGGGAGAAACTTATCAAATGAACACCGACTTAAGTATTTCGTTGAAATTATATAATTAGCAAATATTACCATGTTGCTAATCTTCTGATATGTTGCCGAGTTTCCAGTTAGGTGTGCTGGTGGCATATTGTTTGGTTGATTCGGTAGAATGTGGAAACACTCAAGTCGATTGTAAAGCCACGGCTACGAACTTGCAGCATTTTTGACTCAGTTGACAAGAAGTTTGCCAGCCGAGTTCAAGTCCTTTGTCTTGTTTTTACAAGTTCGAGTTCAGTAATTTTTACGAAGTTTAAGTGAAGTTCAAGCAATTTTTGTCAACTTTAGAATAAGTTCAAAACTCAAACAACTTTTTTCAATATTCAGTTCAAGTTGGAGTTGATTTTTTTTTAATTTTTGAGTTCAAGTTCGATTCCGGCAGAAGAAGTCGAGTTCGCATCTCTGGTTAAAACGTGATTTGTTGAATTTCAAGCAAATATTGTCAAAAGCAGTCCACACTTCTGAACATCTACCGATTTCGTGAAACTTCAACACAGTGTTTCCCAAACTTTAAAAAAAACGCTGTGCGTTCCCTTTACAATTTTTTTCGCTCACTCACGGTCCCCCGTAAATTTTGACATTAATTCTGGTTCAGCAGCAGAAAAAAGTTAGCCTGGCTGTGACGATGTTCAACATAAACTGTCAAGTGTATTAGGTCACCTGCTGCATGCAAGCAAAACAAGCAAAGTTCATTCATCAGATTTCCATGCACAGCACATTATGAAGGGTGTATTCGCTAGGATTTTATTTGACATATGCTATATCAATACCAAATCAGAACTGCACGACCTCTTCGCGGTCCCCCTAAAACTCCTTCGCGGACCCAAAAGATCCCCCCGGCCCCTGTTTAAGAACCACTGTTTTGATCTTTATTCAAATCACTCTTATTTCAGGTTGCTTATGGTTCAACAGAGACGAGCCCAGTGGTTAACTTGATGTACCGAGACGACCCAGATGACAAACGAACCACCACGGTGGGCAGACCACTGGATCACACTGAGGTGAGTTGCTTGAAAATTTCCAGAACGATTTTGCGAGAATCAACGAGATTTCTTTCATGTTAAGTCTGTGGATTGAGTTTATTGCTGACAGCGTTCGAATTACAAAGGCTAA
This sequence comes from Trididemnum miniatum, assembly GCA_964006365.1. Taxonomy (NCBI): domain Eukaryota; kingdom Metazoa; phylum Chordata; class Ascidiacea; order Aplousobranchia; family Didemnidae; genus Trididemnum; species Trididemnum miniatum. The sequence goes on along the minus strand of OZ023234.1, from coordinate 33,176,994 downwards.
GCATTGTTTTTAGAACAAAATTGTCGACCGTGAAGGCAATATTGTTCCTGTGAATACTCCTGGAGAACTTGTATCACGAGGTTATTGCGTCATGCACGAGTATTGGGGAGATGAGGACAAAACTAATGACGTAGTTGATGAAAGAGGATGGTATCATAGTGGGTGAGTTGGCAGTGGAGGGAGATCATGCTGGTTGATTGTTTGTTGTGGGCGGAAGCTGAACGTCTTTGAGAATAATGAGTGCTGTGTCATGCGAGTGTTGTGTCATGCGAGTGCGGTGTCACGCGAGTGCTGTGTCATGTGAGTGCGGTGTCATGTGAGTGCTGTGTCATGTGAGTGCTGTGTCATGCGAGTGCTGTGTCATGTAAGTGCGGTGTCATGCGAGTGCGGTGTCATGCGAGTGCTGTGTCATGTGAGTGCGGTGTCATGAAAGTGCTGAGTCATGTGAGTGCGGTGTCATGCGAGTGCTGTGTCATGCGAGTGCGGTGTCATGTGAGTGCGGTGTCATGCAAGTGCGGTGATAATGATCGAGTTCTTTCAAGTGTATTCAACAAAACAATCAAATGCTTCGTAGTACTCGCCGTAATACGCCAAGGCGTGTAATGAGTGGCGGAGGCCATCTCTGCGGCAAGGCGTGTAATGAGTGGCGGGGCCATCTGTGCAGCAAGGCGTGTAATGAGTGGTGGGGGCCATCTGTGCGGCAAGGCGTGTAATGAGTAGCGGGGCCATCTCTGCGGCTAAGCGTCTGGGCCTCACAGAAAACGTCGCGTTGGCGAGCCATTGATGGCGACACTGTCTCTGATTTGGCAGCCTCTGAAATCAAACCCAGACTTTTTGCGGTGCTAACCATGTGTTTAGCCAGCGCGCCAACCGGCCGGTTTGTTTCAAGTAAATTCCATGTCTCTTTCCAGAAATTTCCACAAGATTTCTTGAAAAAGAGTATTTCTGGCTAACTTAATCAAATTTTCGTTTAAAGGGGAACTGAAGTACAAAAATATTTTTTTACTAAAGGTATTACAAAACACGACAAATTCAAAAATGACATTTAAAGTTTTTAATTGCTTTAAATTAACGAAAAATCGGCGTTTAAAATTTAATACGATTTCTTACAATTGTACGTTTTACGCATTGATGCGTGAAAAAGTTACAGCCGCGATGTTCAACCTTTGGTCAGACAAAGAGATTTCGGTTGTCGAACCCTGCAGTTGTAACTCTTTCACGCATCAATGCGTAAAACGTACACTTATGAGAAATCGTATTAAGTTTTAAACGCCGATATTTCGTTAACTAACAGCATTTAAAAACTTTTAATGTCATTTTTGAATTAGTCGTATTTTTTAAAACCTTTAGTAAAAAAATATTTTTGCACTTCTGTTCCCCTCTAATCATGTTGCTCATTCCCACGTCACACTCCCTGCGTTGCAAGAGAAACGACTTCTTTTCCTTTCCTTGAATGGACGATCAAGAATTTCGATTCTCGAAATTTATTTCTTTAGCGTACTAACCAGTTTGCTGACGTAACGGCAAAAGCCTAAATGATCTTGAAAATTCGAAAAGAAAAAAACAATTTTGTAAAAAAATCTAGTTTGCGTACCAGGAAAGAAACATGTGCACTTGTTGCAGTGCCTCAATAATGACCAATACGCATCGCAGCAGGATAGACGCGAAAAGCGATGAAACGATTTTCAGCTGATGTATTACACAACTTGTACCTACCTCAACATACAGTTTTATACAATATCACATTTAACTCCAATTTTTTTCTTGTCCTGAGACTCATGAGTATAAAAGCAATCTGACGTTGGTGGGCACTCACACCTACCCTGTCCACATGTGGTGGGTGCTCACACCTACCCTGTTTACATATGGTGGACGCTGACACTTACCCAGTCCACATATGGTGGGCGCTCACAGCTATCTCTGTCCACACGTGGTGGGGACTTACACCTACCCTGTCCAGTGTCCGCATGTCCAGTTAAAGTATTTTTTAAAGCCCGCAAACTCTTTGCATCACAATTAAATTTTTGACGTCATAACCTCTTGTTTCAATTAATTATGACATCAGAAATTGATTATGATGTAAAAACCCATGGGCTTTCGGCACCACTTAAACTGGACATGTGGACAGGGAAAGTGTGGTTACAGTGCCCTTGGACATCACATTTCGTGGCCGGTGGCTTAAATACAACTCAGTTAAACCAAGCAGGGTTAGTGGTTCCGAAATAAAGAATCTAAAATCGAGAACAACTCAAACTGGTTTGTAATTCGATTTTTCCTGCATCGCTTTTGCCAACTTTTTTCTGGAAAAATCAAATCTTCAATATACTCGCGGTGTTACACCGAAGCGTGTAACGAGTGGCGGAGTTATTCTCCACGGCTTCGCGTCTGGACAACACAGCTTCGCAGAAATATTGCAGAGATGGCGAGCCGTTGGTGACCTTGTGTTCGATTTGACCGACCTGGGAATTAAACAACAGATCTCCCGCACCAATAACGATACGCTTAACAACTGGGCTAATCTGCCGTTGCAAATTAAATATTGGCCTTGCTTCAATTTGGTCGTTTCGATTCCTACATTCCAAACAATTATTTAGCAAAAAATGAACACTTCTAAATTGCCCGTTGTGTGAAAACTAACTTTATTAAACAACTAAAAACTCCTGTTTGTTCTTGACAGTGATGTCGCAGTTATGGATGAGGATGGCTACTTTAAGGTAGTGGGTCGGATCAAAGACATGATACTAAGAGGAGGAGAAAACGTTTATCCCACTGAAGTGGAGGATTTTCTTCACAGTCATCCAAAAATAGATGATGTTCAGGTGAATACCCTTTTACGTTATAACTTCATCTCAGCTCAGTTGTTTTCATTGTCATAGCGAAGTTCGATGCTACAGACGCAGTTTAAAAATTCAAAAAACTTTCAGGCTGAGTTTGAACTTACTGGGTATTTTTTGTACTTAGTTGCACATTTGTTCTCGTATCACGGGATAGCAATCAAAGCGCTCTTACAAGCTCGCTTAGGAGATCTGTCTGCCACTCTAAGATGGGGGAATCCCGCTAAGTGCCTTTTCCAACGGCACAACAAGTAAACTTGCGGCCGTGTTTTCCACACAGTCCCTGCAATGCTGAGCGTCAAGCCGGGAAGCAGTGAATACCAAGGTTTAAGCGAAAGAATTATTTTTTCTCTAAAATTGTTAAAAAAATGCAACGAATTTAAAATTGATACTAAAAGTTTTTTAATGTATTTGATTAACCGAACATGGTCGCTCACAGTTTGGGTCGGTGACGTACTAAGATTATATTTACGCATTGAGGCGTGCAAGAGCAATGTTTGTCCACCAAATTTGCTTTGTCTGATGAAATGCCAAACGTCTTTCTCCGTAGTGACAACGCACTAAAGCTTGAGTGATGACGTGTGACCATTGACTGGCCAAAGTGAGTTTGGTTGACAAGCATTGAAGCTGTAACTCTTGCACGCCTCAATGCGTAAATAAAACCTTAGTACATCATCACCTTTAACTTTGAATGTCTGTTTTTTGTTAACTAACAGCATTTTAATATCTGTATTGTGGGTTATGAATTCGTTGTAGTTTTTAACACATTTAGTGAAAAAAATTTTTATTTCGGTTCCCTTTTCAAAGTTTTAAAAAAAATTGTACCAGATTCCACCTTGTAGGTAAAGTTGTTTAAGTTAACAAGAACCTGGGCTTGACCTTGAGTTAAGATTGTTGATGTCGGTTACACCAACTGCACTGATGAGACCTGAAAGGTCGAAACGGCCCTGTAGTGTTCTCATACTTGCGTTTTGGCATTTGTGTTAAAGCAAAAACTGTTACTACCAAAGTGAAATAAATTATCGATTCTCCTAGTCTTTTTCAATGTCATCTTCAGTGTTGATGATTCGAGGGAGAAATCTGTGCGGTGTGCGAAGGAGTGATAGACCGATCAGTGCAGTTGTTAAAAACATCGCTTTTGATGCGGGAGGTCTGGGGTTCGATTACCGGGCCGATCAAATCGAACACACTGTTGCCACCGCTGCGACGTTTCTTCGGAGCTGTGGTTCCAGGCGCTAAGCCGCGGAGATGGACCCCGCCACTCGTTACACGATTCGGCGTAGTATCGCGAGTATAATGACGATTTGGTCTTTCAGGTCATCGGTCTTCCAGATACACGACTTGGAGAGGAAATTGGTGCTTGGATTCGCTTAAAACAAGGCGAAAGCGCGACAGCTGATGAGATAAAGGAGTTTTGCAAAGGACAGGTGAATTGAACAGCGGCGAATTGAAAAACTAAAATTTTTAATAAAAATTTGCTTCACGGAGCAGCAATCTTCACTTGGTGGTTTCGCACAATCAATTTTGTCGGAAAATAACACGATGTCACGCTGTGAAGTTAACACGATGTCGCACCGTGAAGTTAACACGATGTCGCTCCGTGAAGTAAACACGATGTCGCGGCGCCGTGAAGTAAACACGATGTCACGCAGTGAAGCTTTAACTGTTAAGTTCCATCAACGCTACGCTTAGTGCAAGCGCATAAAGAGGCTTTCACATCAAAGCCGCGTACAGTTGCGTAGAGTTGCTCACTCAGTACGAAGATTTTTGGCGTATAGTTGCGTGCGGTTGCATACTCGTCCGCTATTACAGTTGCGTACTCACCTGTGTATAGGAAAGGAGTTGAAAAACATTATAATAAACGTAGATTGCTGATCGTTTCTGTCAGTTTGTTATGAACAACCAGGTCATGAGATGGTTAAATTGTCGCCAAAAGCTTCAACTTTTTCTGCATCTGGAGACTCTTATTGATTATGTAGCAGAACAGTTGCGTTTGAAAAATAAAAAAATGACTAGAAAAAGAGCTTTTGCAAAAATTAGGGGGAGGAGAAGGAGTATATGGGTGAAACTCTGGCTCCAGCGCACGCATCTTCATGGGCAATATGAACATTTGATGAGAGAACTTCATGCAGAAGATGCAACATCATGTACCAATTTTATGAGAGTGGAACCGCTGGCTTTTCATGAAATTCTGACGCGCATTGCACCGCGCATGAGCAACCAAGATACCAATTACCGAAAATCTTTGACACTTGGTTTGAAGCTTGCAATTACCTTGAGATTTCTTGCTGCAGACAACAGCTACAAGTCGCTTCAGTTTGGATTTCGAGTAGCTCACAACAGCATTTGTGAATTTATTCCAACTGTATGCCACACCACTATCGGTTGAAGTTCTAATCTGTCCAAATACTCCGGAAGAATGGAAAAGCATTGCCAAAATGTTCAACAACCGCTGGAACTTTCCTTACTGCGTTGGCGCCATAGATGGCCAGCATACTGCTACTAAAAAGCCGGCTAGAAGTGGCAGTTTGTTCTACAATTACAAGAGATTTTTCTCCATCGTTTTATTAGCAATTGTAGTTGATGACTACAAGTTTATGTAAGCCTATGTGGATATTGGACGGACTGGATCTGAGTCTGATGATGGTGTTTTCGACGAGAGCCTATTTAAGGTAGCAGTGGAAGACGGAACGCTCAACATGCCGAATGCCAAAAGCAGATCCTCTTCTTCACAGTGACCAGCCGATAGAGTACTTTCTTGTAGGTGACGACGCATTTACACTAAAAACGGGACTGATGAAACCTTTGTCATTTAACAGCATGACTCACCAATACAGAGTCTACAACTGCAAGCTATCAAGGGCGAGAAGAGTGGTAAAGAATGCATTTGGTATTTTGGCATCGCGTTTTCGCTGTCTTCTAGTCACTCTGCCTGTAACTCCACAAAGAGTTTTTAAAGTTACGCATGCATGTTGTGTTTTGCACAATTTCTTGCGACACAAAAATTCGATGTTTGATGTAGCAAGTCTCGACTAAGAAGATCCACCATGCAATCATGAAATTACCCCAGGCTCTTGAAGACAAGATGCACAAAACTGCCAGATATGGAACAGCGTTATCGCGGAAACACAAACAAGGCAGCCAAAAAACTTGGAGATTGTTTGATAATGTAAGGAAACTCTCATGAAGGCAGTGCACCATGGCAAGACGAACTATTGTTTGATAATGTAAGTAAACTCTCATGAAGGCAGTGCATCATGGCAAGACGAACTATTGTTTGATAATGTAAGTAAACTCTCATGAAGGCAGTGCACCATGGCAAGACAAACTGTTGAGAATGAACTTTTATATTATTGTGGCATTATGCATGGTTTTGCAAAAGTCAGATCCACTATGTGTAGATTAATAGACATGATTGAATAAATGCAATTTTCAATATACCGGTAACTTCATTGTGTCATGTTTTATCGCGTCAGGACATACTGGGGCAGAGATATGAGACATTTGCCTCGCAATAGAAGTTTTTCAGTAAAACTGTCCCTATATTCACTAAGTGTTAAAGTGCAAGGTGGTTCTTCCCATTTCTGAGAAATATTACGTGCTGTGTCTACTATATCTTTTTAGACGAACTAACTACCATTTACAAAATGATTAGCGCTTGCTGGTAAAATGAAATACTAAAGATTTGGCCTAGTTATTTTGTTTTAGATCCCAACAGACTGGCACACTGCCGCAATAATTCTGCTTCACAAAAAAGGTGATAACACTGACCTGAAAACCTACAGACCAATAAGCTTATTGAACAGTATTTGCAAACTTGTCACGAAAATTCTTACCCAAAGACTGACTGTGCAATTGCAATTGGACTTCTCCCAATCAAGAAACCAAGCAGGATTTAGACATGGCTATTCCACAATGGACTATTTGCAAAGCGTAAATCAGCTAATTGAAAAAACAAATTAGTACTATATGCCACTTCTTTTGGCCTTCATTGATTACATGAAAGCGTTGGATAATATTGAAATTACAGCGGTAGTTGAAGCTTTGGAAAACCAATCAATACCTGCAACATACATTAACATACTGAAGCATATCTACAACTACTGTTTCGCCTTTATTCTACTACGCGAAGCCTCAACTACATTTCAGTTGCACAAAGGAGTTGGACAAGGAGACACTGTATCGCCTAAATTGTTTACTGCTTGTTTGAAAGAAATATTCAGAAAGTTAAATTGGGAGGAAAAAGAATGCGGAATTAAAATTGATGGAGAATACCTCTCTAACTTGAGGTTTGCAGATGATATTTTACTTGTTTCAACTTCTTGTGATCAACTACAAAATATGATTTGCTAAGAGCAAAGCAGTGGGATTACAAATGAATAAAAAGAAAACCAAAATTATGTCTAATTGATTTGCTAAATCAATTCAGAACATTATGTTGGACAATTCTCCGCTCGAAACAGTAAGTAGATATGTATATCTAGGCCAAATTATAACAACATCTCCCGACAAAACAATGGAAATGCAGCGACGAATTGCACTTGGTTTTCCAGTGCTTGGGCTAGCCAATTCAATCTTTTCAAGCAACCTTCCTTTAGCATAGCATACGGTGCTGAAACATGGAATTTTACAAAAAAACAAATCATCAAACTCCAAGTAGCCCAAAGATCTCATGAAAAGAAAATCCTTGGCATCACATGGAAAGACAAAAAAAATGACCCAGCGGATAAGACAACAAACCAAACTACAAGATATCATGCAATCAATCAAAAAATTAAAATGGAAATGGGCATGTCACATGATGAGAAATACGGACAACAGATGGACTGAACGTTTAATTGAATGGACACCACTAGACAAGAAATACAAACCGCACATAAGGTGGTACGACGAACTGTTTAAATTTAACCCATTTTGGACCCCAATGTGCTCAGACCGAGAAGAATGGCGAAGTCAGGGGAAGGCTTTTGTTCTGCAGTGGACTGATGTAGGCTGATGATGATAACGATGATGATGATTTTGTTTTGAAATTGTTATAAATTACGTGATATATTCGCTTTGATGTACTGACAGTTTGCGTTGCAAAATTTTGCAGTCGAGACTTATAAAGAAATGGATGCTGCTGCACCCACTCCATTATATTCATTCTCTCCTCATCACTGGAAACTTTGTATGCAGGAAGCTTCACCTTCTTTGACTTTGTTTGGCCTTGTTTTTTAGTTTCGTCGCATGAATCGGTGGTAGCCATCTTAAAAGCGCACTGGTAATAACAAAAGTTTAAATAAAATAAACCTAATAGCAGCAGACAATGGCAAAAAAGTCTGCGCATTGACCGCGTACAGTTGCGTATAACTGGCCGCCTATAATTGCGCATAGTTGCGTACTGGTCGCGTACAGTTGCGTACTCAGCACGCAACTGTACGCGCCCTTGGTGTGAAAGGGGTTTAAGTTTGCAAGCTCATCTTCCTGGCGCCAACCTTCTTTATTGCTTTTTTCTATTATCTTCGTTGGAGCAGCCGGCTCACTCGCTTAAGACTACAATTAACAATTATCGCGCACTTAATATGCAGGATGCTCACTTCTGTAAACATTTTGTTAAAATTTGCCGCTACATCTGGAAAATCGAAGAATTTTTTAATTCTTCTCAAGGTTATGACGCAGACATCGCTTTGACGCGCTCGCGCACAAGAAACTATGAAACGGGCCTCTACATCTTGGCACACAACAATTTTCGTTCAAATTGCACTCTCACTTATTTTGTGTTCCAAAATTTTCAATGCAAGTTTTTTCCAGATTTCCCATTTTAAAATTCCGAAGTATATTAAGTTTGTGGAAGAATATCCAGTCACAATCACGAGGAAAGTAAGTGCCTTCATATTATTGTATTGGGTGTGCTATTTCTAACCGCTGTCATTTGCACGAGCAATGATTGATATAAAGCAACACTCATTTTCGGATTACAATGAATATGAGAAGAAAATAGTTGAAAGAGGAGAAAGAAGTCACAGTACTGTTAACACTTGACGTTTCGACAACATAGAGTCAGCTGTTATCAACAGCTGTCAGTACATTACATTTAATTTTGTGCGCGACCTATCAAGAGCGATTTTTATTTTGATCATTTCAAAAACTAAATAATAGCTGTAGTAATCTATTTGCAGCTTTGAATATATGAAATCAAAAAAATTTTCACAATAGGAAAATGCGCGATAAAGTTGTTCGCGCCAAGTTGCCACCTAGATAGATGATGGAAAACCCAGGCGTGTAGTTTGGTAGAGCTTATCACCAGTGGCGTACGGTGAGCATTTTTTAAACGTGTGCTCCTCTACAATATTTGCTGCCGCATGTCTACAATATTCGGCATTTATTAAACAAATGTGTAAAAGTGCTCGAAAGGTAAATGCGGCTACGCAAACCAAAATTAAGCGCCTTTTTAAGCATCCTAATTTGCTACCGTAAAATGGGGTTACTTGGACCACATTTTCACCTTCACAAACTCATAACTTTTGATTCCCCATGTATAAACAGAAAGTTTAAACTGCAAAAGTGAAGTCACAATGCAAACTCGAAAACAAATAAAAAATATTTTATTATTTCATTTGTTTTCTTGTTTGTTTTTAAAAAAATCTTGATGGTCCAAGTAACCACGGAATTGGAAAACTTGGACCACTATTGCATTTTGGCTCTTAACTTCAAGATCCACGCTACTGTGGTTACTCTGGTCACCTGAGGCTTTTTAGAAAATGTTTAAACGCGCCTAACAAAGCAATTAATGCCTTTTGCATGAAAAAGCTGTTCGATAATGTTGTTTTACAAACAAAATAGTGTACACTCGATGCGGTAACTATCGCGTAATGGTCAACCAAGAAGTAAAAAACGGCAAGTTATTATGAAAGTTGGCATATACACCTCATCTCAACACCTTAAGGAAAAATGAAGAATATTAATATGAAAAATAGCGCAAATACCCCTGTGAAGAATGCAAATACACCTGAGCACAATAAAAAGACTTTGAAAAATAGGTACCAGTGCCTAGTAAAACTAACAAAGCTTTGTCACAGAGCACGACATACCGGTATGTACGCTTATAATCAGTCAGATGCCAATCTATTCAGGGGTAGAGAGAGTTTTGCAACGTACAACTTTCGGCCTAAACACTAGTAGAAAAGTCCACATATCTTCTCGAACCAGGTTTTCTCTTATAGAAGCAAGGCATTTTTAACACTACTATTTATTTTAACTTTACGTAATGATACTTTATCGCACCTAAATGAGCAAACATGTAATTGAAGTGTATCAGCTAGTGCCAACACAATTTAACAAAAGAAATTTCATGATTTATTTAATTAGCCCAGATTTCCAGTAGCGCAAGTAACCACATTTCTCCGAAAAAAAATTAAAAGCAATGAAAGTGGGAAAAAAGTAAACCAAAGTAATTATCCCAAAGTTGCTACAGAAAGGGGAGATGGTTAATTGTATGAAGTGTCAAAATTATGGCTTTTTTGTGGCCTCTAGAGGCATATCCATTTTGAAATACGTCAAAACATACATTTTTTATACGCAGGGTTGTACTGCCAATAGCTTTTTCTAGCTTTGTGACATTGCCAAAGTTGGTATTAATAGTGCCCTAATACAATCAAAAAAAATTTTTGCAAACAAGTGTTTAAAATTATAAAATTGGCCGTTGAACTTATTTTCTCGAAAATAGTCCAAGTTGGCTGCAAGGTTCAAGTAACCCCATTTTACGATACTTATTTTTTCAGTTGTTTCAAGCTGTAAATGCCCATAGGCCCCAAAACAATTTCACATCACATAAAACGAAACCCTAAGTTATACCGCAAAGCAAACAAAAACGATACTTCAATGCAGTAACTTTTCAAAATGCACATGAAAGGGTGATTTATAAAATGCACTGGAAAGCATTAGATTAGCTATAAGCACATTTTGTGAATTTCGACAGCGACTAACAAATATGAACAGTAAGTTTCTTAATAATGCATCAAACGTGACCACATTATTTTCAACTCGATGAGTACTAGCACTAGTATAGCGAGGCAAATAAAACAAAATCCTGTAGGCATCATTATATGCAACTTTAATCCGGCGAAATGTAGATTTTTTTAACTTATTCCAGAGATAGGCAGCATAGAGTGGGATACAATAAGCACGGAATAAGACAATCTTCACAGTATGAGAGCAATGCGAAAATCTATACCTCAACTTATTTGCAGCGCAATATAGCGACTTAACTTGTCTCAAAATTGCCGTAGAGCGGGGCAGCGCTGTTTCGGGCTATTAGCCCTCATTAACTGTCTCAAGCTTAAGTTACACTTATCCTTCAGATTGCTTGTCCTTGATCGGCCAACTACCCCTCCGAATTTGTATATTCCAAAAGAATTTAACTTTTGTGGTACCTAACATCATGTTAGATAACCACTCAAGTTAAATTCCCCGTTGGGCCAAGGTACAACAGTAAGACACAACGTCGTCCTACCTGGTCTGCTGAATGGGAAGTCAGAACGACTTCCACGGGTTGGGTCGGAGGATGTCAGTCGTAATTTCTGCCACAAAACGGCTTTTCAATTACACTGTCAACACTTACTTCCAATCCTCTAATTTGACCTACAACTTTTAAATGTATATATGGACCGCCACATTTTCGAAAATCACAAGCAATTACTAGCAACCGCATGCTACTACAACAACGGTTGAAACTCGTATGATATGGCATGATTGCGCATATATTGTGACGTTGCACCTGGGTTCAATCGTAAAATAAGACATTTTTGGCATTTGAATCGTGTAGAAAGAGAAAAAGTCACTTTCCGCTATATAATACGACTCGGAATACAATGAAAAAGGTCTGGCTCGCTTGTGTCCTACGATATCTCTTGAACCCATAGATATGTAATATTACAACTAGATTGCGCGTTTAACGTTAAATGGCCATCTCAAAAAGTGTGACAGTTTGAAGCTCCGATCCGCCATCTTGAAATTACCCGCTTGGACAAACGCGGCATATCTTTGATATCGTAAAAACGATGAAAAGTGTTACAAAAAATATCGTAATTTTAGTTATGCTCGTTGGATTTTCAAAATTTCAACTGGATCGTAAAGGTCTTAATTTTAGCTATCGTTTACAATAAATTTCAAGAAAATTGGTAGAGTTTTAGGCACTTTACATGGTAAATAAATTGGACATAGGCAATAATTTTTGAAGCGGTTTTTAAGCTAATAACATTTCTTGCCATTTTAAAGCGTAAATGTGGCGTTGATTTGCAAAAAGTTGTCATTTGATTCAAATTAAATAAGCTCAATCACAAAAATTTAAACTTCAATATAAAATTAGTTGAGCTATTGGTCATGGTTTTCCAGGCCTTAAAATCCTTACGCTGGAAAATGATTGCATAGATTGTTTCAAACCTCATGTAAAAGTAGGTTTTACTGTATAGAACTAGATTTTTACTGCTTAAGGCGGAAGGCTTATTGCTATCGAAGAGGTTCAAAATTATGGAAAAAATGTATAAATCGAAAACATTTTTGAAAGGGGCTGGTGGAAAGATGCATACCCCTCATCCTACCCCCCTAGCCATAGGCTAAGCTGCAGAAACCATTAGAAGAGTCTCTGGCATATTTCAGTCACTTGGCAACATTAATTTTGCTTTTTTTTACTAAAAGGCAGAGTCAAAAAGGAGGGGCATGGCACAACAGCCCCCTTCCCTAAATACGCTCCTGCAAACCGATTAACACTTTCCATCGTTTTTACGTTATAAAAGATATGCTGCATTTGTTCAAGCAAATATTACTAAGATGGCGGATCGGATAAAATTAGTTGAGAGAGGAAGTGGGAGCGATTGCTGAAGGAATGAGGTGCTTCCGGCCACCTTCGGACACGAGGAAAAACCGGATTAAAACTGGACTATGATGATGGCGGATCGGAGCTTTTTTTTATTTTATTTTATTATTTTATTTCAAGTAGGGTTTTTGTGGCAGTGAAGTACATGCATCAAGGAGATGACCTAGTTGAGCATCGAACCCGCGAAGCCAGCTTCGGAGCCCAATGCACCAACCAATCGGCCAACTTCAAATTGTTACACTTTTTCTCGCGCCATGCGCAATCTAGTTGTAGCAATTACACACTTATGGTTGAACCTATCATACAAGAGAATGTTGCGTCATCGGTCAGCGTTGAAAAAAAAGCAATTTGTCGTCCATCGAAAAAAAAAAAAGAACTGAGATTGCGCTGATATTGCGAAGATTAAAGACGAGAAAATCCAAATATTGTATGAGGTGCCGTTTGAAAAAAATTAAGGTCTTTCACATGTTTTTTAAAACTGTTTTTTTCAGAAATGGCGTTAAAAATTACATTGAGTTCTATACTGACTGCAGAAATTTTCAATCATTTTTAATTAACCAGAAATTAAATGTTAAACTTGTGATGATGACGTCATGGAGGTATGTGACGTCATTGAAAAACGCGTGGATTACAGACAGCGGTAAGGTTTGCGTAGTTGCGTTCGTGCAGTGGTGCGGAACGTACAGACCTCCATGACGTCATCATCACAAGTTTAACCTTTAATTTCTGGTTGATTAAAAATGATTGAAAATTTCTGCAGTCAGTATAGAACTCAGTGTAATTTTTAACGCCATTTCTGAAAAAACAGTTTTGCTCTTCAGTTCCCCTTTAAGCTACATTTTGTCCAATATATTATGTAGAAAATTTCCTATATATATGCGTAGGACAAATATGTCGTTTGAAATAGCCGAAAACGTTGACGCAAAATATATGGGAAATTTACAACAAATTAGCCAAAAAATGCAGCCCAAAACATATTGGAAATTTCCTATATAATTTATGGTGTTGCTTACTTATAAACAACATGCGGGAAACTTTCAACTGAACAGAAGTACAGAACTGCTGTATACTTGTAGCCTTTATTCCGTTCGTCCGTCCGTTAAAATCTAGAACAAGTACAGTCTATTTATAACACAAGCGAAGGTAACTTATCATTTTAAAACACAAAGCTTGGGCCATTTTCAGCAGCAAATTATTCAACCAGACTACAACCACTACGGTTCAAGTACGCAATATTATCAATAAATTAACACATCGTTACAAAGTTACGTACCAAATTTCCTGCATCATTCATTGGTATAATCTTGAAGCATCTTTTGAACATTAAACACCAATACTTTGCTTAACAACTGACTCTTATTCAAATAGAATTCACATATGAAACAAAGAGAATATTAAGTAATTTATTCTAGACTAACGCTTCGAATTCTGAATACTTTAGACCTATGCATCTTCAAATACAAACATATCGATCAATTTACTCGAGCAGCAAATAACAAATAAAAGACAAAATTTAATCAATTCTCCTTACCATCGATAACAACGTCTAAGCAAAATTATCACGTGGCGTATCGAGCGAAGTTCAAACCAAAACTGCGGTTTTGGCGTCTCAAGGGACTAAAAGGTTCAGCATGAAAAATACCAAAGTGATTTCACGAATTCACAACTTTAACTTAGCAACTAAAAAATAACACAAATTAGCTTTCATAATCGCTAGCAGTATCGAAAGCTCACAGACAACTCTAGGCCACTGAAAACCAGAAAAGAATGCAAACACAAAGAAAGCAACAAGTCGCACTAAAACGTACTAGCATTGTGACGTCACACAGTTGGCGAAGCTTTTAAGTTTAAAGCGTTGGAAACATACTACATATAGGACAAATTATTGCTCAAATTAGCCAAAAAAGGCAGCGCAAAACATATAGGAAATTTCCATGCAATTTATAAGACAAATTATTGCTCAAATTAGCCAAAAAAGGCAGCGCAAAGCATGCAGGAAATTTTCTACCGGTATTTGTTCTAGCCGTGAGTTTCGTGATATTCATTGATGAGACCATCAGACTGTGACGAAACAAAGAGCGGGAAACGTAGGTTGGTCGAAGTCAATAGACTCAATACTGTACTCAATATGGATTGCTGCAACATCATAAATACCGCAGAGAGAAACTAGATCGCATCTATGGGGCGCCGTTGTGAAAAAAACGATTTAGCAAATTTTGTACGAATTTTCAGCAACATTTACCCAGTTTCACAGCTATTTAGCTAAAGTGAAGTGAACTGCAGCTAAAACGCTTCGAAAAGTATAATAACAGCCAAGTGTAACGACATTTAATAAATAGCAGCGATATTTATTAAATAGCGGCGATGTTTATTAAATAGCGCTGCTATTTATTAAATAGCGGCGATATTTAATAAATAGCAGCAGCATGTAATAAATAGCAGTGACATTTAATAAACAGCAGCGACATTTAATATACAGCAGCGACATTTATTGAACAGCAGCGACATTTAATAAAGTGCAGCGACGTTTAGCGAAAGTGCTGCGAAAAATTAAAGTGCTGCGAGTAATATGCTAATGAGATCAACAGTGTTTCCATTTTTTCAATTTTCGTAACATCCAATCGCGGTTTGTCAGGTCTCAACCGTCTCATGTCCTAGGAATTGCATTTGGACGGAAGAACGCTTGCGTAGTTGCAAAGTTGTAACTTGTAACTAGTTTGGGACAATAGAATTAATACAGCGACTTGTGTTAAAATTTTTTAGCTGATAAGGCATTATGAACGGGTGAAGCTTAGCTTAGACTAGACCTAGTCTAGAGCAGTAGAGAATTAGCATGTCTTGGTCAAGGTTTTTCACCTTTAGAAAAGATTGCGTATTTAGTGCTGTAGTTCATGATGTGCATTTAAGTATGTGTAGCAATATAATACAGTGTACAGTAACCTATACCATAGCCTACCGATATGTTTGGCCATAGACTACCAGTCAGCCTGTATCACCTGATCATGGTATTCCAGTCCAGGCTCAACAGTCAATGTTAGTTAGTTAGTTAGTTAGTTGCATATTTATCCTTCTATCACGAGAAAACGATCAAAGCGCTATACGAGCTCGCTTAGGAGTTGCCAGCCATCTGTCTATCACACCAAGATGGGGGAATCCCGCTAAGTGCCTTTCCCAACGGCACAACAAGTAGACTTGCCGGCTTGTTCTTCACACTGTCTCTTTAATGCTGAGCGTCAAGCAGGGAGGCTGTGAATACCAATTTTAAAGTCATTGGTTTGACCCGACTCGGAATCAAACCCGAGTCTACAGCTCAAGAGACAGACGCTCTATACCACTCGGCCATCTGAGCTGTTCAAACTAGTCCAGTACGGTGGTTCTTGCAATTAAGTTGGACATTCGAAAAAAAACTTGCTGTGACCAGCATGTCTGAAGTACCAGTACTGAGTATCGGTACCGTTTTCCCTCTCAACTTTTCCAAAATAAGACATACTAGTAGCTCTTTTGTGAAAAGCAGTTACATCATATTTATAAACTTTGCTTTTTCAAGAAAATACAAAAGATGTTAGGCTACCGGTATTACCTATGGATGATATTTCCCTAATTTCTACATATACTGTACAGACTAGCCTATTGGTACCGGTACAGCCTATATACGGTAGTCTAGTTTGC
The DNA here is from genome assembly GCA_964006365.1 of Trididemnum miniatum. NCBI lineage: Eukaryota > Metazoa > Chordata > Ascidiacea > Aplousobranchia > Didemnidae > Trididemnum > Trididemnum miniatum. The sequence continues at coordinate 33,160,635 of OZ023234.1, read as the reverse complement.
TGAAAATGTCTGTGAATTTAGTCATTGCTTTTTAATGTAGTGGCTATTATCTGTGCACGTTGTTTTAGACACATTTTTGTTCTAATTTATATACCTATACCGGTATATAGCTATGGATTAATAATATTTTTATGACAGTTGAAAAGATTTATTGCTTACCAGTATCTAAATCCCTAAATTTTCATGCTTGTTCAATCCACAAGCAGCAGAATATAGTAAGCGATTATCACAAATGATTGCATGGAAATGTGTTGCAAAAGGTTGTGGCGTGGAAGGACGAGGTAATGAGCCCTAATGTATTGCATATAGATTGCCAAAAATGGCTAATGCTTACTGGTATTTCATATTTTGGATTTATAATAATATTTTAGCTGTTGGACTTGTTTTTTTGTTTTATAGCTCTGTTATATTTTGTGGAGATACCAGTATAAGCTGGTACCTGGTAGTAACCTTTACTGGTTTAAAATCAATGCAGAAGTAGAATGTGCAAGACCTGTGTGTGTGATGATAAAAAATCATAAACTGTTTGAAGGGGGAAATGCGGTAGTTAAAAAATTGCTGAAGACTCTTCAATTTGCCAAAAAATATTTGCAGTTTTGAGGGGTCTCGTCTAGAGTAAGTCGTCCGCGTCTTGTATAACCTGTACGCGTAAGGCGTGAAAGACACAGACGGCTTACTCTAGATGAGACCCGTTTTGAGTATGGTTTACTTCTTTTGTTTTTTATCGATTTACATAATTATTGTACTTGCATTGAATGTATATAATTAATTAGGGCTACACTTTTTGATGAACTTGTGATTGTAATTGTGATTTTGAAAAATTTAATCTGTATACGGCAAATTACTTTTAACACATTTTCAAAATTGTACCACTTTCAATTTCACAAATTGCTTTTCTTAACCAAAAGCAGTTTTGACTGTGCCGTTTACCTTTGAAAATATGAATATAAGAATATAAATAACTGAGATTATTTTTCAAACTATTGTGCACTTAAATCTAACAGTAATTGATGGAAACTGCCAGGTATAAATATGTCCAGTACGATCAGCTCCAGCCGAAAGTTGAACTTGTCATGTGGGATTTGTCACCACTAGGCCATGTCTCTGAAAAGAGGTCAAACCCCAGACCTCCTGTGCCAATAGCAATGTCTTTTACCAATGTGCCAATCAGCTGGTAGAGAACAAGTATCTCAAAGTTTGGGTTTTTTACGTACTGGTAGAGCATGCACTAATAAGGTGCAGCAGTACCTATAGGGGGTTCAATGCTTAATGAATAAATTGTGTGGGTAGCTATACAATATTTGTGAATTCAACTACCTGTCAAGCTATTTTACTTGATTTCATGCATTTTGTGAATAGTAAAAAAGCTTTCTCAAACAGGCTCTTTTGAACATATTTCTTTTTTAAAAGTATCAACTAGTGAAGAAAATTAATGTTTTAACCTTTCCTTTTTCCAAAGTTATGATTGGTTGCAAGCTATATAAAATATTAAATGCAAGTAACCAGAAAGCTTAATTTATAATCGTCTGCTAATATGTTGCAGAAGATATGTGCAAAATTGCATGGAAAGGCATGCGCGAAAAATACAAAATAGAAAAAGAAGAAGAGGTGTTGTTGATCTGATCAAGCGATGCTGGATCCGAAAAAGTCCTATGTGGCTTGAACAAATCAACGAGCTTCCTTGAAACGTACTCACAGCCTCGATCCCGAAAGATTCAGTTCCACAAGCCGAAGAAGTGGAGTATTTTGTTGAAAGCGTTTCCCCGGCATACGAGACAGATTCTTTTATAAATAGAGAAAAGGTTGGTACATTATTAAAATTTAGAGTTGGACTATAGCACTGCATAGCAAGCTTTACGGAAAATGTTTTAACAGGACTTTTTCTGGATGCTTTTAGCGTTTCATGTTGAAACAACAAAATATACATGGTATCATAACTCTGTGATCATACTTGTTACAAAATTATTTGAACTTACTTTGTAGCGTTTTAGTCATCAATTTAGTTGCTGCATTGAAATGACACTTCCTATTTCTTAGTACCAAGGAAGATGCTTTGAACTTTGATTTTGTGTATTGTATCTGTACAAGGTTTTCGTATCTTCCTCTAATAATTTTTCTGAGATTTCCAGTGCCAGCAGATGGCGCAAGAAATGTGTGCCAAATTATGCAGTGCGTGAAGTCTACCATTTTGGCACTACAGAACTAATGTAGCACTTGTTGGATGAAATAAATATTGGTAAATTATTTTATCTTTACTAAGCATTTGCACGATTTTATGTATTGTAGATTTGATGATCAGTGTTACCAGTAAATCCTTCTACTTTTGCATCGCCGCAACCAGACCAAGTAATTTTGCAAAACAAAAAAATTGCAAAACTGAAAAGAACTGGGATTGGAATCGGGATACAAAAAGAACCTTTTTAAACAATAAACATTCAGTGTGAATTATATCTGCTGCACACACGTGTTATAGGGACGGACAGACCACTGGACCCGCTGCAGCATCGTCTTGCTTGCTAATTCACTGCGCTGTTCTTTTCAGAATGTGAGCAACGTACAGAAGTTTTCTTTAAAAGTGTGGGCATGGAAGCCAAAAGTTACCTCAAGCAAAAGAATCAAGTTTCAAAATATAGTTATGAACTTGCTTTGTGTTGCTTTGGAAAAGGACGCTGAGTACAGTTTACATTTTTTCAGGCTCTTTTAACGAAAATTTTTTGTGTGTTTTTTGGCGTTAGATTGTAATTTTCCAATTCGTTGCTTCCATTAATTTTCACCTTGTTTTGCATATCACTCACGTCTTTTCAAATGTTTTTTGTATTTTTTCTATTAAAGCATTTTGCTGTTACAATCCAAGAAATTGATGGTGAAGCTGACAAAATATTTTTTCGACATTAGCTCGCGCACTAAGAATGCAGTGATAACGTTGATAACAACCAATTCCTGCTATGTTTGGATTAAAATTGGATCTGCTCACAAGTTTTTGATGAGCTTGGATTTAGATTTTCAAACTCCAAATGAATTTTAAAATTAATAAATTCGACCCTAGTACTTAGCTTCAGCACACTTAACTTGCTTTTGTATTTCACGCCTGATCCGCAACAAGACAAATTTTTCGCTAACTACATTGCCATGGTTTTGTTCATGAGAGTGAGGCGTATCGCGTCGCTTAGAAAGCATGTCACGACGATTGCAAATATTGTAGTGTAGACAGTTTGCACTTTTCAAGCACGTACCGGTAAGCCAAGCCAGTAAGCTAGAACTTCACGCATATATGATAGTATAGACGCGGCTTTGGAGTACAGTCGCAGTGCAGGCTTGTGTATAATTCTTACAGTGGACCCACTCAATAAAAAAGCATTGTTACGTATGTCCACAATAACGCAAAACTTTTTAAAAAGCTTTGACGTTCTGTTGCCATTTTTTATTTTGGTTTTCAAAATTTTTTATGGGTCTGGTGTACTTGATTGCTAGACTAATTAGGCAATAAATGAGAAAAGTGAGAAATTTTAATATGGGGTGAATGATAAAGCAAGTATGAGGGAGTATGGGAAAGAATCGGGAAAGTGTAGAGAATTTGGGGGAGTAGGGATGATGGAAAAATTGGGAAATTTTTGGTAGCTTGCGGAGTTGGGTCAAGTATGGGGGAATATAGAAGAAGTGGGGAAGTGTGTTAGGGGGTGGGATAGGTGTGGAAGAGTGTATGGGATTAGTGTGGAGGGTGTAGGAAAGTGTGTTGAGGTGTGGGGACGAGTGGAAAAAGAGTGGGGGAGATGTAGAATAGTGTGGGGTGCCCACACACTTTTCTACACCTCCCCCCACACTTCTTCACACCTCCCCCAACAGTTCTTCACAACTCTTATACCCCTCCGCCTACACTTCCCCATATTCCCCCATACTTTATCATTTACTCCATTCCAAAATTTCTCGCTGTTCTCATTTATTGCCAAATTAGTCTAACAATCAAGTAGACTAGAAACTCTTTGTAAGTGTTATAAAAAATTTGAAAACAAAAATAAATAAAAAATAGCAACACAACATCTAAGCTCTGATTTTCGTTCCGGACACTGAGCACAGAGAGTGGTTCCACTGTTAGTGATATAGATACACTGTAGCGATAGTAATTTAAATAAATAAATATTAGGCCTAAACTTTTCAAAGTCGATTTCAAGATTAAACTAAATGGAAACACTGTTGATCTCATTAGCATATTACTCGCAGCACTTTAGCTAAACGTCGCTGTGCTTTATTAAATGTCGTTACACTTGGCTGTTATTGTACTTTTCGAAGCGTTTCAGCTGCAGTTCACTTCACTTTAGCTAAATAGCTGTGAAACTGTGTAAATGTTGCTGAAAATTTGTACAAAATTTGCTAAATCGCTTTTTTCACAACGGCGCCCCATACGCATCGCTGCCGAAACTTGCGTAGAGAAAATAAAACAATGTGAATCGACGCCGCAATGCGTTGCTGATTACTCGAATTAGCATAAATGTGTTTCTGGCAATAGCTAGAAACTGCAACAAAAGAACTGTTTGGCTGTAATATTTTAACGATTTTAGCATTACTATTAATTGATTTAAAATCACTAAAATCGACAAAGTGTTAATTGTGACTAATCGTATAATGTAAACAGTACAAAATAACTACTTGTTAAGGTATACAGTATTTCATAAAGTTAAAGCTAGTTTCTTGGCTTCATTACGCTTTTAAACAAGTACTTTTGCGTAAGTTATAATAGATTTCAACTGGTATAGACCTTTTTTATTTTTGCTATAGTAAAGCAAATTTTAGTGCAAAGTCACGAACTATAATTACAAACTAAGCATTATGTCCAATAATAATTCATTCCTCGTAAATGCTCCTTGTTTTTAAAGTGTAACGCCGAATCGCTTTTCTTTCTAGCTATTATATATATACTGTAATTCAGATTTCTTAACTGAACTAAGCAGACTAAAAGACTGCATCTCATTGATTATTGATTCAGAATATTTACAGCGATAGTTTGAATTTTAAAAGGCGTGTTTATAAACGCAAACTGTTCCATCCCTTGAGAAGATACGTAGTACACTGCAATCGTTGCGACCAAAATAGATAATTTTTTGAAGTTCAAAACGTGTTTATAACTAAGTTATAAGTCTTATAAGGTCACTGCGGTAATTTCGATGTAGTCGCTTCCTTTAAACTGCATTGGTGTATCTGCTCCTGCATTGCATCAACAGAAGTTTCTAGCATTGTAACAGTGGCATAGTGAGAAATTGTAAAAGGGAGGCCATACTTTCCACAATTTTTATGCGTATTTTTTCGGCAGAGCAAATTTGAAGCTGATTGAGAAACAAGAAGAGCTCTAGGGAGTCCGGGGGCTTGCTCTCCCGGAAAATTTTAAAAATTTACGTGCTGTAATGGCTATCTTAGTGCTTTTTGAATAATTTTAAGGCAAATTTTGTCGAAATTTTTGGCCCTAATTCTTTGTGTTTCACCAAATACGATGCAGTTTGTTCGCACATTTTCGATTATGCGTTTTTAAGGCGTAAGGCTTATTTCGAAGAGGTTCAATGTTATGGAAAAATTGCATACATCAAAAACATTTTTGAAAATGGCTGGTGGGAGGATGCATACCCCTTATCCTCCCCCCCCTGGATCCGCCCCTGGCCATAAGCTACAGAAATCATCAAAAGAGACTGGCATATTCCAATCACTTGGCATCATTAGTTTTGTTCTTTTTTGCTAAAAGGTAAAGTCAAATGGGAGGACCATGGCACAATGCCCCCTTTAAAAATGCTCCCGGATTGTAGACTTATTATTTTGATGTGGTCTTGCCTACAAATGTTCCGGAATCGGAAAATCCCGCAGCGTGCTAAAAAGGCTAGAACATTTTGCCCAACTGTATTCTTAATTCGATCTTTAAAATATTTACGTCCTATACCAGAATTATAAAGTGTGAACTGAAAAGTACAAAAAATGTGCGACTACACACTTTCTGCCACTGCATTTTCAACTTTGATTCAAGCACGATAGCCCTTGTAAAGGATCATTTTTACAATTAAAAATTACAAAAGCAAACATCTCTCTTTCCAAATAGAAATTATTTCACGATATCACAAACGAAGCGAATAAAAATTCAATGATTTTCATCATCCCTACGAGTAGCTCTGTAGGCCGACTGGAGGACCAACGGCTAATTAAAAAGGAAGACATGCCCTCGAAAAAGGGGACATTATGCTAACCCTAATTTTCGCGATTTTGATTAGATATTACATTTCTGTATATTTGGTGGGTTATAGAGCTGGCAGTTACAAGACAAAGACAGCCTACATATCAAGTGTCACACTTTTATCATCTCGCGTGCATCATTGAGTTGATGGTGGAGAAATAAAAGACACTATTTCGCTATACTGGAGCTAACTTTTGTTCTACTCCGTCATAATCTAACTTACAATCCTAAAAAATTATGTTGATGCAATGCAGGAGTAGATTCAGAAAGGAAGCGATTACATCAAAATCACAACAGTGACCCTGTACGTTATAACCATGTTTCTGAGCTTCAAAAAGACATTCTGTTTTGGTCGCAACGATGTACTCTACCATAACTGTTAGCATCTTCTCAAAGGATAAAACATTCACCATTTTAAGCCCTTGGCGATCGATTACAAAAGTTTGAAAAAGAATGCAATGGAATACAGGCCCGCAACCAGCCAATATTTTCCGGGTGGGTACCGAGAAATCGCTTTTTGCTTAAATGCAAACGCTAAAAAAGGATGCATATTGACGATTTAAAGTCAATATATGCGCTCTTATGAGCCATTTTAAGGGGCAAAGCGATTGGAAATACTGCGATGTGATTCACTGTAAACTGTTCATATCATTTTTCAAATATGTTCGTTTATTATCAACGAAGCAATGAAACAAGACGGTCTTCGAAACTTTTTCTCGTTACGATTAACAGTACTTAATGCAATTATAAAGTGTTCTGTCGATCACAAACTAAACAACACCCGCTGCTTCAGCACGACTGAAATCGTAGAACAAAAATCAATATCACAATCAAACAATAGGCATCAGGCATAGGACCACGGCTGCGTCGTGTTTTCCAAAGAGGGCCTTAGTAGGCCTATACTGCAAAGCAATAATTACGAAATTTTCTTCAACTAGCATATTTCGTGTAATAAAATCAAAAATCTCCCTTCCCTCGTGTTGACGCCCATGCAATAGGCAATAGGTAAACATAAATAAACACGACACAAAATACAGAATCATGAATTTGTATTTCGGTACAGTAAAATTATCTTTCTAAGCTGCGTCGTAGGTAGGAAAAATTAGATGTTGTCAAGTCAATAAATATTTGGAGTTGGGACTTGCGTAGCGCAGTGATTCACCCAACTAAGTTTTGTTATTGAAGATTGTTAGTTACCACAACCGAGCTGAATGAGAGGTCTACATTGTTGCGCCCTTGAGAAAGACACTTTCTACCTCTGCAGTTTTAGCAAGCACAAAAGAATTTTGGGTCAACCTACTAGGCAAATACATAATAAAAAACCGAAATGAAAGACACAACAGCTTGGAATTGGACCTTCGATATTACAACGAGGTAATAACAGACTGTTGCCAACGCCTCCGCTGCATCATGAGTTTGATAAACAGGCTACAGATGCGTAGCTAGAACGTGTTATGCACTGCGCAGTCTTCTCGTGATGAAATGACCGATTGAACAGACTTTAAAGAATAAGCCAAACAGTAGTCCCGTTGATGTAGCGCAACTCTTAATCGAAAGAAAAAATCGAAAGACTTTTTCTGTAGGCAAGCTTTTATTAGGGGTTCTTCGAGGCTGCAGGTTTTGCGGGAGCCAGGAGGTACTAGTGGTTCTACTTCTTACGTCTCTGAAACGCGTATCCACTTAGACATTTAAATTTAAAGTAAAGGGTTTAACTTTCTACTAGATTTAGCTAGTTCGTTTAACACCATTTCTGGATTTGGAATTTGAGAACGATGAATTTGCATGAAAGCAAATCTTGAAAGTCGTTCTTGCCCCATACTGCTTCTCAGATAGTTTTTTAAGCGCCGCAAACAGCTGAAGATTCTTTCTGCAGAAGCAGTTTTAACAGGAAGAGTAGCCAAAATTGCCAGTAGTGAGTAAATATTTGGATAAAAGTCTTTTTTTTTTTTTTTTAGTTTCTATTGCTGCCACTGTATCAATCGCACTTCCAGGTCTTTCGCGTTCAGGAATTCGTTGCCACTTCTTGCACCGGGCAAATTCATCGCCCATCGCTTCACAGTCAGTGTCTCCATAGTAAAATTTTACTGCCTGCTCAATATCAGCAAATCTTGTAGAAGCGACGTTCCTAAGCACAAGTTGAATTTGAGCAGCAAGTTTAAAATGCTCATTAAACCTTCCTAGCAATTCCTGTTGAAGACCATGTGCATACGGTATGTAATGCACATAGCATGACGATAGAACGTTTCAGGATCATCCGTGTCGTAGTTTGCTCGCATTGATTGGCGTCCAGTTTTCCTACGTGTTGTTATTGGGTCAATAGACAGCTCCTGAGCTTTAGAAAATAATGTTTTGAAGTCCGCAACAGCATTTTCTCGGCAATCACGTACAACTTGTAGAATGACGTTGATTTCTCTTGCACACTGTGTGAGGTCCAAAGCAGAAGACTGAAGAACTTGAGACATTGGCAAAAGCAATCTTGAAAATCTAACACAAACGCAGAGCGATACAATAAATTTTGTAGAGAGCATTGCACATAAATATTGAGGTGCTTTGGTAGCAGCGATATTGTCTCACCACTCCGCCATCCCTTCAAGTGTGTCGAGCACGACAGGAAACATTTTCACAAATTTAGTGATGTTTTTGAGGCGATCGACCCACCTGGTTTCACAAACACTATTGATTGACTTACTTCTACACGTACTGGTACCTAAGGATTCACTGCTCTGTTGCAACGCTTTCAAGCGTTTTGCCGAACCTCTGACATACGTGGTAATATCCTTGATTGTACTCACGCAATTAGCTATGTCAGCTCAATTGGATGCTTTAGAAACGACCAGTTTTAATGCGTGTGAAGTACTGTATAGCAGTGGGATACTGCCTTTTTATATGTGCTTGAACACCGTTGATGTGGCCTTTCATTGATGCACATCCGTCGTAGCCTTGACCGCGCAACTTTTTGAGATCTAGGCCATAATAAGATAAAGATTTTAGCAATTTTTCGGCAACTCCTTCACCAGTAGTTTCGCACAGTTCCTCAAACCCCACAAAAACCTCATGAATGGCTTTGTTGTTTACAAAACGCAAAACTAAGCTCATTTGTTCCTTGACTAATATATCAGTTGTGCCGTCGCATAAGACACTAAAAAATCCTGCTGCATTGGCATCTTCCACGCACACATTTTCCATCAACTTTCCGGTGGCAAAAATGATTTCATTTTGAATTTTTCAGCTTAAGTAATGAGAATTTGGGGGGCATGTTTCCCGGTACCTTTTTAAATTATCATCACCCGCTTGTAATCTTAACTTCAGGCTCGCACGAAAATTTCCATCATTAACTTGCGGTTCATCCAAAGTAAGAACATCAGATTCATTATCCCCGCGGGGAGCAATACCTTGTTTACCACAATGTTGAACAGGTTCAATAATTGGAATTAATCGTTTTCGATTATCCTCCATTTGTTTTCTCCAGCCAACGTTTAGCTGCGTCACAACATCTTTTGACCTTCCTTCGAAAATGGCGTAAAAGCTTCTGCCTAGCTGATGGCGTTTTTGTGGTAAAAATTTTCAGCATGTTTTGTACAAATTTCTTTTACATCTTCGTATCTATTTAAGGGTTTTGTTACAAATACTCTAGGTGCAACATGATTTCCTTTACCGATTCCTTGATCTGCGGAAAAAATCACGCAATACTTGCAAAAACCACCTTGAAGTTTTTGGCTCCAGCTCAGTCACGAACTGTACAAGTCAAGACATTCTCTTCGATAACGTCTTTTTGCCTTACCTTCCGTAACTGCAGGAAATGCGTGATTTTTTGCTGGTTCCCAACAACGGATCATAATATTGTGCTTTTGCTCATTAGTTGGTTTAGCCCCAATAAAGCAGCCTATGTCCCACTGTGAAAACTTTGCAACTGGAGTTTCTAAACTGCTTTCTGCCTCATCATGTCTTGGCGTTCTTTCAATAGATTCTTGTCCATCCTCCATTGAATCTACACCCTTGAGCAAATTAATTGAATCACTAACATAAAACTGAAGAAAACAAATTTTTATTTACTCGTCGAAACAGCAACAAAACACGTTGGACAAACACAATCTTTAAAAGCGGATATGACCACCACGACTCTTTATAATCATTTTTACTCGCTTAGGCATGTAAGCAACTTATTTTTTGGATTTGAGGTTCACGATTTCAGCACTCAATAATGGCTTCAATAAGTTTAACAATGGTGGGGCAATCTTTTCTGAGCAACCAAAGTTTTATGATACTCCACAGATTCTCAATGGGATTTAAGTCTGAAGAGTTCCCAGGCCAATCCAGCACAGAAATATTGTTTGAAGCAAAAAAATACTTGACTCTGCGACTAGTGTGGCAAGATGCCAGATCTTGCTGAAAAATCCATGTTCCTTGTAGAAAACGTTTTGCCATTTCTTGGGTTACCGTACTTTTTTGTGGGAGCTCTATGTATTTTTCTGAGTTCATCATTCCTTTGATAGGCTCCAGTGGTCCAACTCCTTAGTAACTGAAACAACCCGAAACATTTTTTTCGGGGGCTGCTTCACAACTTTATCAATATGACTTTCATTTTAAGATCCACATTTTGCTGTTCGAACAAGCTGACTTCTTACTCCCTGTATCAAGAAGTGCCTTTCGACTGAAACAAAAACTTGCTTTCTAGGAGTAACATCCATGTTATAAATGAAACGAAATCCCAAAACTACTACGAATGATGAACCCACAAAAATCTCGTATGATTTTGATAGAATGTAACAGTAGGGTAATGACTACGAAAAAAAACTAGCCGGATGTGGGATGGGATGAACTCTTTATATGTAAAACGAAATGGGGTTGATTTTTAATTTTGTTAAAAAAAGGCCCCCCACCAAATGACTTCTTTGCACTTCATTTTTCATTTTTTGGCCATCTTTTGTCAACTGTTAGTTATTGCAGCAAATTATGTACTGACATGTTTATGGAGACGATGCTCCTTGTCATTTGACAGCTTTAAAAAATTTTTTGTTCAAAACGGACAATCAGAGCCGGAGATATAAGCAGTTTGGTGTTCAAATTTCAAACAACGCTCTCTAGTGTAGGAATTGAATATTAGCTGTTTCAGATAGTACTAGAGCGATTTAGCTACTTTTTAATGGTGGTTACCCATTTCTAGCGATGAGGAGTTCGTTTATGCACTCAGATAAGAGGTAATTTCTGCCACTAGATGGCAGCAGCATCGTTTTTTTCTTGTGCAGTTTATTGGTAAACTAATTTAATAACTGCAGAGTGGAAAGCTGATCAAAAAAGTGCTCAATAACAAAGTTAAAGCGCATTATATTCACTTTAGCACATCAACTAAAAATTAAAAACCAGACAGTCTGTTTCACCCGGTGGGGTTTGTCAGGGGTATATTATTCAAACAGAAACTAACCTAAAAATACTCAATTTTTAGGCTTAATTTTTAGTGTTGTTTTTAGTATTTTTAGTTTCAATTTTTAGTGTGGTTTTCGATATGGTCCTCCCTGATTGTTATCACTGATGAGGGACGTAATCCCGAAACAGGATGACTCAGGTCTTATCTTGTATGATAATGCTCACTCTCAAGGGTTTGAGCACTCTGGGGAACCTGTCTTGTGTATCGTAGCACTGTGCGTTGCTCACCAGATGGTTTGAGCTCTCTGGTACACTAGCGCTGACATCATTTTATTAAAATGATGATCGCGTGATTTCCACCTGCATTGTGAAAAGTTGTTTGTAAGGTATCTCGTTACTGTGTTGAGATTAGCGATGCAGTATTCTGTTCTGGAATTTTAATCTCTTCATCTTGCTCTATTAAATGTTTCTATTTTTTCATGGTGTTGATTGGTTGGATTTTATGAACATCTGAGGATAATTTGATTCATTTTCAGCAAACAGCATACTAATCTTGGAAAATATTTGTTTTATCTTATTCAGTTTATTTGGACGTCGATTTGATTGCATCCAAAAAGGCCATCAGTTGTTATCGTTACCATCTGATACTTTTCTATCTAGTACTATTCATCCATTTCTTTGTTTTTCTTCGCTATATTTCTGTATCTTTAGCTTTTTATTAGCTATATTCACCTGATGAGCTCTAATGAGAGCGAAACCGGTCGTGGATTGCTATTTCTATCCGCAGCTATATTATTTTATAATGTTTTCTTTGTTTTTCTTGAAATTAATCTAGCTAACTCCATTTGTCGGTTCTTTTTCTCTTTTGCAACTGCTATCCTTCTTTTCACTGTATTGAATGCCCAAACGCCAGATTGAGTAATTTTGTTGTGTGGTTTTCGATATGGTCCTCCCTGATTGTTATCACTGATGAGGGACGTAATCCCGAAACAGGATGACTCAGGTCTTATCTTGTACAATTTTTAGGCTTATATATTTGTTTGAATCGCTGCGGTATTGTGTGATTAAAGATGTCTTTTTATAAATTTAAAACTCCTGCAGAAAGGTCCAAAAGTTCTAGGTTCAACAAATGCCATCCCCTACCTGCAATAAGAGTTTTATTTAAATGTGTTCGGCTACCATAAAAAATCAAATTTTAAGTCGATAGCGAGTGTTGTTGGAAAACGAAAAGCGAACGCTAAAAAATATCGTCAGCCTTACTTTGCACCGCCAATCCAGGCTAGAGTCATTACAGACTGTAAGAACTTTTTATTACATTGCTGACCTAAACTTTTCAACTTCATTTCTTTTTTAGGGGGTTCCCTCCTGTTAGTAGGCGACCAGCCAGAAACAAAAACTTCCAGTGAAAAAGCCTATAAGGTCCCATAACCCATAACTAAGTTATCGGTAGCTACATCATTATTCCATACAGGTCTATAGGGTAACCGAATCATTTGCAGTTGTATATGCGCTTTAACCCTGCAATGGTCTCATTGGTGCAGCATAGCAACCTCCCATTCCTTTAAAAAATTCCTCACGTTCAAAAAAACTACAAACTCTAATTTTAGCCTCTACTGATTCTTCTTAAGGTAAAACATTTAAAATGAAAAAATCAAGGGAATAATGCAGGTAGCCTATGGGTTAAGATGTCACAAGGGTCCCTCAAAAAAAACCGAAAAAGCTAGATATGATCGCTTAGTCCCAACATTATTCTCCCGGTAAGTTAGAAAAAGTGAAAAAATACCAAAACTCCATCCAAATTTTTGTTTTCAAGATCCAGCAAGAGGACGCAATCTTCAGAACTTGCAAAACAAAACTCCAATGTCATTATGATGGAGGTGTAGTTTAATGGGAATTTCTGCATCCTGCACGTCTTGCTTTGCATTTGCAATGCCAGCCAACGACAAAGCCCATCAGTGTGTCAGGGTTAAAATAATTACAACAAAGCCTTGATGGCATGAAGGATCTACTATGAATTCATTCTTCAATGTAATATTGGAGTGCTGTCTTTTAATGGAATGAAAAAACCGTACTACCCCATACAGGTGAAAAACTTAGAACCGAGCCATCCAATTTGTAACATCAATTGTAAGCTTCATACAAAAAAATTGGATCGCTGAAAGAGCAGTGAAATTAATGGAAGAGCTGTATAAAAAGTGTACTAATGAAAAATGCCTCACACTGAAACTTCTATCTTGCAGCAAGCTATCTTAATAGCAAGTTTTTGGTGTTTTGAAAGTGAACTGTGATCGCTTTTAGTTTCTGTTTTGGGCAAGTTTTTGTGTCTGAAATTTTGAATGCACAAGCTGTCTAGCTATCTGTTTTCTTGCAATAGATTTGGCAATCGCTATCGTGATGCGTGTTTCTATTAATGCGGGCGAAATGAAAATATTTGAAAAGTCACACATGTATTGTAGAAAGCATATTCATTAGAAACTAAAAAATGATGCTGCTGCCATCTAGTGGCAGAAATTACCTTTGATCTGAGTGCATAAACGAACTCCTCATCGCTAGAAATGGGTAACCACCATTAAAAAGTAGCTAAATCGCTCTAGTACTATCTGAAACAGCTAATATTCAATTCCTACACTAGAGAGCGTTGTTTGAAATTTGAACACCAAACTGCTTATATCTCCGGCTCTGATTGTCCGTTTTGAACAAAAAATTTTTTAAAGCTGTCAAATGACAAGGAGCATCGTCTCCATAAACATGTCAGTACATAATTTGCTGCAATAACTAACAGTTGACAAAAGATGGCCAAAAAATGAAAAATGAAGTGCAAAGAAGTCATTTGGTGGGGGACCTTTTTTTAACAAAATTAAAAATCAACCCCATTTCGTTTTACATACAAAAAGTTCATCCCATCCCACATCAGGAGATTTAAAATTCCCAAAAAACTTTTTTAGTCATCATCCTAATGTAACAGTTTAATGAGTAGGTATATGACGTCACAAAGTACAGGTTATGACGTTATATATTTATGTAACACAATTCAAATTTTTAAATAATTCAACTTGCCAAGATTTGATCTGATACAGTACGCAGCAATAGGCCTATATGGACAGAACAGAGCTCGTAATAACCATAAATTTGGTAAATACATCCAGTGATTCAATTAATTTACACAAGGGTGTATCTGTTCTTCATTATCGTTTTTTCTTCGTTTTGGAAAAAAAATCAATATAAAATTCTGCGAACCCATGCTGATCGCAACTGATGTAGCTTTTGTGAATAAAATTTTGCTTACTGAAATTGAGAACTACTATAATCGCTAACTTTTTCCTATCTCAATTTTACGCGTGCTGCTATCTCTTATTATAACCGAGTTAATTGGGACGTCTTACCACGAAATGGCGAGAAAATGCTCGCTTCGTCAACGATCACCTTTATGGCGTTTATAATGTACAAATAAATGTACTTAACAGAGATAATATCGGAAGATGAAAAACTGATCGCAGCAGGTTCATTTGCAAACAATTATACATCTATTAAATAAAGTACATATGCAATATGTACCGACATATGCATCTGTTGAACGTTTTCCATGGTGGGGGGCAGCAGCAAAAGTATGAATCAACCGAAAAAAACGGTAATTAATAAAACTTTTTTCCATTACTACAGCCTACTTTATGTTAGCAATCAAAAATTCAAGGAGAGCGAGCCCCACTTTTGCTTCTTTCACTCAGTTGACGCAATTTACGAGAGCTTCAAAATAAGTTGACTTGCAATAGGCCACCAGTAAGTTTTATACAAACTTAAAAATAGGTACAGTACAGCTATAAACCAAAAACTGTGGGATGAAAATAGCTTAAGGAGCAAAAATAAAGCCAAAGTTACACTATTCACTGTAGTATCTAGACGCTTCGACGACATAGTTTCAACTGTCTAGACAGTTTTGTACTGTCTAGCATATACTGCTGATGAGTGATGATGACAGCTGAATCTATGTTGTCGAAACGTCCAGATACTGCTATGAAGAGGATAATTTTGGCTTTATTTTTCCTCCTATGGACTTTTTGTTTAGACCTAAGTACAAAGGTCTGCATAATTTAGTACTGGTAATGTTAAAAATTTCGGGAGGGGGCAAATGCCCCTAATGTCCCCCCTAGTTGCGGGCCTGATTAAATATTTCAATTTTTAACGGTTTTATTTTTATGAGCACGATTTCTATACTGCAGTAAATAAAATAAAATCTTCATTGTATTCGCGTAAATAAAAACGCCGAAGCGTGTAACGAGCGGCGGGACCCATCTCCGCGACTTAGCGCCTGGACTGCACAGCTACGAAGAAACGTCGCAGCGGTGGCGAGCCGTTGGCTACACCGTGCTGATTTGACCGGCCCAGCAATGGAACCCCAAACCTCCCGCAACGATAGCCTGAGCGCTTAGCAACAGAACTATCGCGGTAAATATTCTAGATCAAGAACCAATATGACACAGTCTTTTAGTCTGCTCAGATCAGTCAAGAAATCTGAATTATATAATAGCTAGGGCCCGCTAAAGTCAATAAAGTCAAAATTTTCTCAGAACGTTGTTACATGATCAAATGTGTACTAACGTTCGTTTCAGGTGTTCAGGAGTCTGTTTTGGTAGATTTTATAAGTCAAAATAAAGTCAAAATTTTGCGTAAAGTCAAAATTTGTCAAAATTGTCTCTATCAAAAATTTCCGTACAAAAACGAACAAACTTATATTTTTTAAATGCTTTTTTGAATTTTCGAGCTGCTATTGAAATTTTATGCGCGGTTTTATTTGATTTTAAACTTTTGAAATAGTTGCTATATTTGCACTATCGTCACAATAATGCGTGAGGTAATTGAGAAGGAAATAGCACTTATTACGCATGAAACGTCGTTGTTGATGCATAAATACATAATGGTTAGACAATTAATCTAATCCTATGAAAGCCTTGCACTCTTTACACGTGGTCTTTTAAGTTGTAGCTAGCAAAGCAAAGAATGCCAAAATAAGCCAAATCTTCTATGGCGAAAGTTAGGCAAACTTGCCAGGAATATCCGGATGAGTTTTTGGCAACTCCTGCCGGCGACTTGCGATGCAACCTTTGCGACGTGTTAGTCAAATGCGACAAAAAGTTTTTTGTGGAAAGCCACCGAAAAAGTAAGCAACACCAAGGAAAATTGGAGACGAAGAGCAAATCTCATAGTAAGCAAACCTTTTTACATTTCGATCAAGTAAACTTCTAGGAACAGGTTGTTTCTTCATAATTAGCTGCATATATCCCACTTCATAAACTGAACCATCCTTCTTTAAAGTCTCTGTTTGCTAGAATGGGAAAAGTATTGCCTTCGGAGACTGCAGCCCGGGCATGTGTCGCTAAATTGGCATCCCAACAAGAGGAACAAATTCAAGAATTACTTCGTGACAAAAACATTTTTTTGATTGTGGATGAAGCAGAGGTTGCTAAACAAAAGTATATTAGTGTGCTTGTGTGCAGCTTAGATGCTCCAAATCAGACATTCCTCGTTAATTGCCATCCACTTGACAGCGGTCGCAATGTTGATAGCAGTATTATTCTGCACACTGTGGATGACATTATGCGACAACTTGAAATAAAACGCGAGAATTTTTCATTGTTCTTGACTGATGCTGCTCCGTACATGTCTTCGGCTGGAAAGACATCAAAACAATTATACCCTTCTTTGATGCATGTCACCTGCGTTGCGCACTTACTAGATAACTGCGCTATGCGTGTGCGTGCTCATTTTAAAAATATTGATGAAGTAATAGCAACGATCAAGGCAGCAACAATCAAAAACAAAGATCGCAAGAAAGATTTTCATGATGCTGGTCTGCCATCTCCTCCTGACCTTGTAATTACAAGATGGGCAACTTGGCTTAGAGCTGCCTTATATTATAGTGAGAACCTTCCAGCTGTTCGTCCCATTGTCAACAATTGGACAAGTGCAGGCCTCTTAGTAAGCAGAGCAAAAGACGCTATCAATGTGGAAGGTTTGGTGTCGGACTTGGTTAAAATAAATCAATACCGGACTCTAGCAGCCAACGTAGAGTTTTTAGAAGGAAGTGCCTGCACAATAATCAAAGCATGCGTACTGCTGAAGAATATGCGATTCGATGACGATCCTTGCGCAATTAAAGACTACATAACACTGGAAAGACTGAAATTTTGATTTACCCTTAACGACGGAGGGTGTCATTTTGACACCCTTGTTGTTTAAAGTCCATAATTCAGCTATTCTTTATTTTTTTTTAGCAAAACAGCAGCACAAGCAGGTCAAACTTGGAGAAACAATTAACTAATTAGCGAAACAAGCGATGTACTGTATAATGGCAATCAGACGCTCGATAATTTTAGAACCGCAATACGCGAATAGTGGTAGTTCCATTGCAGGCTGTTGCACACTCGCTGTGTACTGGCAGTGAATTTTTCACAAACAGATTTTTTGCATTTATTGCGTATGCCAGCAGAACGGTTCATTTTGCACAGTTGTCTTTGACTAGGCAGTTTCATGTTGGAGGATATGGAGGTTGTTGGAAGTTTCGATGTGCACCAGCATTACCTTTTTTTGATTGACATAGTAGAATTCTTCACCAAAAGCATGCCAGGTTCTTCCACCAAGTAATGCAAAAAATGCCCTCTTGAAATTTTTGTGATATTGATTTTTTTGAAATTTCCATGCCTTTTTATGCCATTGTATGCCTTTTTATGCCATATCTTCAGGTATGTCACGCAGAGTGGACAAAAACTTTGCAACGAATCCTTCTTTTTGAGCCATTTACTAAGCAAGTGTAGTCCATGGAATAAATGCTACTGGCTAACCAAACTTATTAACAGTTCATTTTCGACATAAAACAATGAAGCTGTTATGGAAGCGACGTCATAGACAATTGCATAGCAAAAGAATATGACAATTTGTGAAAACTGTACAATGGGTGTCAAAATGACACCTTCCGTCGTGCAAGGTAAATTACGAAAATTAGGCCACGTTTGGTTCTCCACACAAAAAATGACCACAGTACCACGTCAAGCTCATTAAAGGATTAAAAGTCACAAAAGGAGTCGGTTTAACAGGAATCGGATTTGAATTGGCAACATTTTATTTTGCAAAAGGTGTCAAAATGACGCCCTCCGTCTTTCTAGTGTTAACAAACGACTATCCAACTCTGATTTAGAAACAATAATAAACTGCACCAATTTGACAATTGACCCAACAAGCTACGCACTATCGCAAAAAGCCCAGCCAACTTCTGCTGCTGTTGAGAGGTCGTTTTCTATGCTCAATAAATTACTGAGAAAAGACAGAAATTTTGATGTTAAGAACGTAAAAAAATATATGATGCTGCATTACAATAAAACGTCCTTGTAATTATACTGCGTGGCTGTCGTTAAAAAAATCATTGACATACTGTTAGTGTACAGTACAGTTGCGGTAGCGACGCAATTTTTGTATTTCACACTAATTGATACCGGTACACACAATGGCTCGTTATCCTAGATTTTAACGTCATGCGTCGCTTTGTTGCATTAGCTTCAACACTGAGTAATTGAGAAAATATTCGAAGTAGGCTACCTTTTTCTTTAAAAGCTTATGTGAATTGCAGATTATAAAACATGTTTAATTAATAAAGTGCAACAAGACATAAATAATACGCGGAAGCGGTTAAGTCAAAATAAAGTCAAAATTTTACTAAAATAAAGTCAAAACTATATTTTTTTAGGTCAAAAAAATGGCCCTAATAATAGCTGAAAGAAAAAGCAATAATTTGGCGTTACACTTTCGAAATAGGGTTGATTTCCATGGAATGAATTATTATTGGACATAATGTTTAGTTTATATAGTTCGTGACTTTGTACCAAAGTTTGCTTTATTATTGCAAAAATAAAAAAAGGTCTATACCAGTTGAAATCTATTATAACTTACGCAAAAGTACTTGTTTAAAAGCGTAATGGTTAAGCCAAGAAACTAGCTTTAATCTTATGAAATACTGTATACCTTAACAAGTAGTTATTTTGTACTGTTTACATTATACGATTAGTCACAATTAACACTTTGTCGATTTTAGTGATTTTAAATCAATTAATAATAATGCTAAAATCGTTAAAATATTACAGCCAAACAGTTCTTTTGTTGCAGTTTCTAGCTATTGCCAGAAACACATTTACGCTAATTCGAGTAACCAGCAACGCATTGCGGCGTCGATTCACATTGTTTTATTTTCTCTACGCAAGTTTCGGCAGCGATGCGATCTAGTTTCTCCCTGCGGTATCTATGATGTTGCAGCAATCCATATTGAGTACAGTATTGAGTCTATTGACTTCGACCAACCTACGTTTCCCGCTCTTTGTTTCGTCACAGTCTGATGGTCTCATCAATGAATATCACGAAACTCACGGCTAATTTTCCAATAGAGAGAGAGAGAGAGAGAGAGAGAGAGTTTATTTTTTTTTGGCGATTACGATGCAAACATAGTAAAAAATATTTACGTGAATAAATATATAAAAAGCAAACTGTATTCACCAGTGAGAGGCTGTGAAGGACCAGTTGTCCCTGTCCGTGATAGACATGGCACGGTCATAGAGTCTACAACCTGTCACTAAATTTTTACCATACTTTGTAAATCAAGAGAAAAACAAAACAATAAACAAACGTAAATTGATGGCAGTTAACGAAAACATAGTAATAAAACTGTATCTGTGCTAATTCGGTAATTATGTTATTTCATAAAAACAGCATCGGTACTTCTTATAGCTAATCGTATACTTTGGCATTTTTGACACAGTGCAACTATGGGTCTATGAAATAAATTCAGGTCAGATGGTATACAGCACCTTTTTTACACGTTTTACAAATACTTTAAAACCAAGCTTCGATGAACATTTTATTTTACTAGGCAGGTCATTTCAGATCTCAACTCCCGAAATTTTGATTGATTGCTGCGTTTTAGTTTTATTTACTCGAATCGCGTGATATAAATCATTTTTGACAGATCTAGTTGAATAGTTGTAGACGCTAGAATTTCGAGTATAATAATTCGTAAAGCATTCAGGCAATACGTTAATTTTAAATTTATTCATAAAATTTATCATTTCTAACTGATATATTTTGTCCAACTGCAGCACCGGCAAACGTGCATAAATCGGAGAAAGTTTTGTTTTGCGGTAATTCGATTTTGTCATGATTTTAATTAAACGATTTTGCATTACTTGTACCTTGCTTAAATGCTTTTTTGCAGCATCACCCCAGGTCGTTATGCCATATTGTAAATGAGGATAAGTAATACTATAATGGACATTCTTAAGTATATCAAGTGGTAGATACTTCTTTATTTTATTTACTATACCGCAAGATGCACCTAATTTCTTTGTAACTAACTGAGTGTGTTCTTTCCATTTCAACTGACTGTCTACTATCACACCTAAGTAGTTAATTGTTTCTTGCGGGTGAATTGCGATTTCTCCTGTGTTGATCTTGATATTTGGGTATGTGTAGTCAGTGGTATTTGCAAATATAATGAATTTAGTTTTATTGGAATTAAGGGCTAATGCATTACTTCTCGTCCATTCTATCGCCGCGTTCAGATTTGTTTGTGCTTTTGCTGTAAGCCCAGACAGTGTTGTGCTCTTGCTTATTAACACTGCATCGTCGGCATATAATACTAATTGAGCATTCTCAAAACAGTTGGCAAAGTCGTTAATATAAACTAAAAAAAAAAAAAGGTCCTAAAACACTGCCCTGAGGAACCCCAACAGTAATGGGCAAAGTAATAGATTTGCAGCACCCGCCAGCTTCCTCATATTGATATCGGTTTGTGAGGTAAGACTCCAATAGTTTTAATGGAATTCCCCTCACTCCATAGCGAGAATTTGCTTAGCAATATTTCGTGATTTACGCTATCGAATGCTTTTGCCAGATCGAGGAACACACTACTTGCTAAGAAATTATTATCTCGGTGTTCAAGTATCGTTTCATAAAAATGTGTTATTGCCAAGTTTGTCGAATGCTTTTTCCTGAAGCCCAGTTGGTTATCATGGAACAGATTATATTTATCAAAAAATTCAGTTAACCTTTTGTGCATTAGAGTTTCAAATAGTTTTGGGGATAAAATTGATACAGGTCGGTAATTACTTACACAATGTCTTGTTCCCCCTTTATGCACTGGGACAACTTTGGCTATCTTTAATATGTCAGGGTAATTTCCACAATCTAGACATTTGTTATAGACTATGGTTAGAAAGCCTGCTATTAAATACTTAGACGACTTGATTACACAGACCGGAATGTCAATGAACCCCGGGCGATTTTTTTTCATTTAATTTTCCAATGCCTCCGACTATTTCATATTCATCAGTTGGTGAGAAAACAACCGAAGAAGATTGGTGTTTACCCAAATAACGTAAATACTCACATTTATCTCGGTTAGGATTGCAAGTGTTGGTGATCTTTTTTCCAATATCTACAAAGTGTTGATTTAGCTCATTACATATATTCTGGGGCTCTGTTATTTCTTTCTCTTTCGTCTTGAGAAAATTTGGCAAGGAGGCTTCTTTTTTACTTTTATTTAGAATTTCATTTATGTGTTTCCAAGTTAGTGAAGGACTATTATTTCCACAAAATAAGTTGCGATAATAATTTTCTTTGGATATTTTTTTAACGTGGGTCAACTTGTTCCTAATTTTTTTATACTTCGTATACATACTTGAGGATTTTTGCTTTAAATACTGAGCATACATTTGTTTTTTTCTTTTGATAGAAACAAGAATTCCCTTAGTAATCCAAGGACTTCGAGAAATTTTAAATTGTCTGCGACTCATCCTTATTTTGGGAAAATATTTGTTAGTAAGATCTTCCAGCAAATTTATTAAATACGACAAATTATCGCTTTGCTGAAATTCAAGTGTTTCAGAGCGAATTTCGAGATCTGCTAGGAATAACTCAAAGCTTGTTTTACAAAAAACATCGAGTAGCGGGACGTTGCATTTCTTTCTTAATTGACGTCTTTCTGTATTCAACGATCACAGGCATGTGGTCGGAGAAATCGTGTTGAATTACCGCGGGGTTAATGCAGGTCAGTGCGGCATGGTTTACGTATATGTGATCAATTACCGAACTGGTTGTTGGGGTTACTCGAGTAGGCAAATTGACTAGCTGAGAACATCCTAGTGCATTAATGTGATTATCATAGTTGGTTAGAGTAGAAATCGAGTTGAGATTGGCATAATTAATGTTGAAGTTTCCCATTATAATGTATTGCTGCCTAGATTTGATTGATCGGATTTTGCTGATAAGTGCACATTCAAAGTTTGATAAATTATTGTTCCGGTGCCTGTGTACTGATTCTACAATAAGTGGTTCTTTTCCACTGCAAGTAATACCTACCCATATATCTTCACAGTCTTTAACATTTAGGTTTAACTCTAATAATTCACGCGATTCGAGTGTTTTGGAAACGTATAGTACAAAACCTCCAGCTTTCGTGATTGAGTTTTGATTGTATAAGTTAAATCCCTGAATTTTAACCGAGGATGGCTTCGATTCAGTTAATCTTGTTTCGCTCAGACAAATTATTTCTGGTAATTTGGGGAGTTGATTGAGAAATGTCATTAGCTTGTCGAAATTTTTCGTCAAGCTGACGATATTAAAGTGAATTATATAAATACTAGTAGAATTGTTTTTTTCATATCATCACAGATATCTTCGTATGTTTTGTATACGCATCTATTGCTAGCAGGATCAGGTGTAATATTTCTACACGTGATTGAATCGTCACTATCCATTTTACTGAAACACTAGAAGTCAACATTTTCACAAATCATTGCAACACTTACAATTAGTCGTCATTGTTGTCGTATACCTTGTTCGTGCGGTTAATGAGCAAGGGCTGATAGTTTAACTCCTCGAAATCGACATCAACGTTGTGTTTGAACAAATCATCCGGTGACGTTATCGTAAGCCAGTTACCAGTTCCTTCATCTTTGTCGTTTTCTCCCAGAGATTTTCTTGCCTTTTTTGCTGATTTCTTCATTCTAATTTTCCCATTCAGTGTATGACACAGCACGAATCTGTCATCACACTTGTTTCTGACATAGTTCAACAATTTGTTCCTTAGTGGTGTTAGATCTTCGGTGATGAACACTCCTGAATTCCTTTCACTTGATTTTAGTTAAATATATTCATATAAACATATAGGAAATTTCCTATATTGATTGATTGATTTCTTCCTCCTTATCCTCCTATCACAAGAAAGCGGCGGAGGCGCTATGCGTAGGACGAATCTAGACTCGCTTAAGAGTTGCCCTTGTTTCCAAGTTTTCCGGTTAAATTTTCTTCTGACTTCTTTAATTTGCTGCTTGCCAGATTCCACCAAGCAGAGATAATCATCGTGAAGCATCTTATCCAAGGACGCAACAACGAGACTAGGTTGGGAGTTGAACCACTAACCTTGCGATCATGGTCGTTCTAAAAACAACGCTCCAAACCACTGCGCCACCCTATATGCTTTGCACTGCGTTTTTTGGCCAATTTCAGCAATAATTTGTCGTATATATTGTATCGGAAATTTCCTATATATTTTGCGTGAATGTTGTCGGCTATTTCAAGCCACAAATTCAAGTGATGATGTCTGAATCTCAACAAAGAGCTCGATGTCCAAAAATTGGTCAGAGCATTAATAAATAAAATTTATTCTTGGCTACAAACGCACTACACGGTGTTTCATGCCACGTATGGCAATCTTCAGGTGCAAGCTACAAAATAAAAGAAAACATTAAGGTTTTACGCTTAACAAACGGTACTTACAGTTTTTTCCAAATAAAGAGAGGTGAGGTGGAGTTATCTTTACAAGTAGAGAAGATAATGCAAATTTTGTCTGTATCGGACTGACTATACTAACTAAAAGGATGAAATGTTTTTAGTGAAATATTATAGGAAGGATTTATGACGCAACAATCGTGGTAAACGTAAAACATTTAAGAAAATGAAAGGGGCTAGCAAAAGAGGAATAGTTAAAAATCAATCAATCAAATTAACCAAAAACGAAAATAATAATTAGGCCTACAAGTAAAGATAAAAATTATAGATTGCACTGTTTTAATTTAAATTTGTTTTTATGGCGACATTTAGACAGCAGTTCGTCTCTTGAATTTAACAAATCTTCGTTCATGCACTTGTTGATGAGTAGTTTCTCTGTTAGGCACAGATTGCAGCGTTTTCCTTTGCAAAAATTTGGGGATACTTGGGCTATGACGGACCAGGAAATTTTGAATTCTGAGTTATTTTCCTTTTAATTCCAAATATGCTTGGAGAGTGCTGTTCTTGTGGAGTAGGTTTTCTTGCTAAATGAAAGTTTATGGTTGCTGTATCTAGTGTTGAAGGCCGTTTCACAGCATCCTATGTAAGACTTCGTGCTCTTTTCTGTTTTTACCACCGCTTTGTAGACCAAGCATTTTTCCTAACAATTGCCGTCCAAAGGGCATTGATCTCTATTTCTGCAGTTGCATGACTTAGTTGCTGATGGTTTTGCTAATGTTTTATTCAAAATAGCTTTGTTATGGCTTTTGATAATGGCTGCCATGTTCGGCATACAACTGTAACTTAGCTTCAAGTTTCTTCTGTTAAAAATTCTGTGATACTTATGTGCAGGGGGAAAATGCTTAATAACCAAATTCAAAAAAATTTTGCCAACATTTGTTTCGACGCTTGAACGGAACGGGGGGTTAAACCAGGTGACATTACGTCTGCGGTTTCGTCTTTTACCATTATCGGGAGTGTAGTTTAAATTAATTTTGAAACCGCTGTTGTCCAATGCTCTTTCATAATCAGGTTTAGCCTTATTAAATTCAGCTTTGTTGCAAGACAAAAAGGATACTCTCTTTTCGATCATCTCTGGTATTTGTTTTAAAATAGAAGGAGGGTGATTGGAGCTCTTATTGATATAGAGGGGATTGTTGTTAGGTTTTCGGAAAGGTTGGAAAGTGTTTCTGTCAAGATCAAGCGTAATATCAAAAAAATCCGTGCAAGAAAGATTTGTGTTGGAAGTGAATTTTAAATCGCATTTTTTAAAAATCTTTATCAATTTTTTTCTGCATTTTTTGTTATCTGGGCCAGACAGATTTTTAAGGCAACCTAAGCCATCATCTCTATATAAACCAAAACAACCAGCTCCAAATTGTTTTTCAAGTAGATGCAAAATATAAAGACCAACCAGTTCACAAATTTCTGCACCATCATAACTTCCCATTGCTACATCAAAATCAGGTTCATTTTTCTTAATCCAAATGTTACCAGATTCAAAAAGAAATGATTTTCTACAGTGTAAAATGATATTGATGACACTTTGTGGAACAGTAGTTATGGATTTGGCGAACTCAATAGCTTGCAAAAGAAGATTCTTAGATATAGAAGGATAAAATTCGACAATATCAAATTTGATGAATTTGCACTTCTTCTTGTCTGGAATATCGTTGAACCAGTTGATAACAGATTGCGTGTCTCGCCATTGGTTTAGATTAGATTTTTTTCTAATTGCATTGTTAATGTTGTCCAGCATTTTCTTACTTACTAAACCTACATCTGACTTAGCAGGATTGATAAGTCTGCATTTGGGATTACTCATAAAGTCGTCTTTATGATCTTTCAAGGTGATAAAAGCCTCGTTTATTAATGCTCTGACTTATTAATGCTCTGATTTATTTATTCTTGGCTACAAACGCACTACACGGTGTTTCATGCCACGTATGGCAATCTTCAGGTGCAAGCTACAAAATAAAAGAAAACATTAAGGTTTTACGCTTAACAAACGGTACTTACAGTTTTTTCCAAATAAAGAGAGGTGAGGTGGAGTTATCTTTACAAGTAGAGAAGATAATGCAAATTTTGTCTGTATCGGACTGACTATACTAACTAAAAGGATGAAATGTTTTTAGTGAAATATTATAGGAAGGATTTATGACGCAACAATCGTGGTAAACGTAAAACATTTAAGAAAATGAAAGGGGCTAGCAAAAGAGGAATAGTTAAAAATCAATCAATCAAATTAACCAAAAACGAAAATAATAATTAGGCCTACAAGTAAAGATAAAAATTATAGATTGCACTGTTTTAATTTAAATTTGTTTTTATGGCGACATTTAGACAGCAGTTCGTCTCTTGAATTTAACAAATCTTCGTTCATGCACTTGTTGATGAGTAGTTTCTCTGTTAGGCACAGATTGCAGCGTTTTCCTTTGCAAAAATTTGGGGATACTTGGGCTATGACGGACCAGGAAATTTTGAATTCTGAGTTATTTTCCTTTTAATTCCAAATATGCTTGGAGAGTGCTGTTCTTGTGGAGTAGGTTTTCTTGCTAAATGAAGGTTTGTCGTTGCTGTATCTAGTGTTGAAGGCCGTTTCACAGCATCCTATGTAAGACTTCGTGCTCTTTTCTGTTTTTACCACCGCTTTGTAGACCAAGCATTTTTCCAAACAATTGCCGTCCAAAGGGCATTACTTAGTTGCTGATCTGACTGCAAAACCTTTCAAAGGGCTTATCAAGAATAAATTTTATTTATATATATATATGTATATCATTGCAACAATATTGAACAAAATGTAGCTTAAATCGACTGAAAAAACATGTGAAAAACCTAAATTAATTTTTTCCAAACGGCGCCTCATAATTTGAGTTAAATGTAATTAACGTGTGTGCTTGTGATATCGCAGAGTGTGCGCTGAATACCTTGAAGCTTGAACCTCTTGAGCAGGGGCGGGCAATTATTTCACACGAAGGGCCAGATTTGGAAAAACTGTTGAAGCCGCGGGCCGCACGCTGATTGGAAAACAAGGTGAAGACCTTTTTTTTTTGGAGATCACGGTCCACGTACGATTGTGATCTCAAAAATAAAAGGTTTTCACCTCGTTTTTTTCGTTTTTTATTCCAATTTCGCACCGTTGAGGCTTATTTTTTTGAAAATCACTGCCATCCATGATCTCTAAAGGAAAAAAAGTCTTCCGCTCAGTTCACGGTGGGAGTTAAAGTTTGTATAGGTGCCGGCGAGCCAGAATAAAAGGACCGGCGGGCCGTAGTTTGCCCATGTCTGCTTTAGAGAATACCCCTGCTTATCACCAAAACAAGAAAAAAAAATTAATTAAATTAAAAAATCCAGAAAGACAAGTAGACTTTGCTTTCGAGTTTTTATTTTTTCTTTTTTATTAACTTTTAATTTTCTGATGAGTTAATTATGCGGACTCTTTATACGGTCGAATGCACCAACAGCGGATTAACTTTATCATCGATTAGACTTAATCGCTGATAAGCTAATCCGTGAATAAAATTTTGGGAAAAATGAAATGCACCAACATATTTAATTCGGCGATTAGATTATCCTCAGATTAAACACTGACTATCGCAATTTTGCTGAGTCAAACAAGGCTAAACTGCCGGTTTTATGCAAATTTCGGAGGCTGCTGCTGGTAGCCTAGTTCGTGGTTGTTTAAACGCAATAAACATAATAGAATGACAATAGGTTGTACCGGTGAGCAGGGGCGGATCTAGAAGGGGGGATACATCTCTCCTTCTCACCTGCCATTTTCAACAATGCTTTGAATGAATAAAATTTTTTTATAATTTCGAACCTCTTTACAACAATATGCCTGTGTCGCCTTAAGCAGGCATAGTCGATACTGTGCGAACAAAATGCATCATATTTGGTGAAGTACTCAAAATTAGGGACCAAAAATATCATTAAAGTTTGCTTGAAAATTGTTCAAAAAGCACTAAAATAGCCATTACAGTATGTAAATTTTCCGGGGGAGCACGCCCCCGGCCCCCCTAGAGTCGTTTTTTACTCAAGTTGCTTAAAATTAATTCTGTCGAAAAAAATATGCTTGAAAAAGTGACGAAATTGCATGCTCCCTCCCTGAAAAAAATTCTGAATACACCCCTGAGACGAAACATTTCAAAGGGCTTATTTACGCCCGTTTCTGGGTCGTATATTTATGTAATGCTTCCAACACAGCAGAACATTACATTCCTTTTCTACTTGCCTGTCTTCACGAACCCAATTGTTAACCACATGTCACAAGCGAAGCCGCGACGAAAATCGAACCCAAAACTAGTGCAGCGCTTCCCTAAATACGCTGCGCTCTAAGTCAGTGGTCGGCAACCACTGGGCCTCGGCTCCGTGCAAAGTTAGTTACAGGTCCGCATGCGCTTTCAGAATAAATGCTTTGAATTTGAAACATTTTTGTAACGTTACACGCAATTTCCGGACGTTTTTGAATGAATTTTTGATAGCATAGCTCAATTCTGGTGACCCGGTACGGCAGATTGGCAGATTTATTCAAAACCATGAAGGTGACCAAATTACAAAACCAAGTACTTTAATTTAACAGCGAACATTTAATTATGCTGTCATTTTTTCGTAAATCTTGCGGAAATCAAATAGCGCTAGGCTAAATAAGCTAGTTAAGAGGGAGAATAGCGTTAGGAGTCAGGTTTGGGAAGCTACTACAAAAATTGAAGCGAAGCTTCTGCATCAAGATTTAAAAAGTTTTATAATTAAGTCAAATTAAAACAAGATCGAGGTTTCCAGTTCTGAATAAATACGAGTGTTTTATTGCTAAAACATTTTTGATTTTTTAAAAGCCGGTTCGCGAAAAAAACTTTGTTTCAAACCGGTCCGCTGTGAGAAAAAGGTTGCCGACCACTGCTCTGAGTCATCGAGCTACGGAAGAGTCGCAGTAATCTCGTGACTAATGACCTTTATAAACCCACGCTTTGTCAAAAAAAAGTAAGGTTCTGCTGGTGTTGGGTACATTACATAAAAATGTTTCTCATGTTACTTTTTTTGACCTTCTACTCTCCCCTTGCATCTTACAACGTTTGTCGTTTTGTTGCTCCTTCCCTTTTCTCGTGCTGTCCAATTATACTGTACAGGGGGGCCCAAAAGTAGGTATACAGTTATTAAAAGTAGGGTTTAGGTCCAAAAGTAGGTTTGTGGTTTTCATTTCGGCACTTTTACTCACTTTTTACGCTATACCTACTTTTGGGCTATCCTGTATATTATGTTTGCATATTATTCTGGTGTAATTTTGAATTAGATTAAATATTAACTAAATACAAGGACGTTTAGACCGGCAAAGGAATGGTGGTTAGTGTCTTTTATTTCCGTACCGTCAACATAAGGAACAGTTTCACATTATTGCTGCTTTCATTTTCACATTTGCTCTACGCGAAAGTTTGCTGCAGCAAATGACAAAAACCACCTAAAATCAACGATTGACCGGATTCTTTATCACTTATCGCTTTGCTTAAGCTTACGCTCGACAACATGAACAGCAAACAATCCATACGATTGTTACGAAATCAGTATAATTAACCAGCATGGTTGACTCTGGATAAAACGTAGGTTTTGCAGGTCAGCATAGGGTCGCGCGTAATCGCTCAGCCGGTAAAATAATCTACTGAAGAAAAAGGGAAACAGATTAAGGTAATTGAATAAATTCAAATCAAATACTTAAGCAGGTTAGATAACCCATCAGCAACGCAGAACTAGGCTGCTTTTCGGTTAGACTAGGCTGCTTTTCGCCCTTCGAAGTGGCAACATTCGCTATTAAGGCTTTCAGATTATGGCGACGCATTGATTTTTGTGGGTCGGTAAAACCGCTACTATTCATTCCAGATCATATGCTTGCGAAATAGTAACAAAAGCTGCAATTTTGATGCTTAGTCTAGCCTATTAACTAGGTAAGTAGTAATGGGTTGAACAAAGTTAATGCACTGTTTAATCCGCTGCTGGCTGCTACACTTAATCACGCTTGCTGCATACCGATTTCGAGTTAATCCTCAGACAATCCATGGAAAAGTTTGATCAGAGGATAATCCATGTTGGTGGATTCGGCCCTTAAACTCTTAACTCAAATTTGCAAAAAAATTATATTTCGATACATTGGTACGCTGTCACGTAAGGACTTCATAAATTTTCTGATCCTTGTCGTTAGTGGGAAAAAACTTTTGGTAAAGTTAGGCACCCCCAAAATCTATGAGTCTCTTTTGAGAGCTTTCTCATGATATTTTCTTATATTTAACTTTATATTGGAATTCTCGCTCCAAAATCTGTTAAAATTCATCCTTTTTTAAACAAATGCTTCCATGAAAAGAGGATTTTATTGCATTGTTGCTCTTCGAAACTAAAATTTGTTTGCTTGTTTGTTTAATTTCATGTTTTTTCTCCTGTCACGAGAAAGCGATCAAAGCGCTATAACGAGCTCGCTCAGGAGTTGCCGGCCACCTTTCCACCACTCTATGATGGGGGTTCCCGTTAAGTGCCTTTCCCAACGGTACAAGTAAATTTGCCGGCTTCTTCTCCACACTGTCCCTTTAGTACTGAACGTCAAGCAGGGAAGCTGTGAATATCAATTTTAAAGTCATTGGTTTGACCCGACCCGCAATCAAACACCAGTCTACAGCTTCAGAGGCAGACGCTCTTATCACTCGGCCATCTGAGCGGTTGTCCACTCGTGTCAGAAATGCCACTCGCGATATCGAAAAAAAAAGGATTTTAACGGAGTTTGGTGAGTCATTTTTCATCTTTTATTCATTACTACAACATATCCAAAAATGAAAAAAATCTTAGAGGGTAGGTTGCAAACTTTTGAAATTGTGACGTAGAATGACGTAATACGCGACTATAGCAATTTTTAACCGCGCTGGGTAATTTGTTGCAGGTTCAAAAATTCAAGATGAGGGAAGAATATTCCAAGGAATTAGGATTAACTCTATGATTCATTAGGTATTTGCAACAATCCTGTCTTGTATTGTGTAAAATCGATTAACTTTCTAACCACTGCGACGTCTTTAATTTATCCCTTAATTGCAGTGAGATTGATTTGTGTCGTCAATGACTTTCTCTGGTTTAATTTTACTACTAGTTTTTTGTAATTCGCACGAAATGGCGGATTGGATAGAGTTACTGTAAAAGAAATTGCAATGTAGTTATTATTTGGATCAGGGGTGGAGAACCAGCAATGCTCAGCGAGCCACATCGATTGCATAGTATTTTCAGCAGGCAACATTTACTTTTAATCTTCAATTTCGCTGTAGAAACACACAGCATTACCTCGCAAATTTATTGAACCTTCATGGTCAGTTATTGTTTTGCTGTAAATTTGGAGACTTTTGCGCGTTTTTTATGTCACAAATACACATGTAGTTGAATGTGAAGGAGTTTTTAAGAATTAATGTTTTCTATTCCACCAGTATGTTGTACACTTAACAACGTTCTGCCGCGAGCCACATTCAAAACTTTAGCGGGCCGCAGGTTTCCCACTTCTGAATTCTAAAAGTTGTACTCGCAGATTGACTGCTCCCATTGTCAGGTCTGTGTCGTTTTTAGGGAAATCAACGATAAATCTAAACTTGTTGAGGCAAAACTTTACACCAGTTTGAGTATTTATTTCTAATTGCACTTCGCTGCTTCTCCATTCCTTATCAACTTCGGCTGCTTGATTTCTGAAAGTTTCATTGCCGCAAATGAAAACGTTTCGAATTTCGCCATACAATAAATATTGGTAGAGAATAGCTCAAAGAAAAAAATAAAATCACAGTAATTTTTAAAACTGTACGTTTCGACAACATAGTGTAGATTCAGCTGTCATCATCAGCTTTCATTTTTTTTTTTCTGCATTGCTTGCACTGCTCATGATGTCGAAACGTCCAGTTTTGAGATTTACAGCTGCTTTTATTTCTTATAAACTCATTATCGCAAAATCGCTTTTTCAAGTTATTGATGTATTGTAAAGTAGGCGAAGTTCCAAAGTTTGTGATTCGATTGTGTAAATATTTATTTTTTTTTAGTAAGTTACTGTTTTTGTTGCTCTTTAATTAAAGTTTAATTATTCATAATGATGTGAATTGTTATTTACTGAAGCGTTGGAGAACTTTCAATCGAAGTCGAATCTCTCCTTCCACTCAATTTGAAATTAGCCCAATTCAGTTTTTGAAATTTTAAAACCACCAACAGTAGATCCTTCTCTATATTTGGTGCTACGAGAAAACGCAAAAGAGAATGTTTAACTCGTCGCCTACTGAAATAGAAATACAGTGTAGTGGCCTCGGAACCAGGGGGTCTAGCCTAATAGTTGGAAACACGAAAGGGTCGGTTAGATGCACAAACGTCAGACAGGTTTTACTGACTTTGAAAATGTACTTTTACTGGGTTGGCGACGGTGTGTCTACGCTCGGAAAGGTTGAAGCTGGGACAATTTTTGGGTCCAACGGCGGTTGTGGGGGATTTTTTGTCACAGAAGATGCAGCATTTAATTGTAACTATGTCCAATTAGACTCAAAATTCTCTGAGCGGCTCTGGAGGGGGAGTGGTTAAAAATAGGTGTGGAAAATTACCTCGATATGTTAACTGAAAATACGTAAGATGGAGACCTACAGCAAATGAACGAACATCAACTTTGTTTCACGAAACACTCTTCGCAAAGTTTTGGGTGGTGGGGAACCCCCGACTGAAGCTTTCCGCTAGGCTGGCTACTCAGGAAATATGTAGGCTAAGTACAAAACCGCTGGTAAGTGGTAAAAGTGCAAAGCCGCTATAGTAACTGGTAACTTTTCTACAAACAAATTCAATAACTGCTCATCTTCTAATGTGAATTCCTGTTTTTTCAGCAAATTGTACCAATAGAAGTGCATCAAGTAATGCACAATCTAAATTCGAAAAAAAGCAGCTGGCCCCGAAAATATTCCCATTAAATACTATAAACTTGCTGGTGGATAGATTGCTAACTTTTGAAATAATTCGATTAATTTGACAGCATTTACAGTATTTACAAAACTCCAACTGTCCATTTCGCGCTTATGCGATCATCAGAAAGCCTTATTCAAATAGGAACGTTCTATTCAAAAAATTAATATTAACAGGGAGCCTTAACCAAAAATTAACATTCTATTTGAATAAGGCTCTCTGATAGTCGCGTAAGCGTGAAACGGACCTTTCGAGTTTTGTAAACAAATGCTTCCAAATTAATCGAATTAGTTTTTGCTCTAGTCTTGTAAGATTACACTGGTCAACACGATTTTTCTTGCATGGAGTTTTCCAACGGATTTGGGGTAATTTGAGGTCGCTGAATCCGAATCTGGCATTAGTTTTTGCCTATCACATCACGTTTTGGGAATATGAGAGCAACACATTAAAATAAATGTTTTTGAAAAATCTTGAATTTACGCTGCGCTCATGCACCCATAAATGGGATGATGATTGCAATAGGAGGAACCTACATCCTTCAGAGTGCGTTTCCTAAATTCCTATTTAGCTCGCATCTTTTTTGAGGATTTTTGATGAAAGTATACAAGCACGAAACTAAGTGAAATACTTTGAAAAAAAACACTATCTGAATCATTGAGCTTATTACAGGTGAAGACACTCACAGAAGAGTGATTTTTCTTCGTCTGGCGTAGGCTATTTTCATAAAATAGAATTTGCAATTTTCAACTTAGAACACACGAACAACATTTGAAACGGTGATGTTATTGCTTTAGAACGATTTGCAGTGAGGTATAGATCCTATGAAAACCTTCCCAGAAAGAAGCAATCACGTTAATACATTATGAACTTTCGTTTGTCGCTAATCTCGTATAAACTGCATGTAGGATATCTCCCATCAAACTCCCGCAATAATCTGCCATCATGTTGCAGTTCCATCAACCTTGGTAACGTTCCTCCATCACTTTGATGTCTTGATGGAAACGCTCGTCCTGTTCCTCGTTTACATCATCAAGGCTGCTCAGGCGGCTGTGCAAGTAGTGCAATTCAATGCTCACTGTACTGCGTAGTTTTTGCAGGCTATGAAGAAGCTCTTCCCCTCGTCGTCGTTGCCGTCGTGTGGTTGGGCATCCTCTTCCGACGGTTTAGATGTTGACGGCGTTGATTTTAAGCCAGCGTCGGGTGTCATCATCCAGGACCAACAGACCTTGTATTCCTTTTGGTGCACGATGTAGGGGGCATGTAGAAATGATGTGGTCTGCAGTTTGCTCAGAGGCACCACACTCACAATGCGGTGAAGGAGTAGCACCCCGTTTGTACATGGATGAATGGAATCGCCCTACGCCAGTCCGCAGACGATTCAGTTTCACCCAAGATGTTCTGGGCAAACCCATTCCAAGAGGCTTAGGACTGGCCCTGGGAATAAAAGCATGAAGCCTTGATGCACTTTTCAAGCACTCCATGTTCCATACATAATCCATCCATTGCGCTGCACGAATGTCTGATTCGGTCAGACTATCCAGTAGTTTCTGTGCAGCGGGTACAAACGGGCGTCTTGATTTGAGCCTTCCCTGGTGCGCATTTTGTTTCCCGACCAGCTGCTCATGTAGAATATGATCAGGGTTAAGGGTGGCGCGGTTAGCCAGGGAGAGTGTCGCTCCTCGACGACGAAGCTCAGCTGGCTGGATGCCTGCGAGGATTGGCAAGTAGTCCGTTGGAGTAGGTCGCAAACATCCAGTGACAATGCGCAAGGCGTCATTTAAAACACTGTCGATTAGCCGAGTGTGAGCACTACGACACCAAACAGGTGCGCAGTACTCAGCTGTGGAGTAAACCAGGGACAAGCCGGCTGTTCGCAATGTTGTGGCTCCTGCACCCCATCCCGAGCCTGCAAGTCGCCTCAACAGTGTGACGCGAGTGGAAAGTTTCTTGCGCAATGCCTCTAGGTGATGACGAAAAGTGAGCGACCCGTCCAGCTTTACACCAAGGTAGGTTGGAGTTGGACAGTATGGCAATAGTTTGCCGTTGTTGAAGATTTTGAGCTCACGTTTCGCCTCTCGGTTGTTTAAATGAAAGGCCGTCGTCACCGTCTTAGTGTGGCTGAGCTTCAGCCTCCAAGTCTGGAGATACGCTGAAAGTGTTGTCATGTCTTGGCTTAGAGAGCCCTCCAAAGTCTTCCAGTCTTTCGAGGTATGCATCAATGCCGGGTCGTCGGCATACGCATACTTCTGGGAAATTGTGGAAGGCAGATCGTATGTGTAGATGTTAAAAAGGAGGGGAGCCAAAACTAATCCCTGTGGGAGACCATTTCGCAAACGTCGTAACCTGCTTCGCTTGCTGTCACCGATGGAAAGGGTGAAATTTCTATTCCGGATAAGCTCTTCCACTATCTCTCCATAATTGTCAGCTTTCTTATTGCCAAGGAAGTTGTGAATCTCATCAGCAAATGCATTTCAAGCTCGAGCCTCAACGGTGATCATTGCAGTCATAAAGTAGTGATACTGTGGCAACGTTCTGATCTGAAGCCCATCAAATATCCCTGTTTTTTTTTTTCTTTTCATAGCTTATACCAGGAAAGGTCAAGCATACGTAGCCAAAACAGTCTCCGGAATAACCAAGTGCTTTGACAAACTGCTTCATTAGTTCAAGTTTGATATGCAATGATAGTACAGTATAATGTTTTTCCGATCAACCAGAGGATTGTTTGTGATATTTTTTTCTCCAGGCTTTATAGTGTTTCTTGATGGCGATTATTTTCTTACCCAATGTTCTTTGTATGCTCTACTATCCCAATAGCATAAAAAAACAGGGATTATTAGTGTGACCTCCTTGTTGTCCCAACAGGAAATTCACCATTTTCAAATCCACACAGATTAGCCATTGGTGATCGTGTATTTCAGTCGTTCAAGCACAGCCTCGATATTCGAGTTGTTCTGCTTTAGAACAACAGAGTTACCCGTAGAGATGGATCCATACTTGTTCCTATTCATCATCATCATCAACCAGTTTTAATCCGGTTTTTCCTCGTGTCCGAAGGTGGCCGGATGCACCTCATTCCTTCAGCAATCGCTCCCACTCCCTCTCTCCATCTCGCGCGATCTGTAGCTTCCTCCACCCTCAACCCAATTTTCTTTATATTCTCTTCGACTTGTTTCTTCCATGTTTGCTTCGGCCGTCCTCGCTTTCGTGGTCCATTCACTTCAAACATCATTGCCTTCTTCAAAATGCTCTCATCATCCCTCCTAACCACATGTTCATACCATCTTACTGCATTCGCTTTAGCCATTTTATCTAAAGTTTCCTTCAGACCCAGCATTTTCATCAGCTCCTCAGTATTCTTTCTATCCACTAGTTTTACTCCACACATTGATCTCACCATAGCTCTTTCAGTTCTTCTCAAAATTACCATCTCATTTTCCCTCAAACACCATGTCTCACTTCCATGTAACATTGCTGATCTTACGCAACTACGATACACCATCCCTTTCATTTTCAAAGAAAACCTTCTCCCAAGTAACTACTCTCCGCATTCTCTGAATTTCATCCAACCGATCCTTACTCTTGCAGTCACTGCAGTTTCACACCCACCACTAGCATTCAGCCTATCTCCAAGATAACAAAAACCCTTCACAGTCTCCACTTCATCACACAATACCTCCAC
The DNA here is from genome assembly GCA_964006365.1 of Trididemnum miniatum. Taxonomy (NCBI): domain Eukaryota; kingdom Metazoa; phylum Chordata; class Ascidiacea; order Aplousobranchia; family Didemnidae; genus Trididemnum; species Trididemnum miniatum. Next base: position 33,123,640 of record OZ023234.1, on the reverse strand, counting down.
TGGTTCTTCCTTTCCGTCTCCAATATCTTCACATCTTCTACATACAAACTGTTGTGTAAAACTGCAAGATACTTTTTTCATTTTAGTGCATCTCGCGTGAATCCACTTCTTACAGAGCGTGCACCACACCGCGTTAGACATAACTATTTTCCCACATATTCCACACGGATCCACCCTGCTACGCAGAACCTCCCCTTCTGCACCACTCACCATCATCTTAGTCTTTCTAATATTTATTCTCAATCCCTTGCTTTCTAATGCATCTCTCCACCTTTGGAACCTCTCCCTTAGATCCTCCAAATTTTCGCTCATCAGCACAAGATCATCCGCGTACAAAATTTCATTCAATAGTCCCTCTCTTGCATGTTCTGACACTGCATCAACCGCAATAGCAAATATCAATGGTAATAGCACAGACCCTTGATGCACACCAACTTTTACCCCGAATTCCTCCGAAAAACCCGATCGAACTCTGACTTTCGTCCTTGAGCCCTCATACAAGCTCATTACTGCTTTCACCAACACTTCTGGCAAGCTTTTCTTTCTTAATGCCCATTTCATCACTTTTCTGGGAACCCTATCAAACGCTTTTTCCAAGTCCACAAAACACATGTACAGCTTTTTCTCTCTTCCACGAAACTCCTCTTGCATCCTTCTCAAAATAAACAAAGCATCAGTCGTGCCCTTCCCAGGCATAAAGCCAAATTGCGTGTCATCAACCTTCTCTAATTCTCTTGTTCTCTTTTCTAGCACTCTCTCGACTATCTTCATTGCATGCTCCAGCAGCTTTACTTCTCTATATGCTCCACAATCCATCACATCTCCCTTTCCTTTAAAGATTATTCCTATTGTTCCTATTGCGGAATAAAAAACACTTTAGACTTTTTTTTTAACTTATGGATGAAAAGTCTTCAAACAATGATAACTATATGCAGATAAACCCATAGCAGAAAGAAGTCCAGCAACATTTGTGCAGTAAACAAGCTGGCCATTAGAGTTGAAATACTCCCTCAATTTCTTCTCTCTGTTGCGATAAAATGAAACGCTTGTTCCTGTTTTCAGAAGATGTTTCTCCTGTAGTCTGGAAGCCAGCAGTTCAGTAGATTGCTTAGAGAGATATCAACGTCTTTACTTCTTAACCTGTTACTGTCAAGTTTCGAGAAATTCCACTTGTTTGCACTGACTGTGCTGTTCACCCTATATTTATGTAGCTCTTGTGAAAGAGGGGGTACTTTCCTCGAAAACGTCTAGCAGTTATATACAGTATATAACTTAATGGGTTTTTATACCAAAAGGACGTTTTAGCTTTCAAGACAAAAACATTAGTTTTTCTTGATTTATGGTACTATCACAGATATTACGGCTATTCGTTTACATTTCGCAAATGTGTTAAAATGCGCACTGGAAACACATTTTGCGCAAGATTATAAAGCGCCAAACTCGTGAGTGAATGAGCAACTTTTGCGTAACTATCAATACGAAACACGCAAATTGCAGAAAAACGTGATGTGATGCAGTAAATCCGAGCTCAGATTCGGATTTAGCACCCAAAAATTATCCTTCTTTTTTATCATAAACAAGTCGCAACAAAAATTCATCCCACTTTTAGGGGCGCGGAAAATTTTTTGCCTTGTGTTTTGCTTAGTTAATTCTTTTTTGCTTACTGGGAAAATTTTTTGCCCTGTTATTTAATGATTAGTTAAAGTGTGATACGATATAATTCGTGTTGGTTGTATAAAATATCAACTGAAATAAGCGAACCCGCAGTTTTTAGAAAAAGTCGCATTACCAACAAGCTCGCCTAGTTAAAATGGTATTTTTTCACATCCTGATACAAAAATCAACATGAGCTGCTTGAATTACCATTAATCGCCTAGGTCTGTAGGCTGTATGTTTGTTCAGTTTGGTTGTCACCACCAGGGCCGACGCTTCCATTAGGCGAACTAGGCAGCCGCCTAGGGCATCACTCTTCAGGGCATGCTTCAGGGGCATCAAAATGCCATTTTTGGAGGCATCAAAATGTTTTTGCCAAAACACTGTCGCTTTTATCGCTCACTTATTAAAGGTAAATATGTATGCAAGGGGGTATCAAAATTAAAGCTTGCCTAGGACATCAAATAGCTCTGCACCGTGCCCTGGTCACCACAGTCACCAACAATCATTTGACGTAAAAAAATCAATTTGTTTTGTATTGCACTCTTGCTTGCGAGTGACTGCAAGTTTTGTAGAGAAAAAAGCGGATTCTGTGTGGCGCAGCTGTTGAAGCATTCGGCTCTTTTAGTCCTGGTCATTAGATCAAGAGTTCGATGCCCTTTACCGTTGCTGCATAATTAAATTATGCTACCTCTGCTTATGTTGGCATTGTCCCATACGTCGGTGCTTCATTTCTGTTCTCTTGTTGTTTTTTTTTAATAAAGAACTTGTGCACAATGAAGATACGAAAAAGAGAAATTATACGGGTAGATACTAATCACTGTCATCAGTGGCTCTGCGGTTTGAATGAAAACCCTATACTTTTTCGGTGAACAACAGCAAAGTGTGCGAACTTCGACTTCCCGAAAATTTCGCTGCATTGTGCTAAACTGGAACTAAATTTATGCTATAAGGCGCCGTTTGGAAAAAATTAATTTAAGTTTTTCACATGGTTTTTCGGCTGATTTAAGCTACATTTTGTCCAATATATTATACACGAAATTTCCTATGTGTATAAAGGACAAATAAGTGGTTTAAAACAGCCAAAAACACTGACGCAAAATATATAGAAAATTTCCTATTTATTCCTACTGGCGACTGGAAAAATGTTTGAGAATACCTAAAATTCAATAAGCGCCAAAGGCGCATGAAGGTTTAATTCCGTCGAAGACGAAACGGCTATATTCAAATTCACCCAACCCACCCGTGTGCGCTCAAACTCACCTAACCCACCCAATCTCCCAATATACTCAAACTCACCTAAATACTCAGACTTACAGAATAGTCCCTAAATCTCCTACCAAAATTTCTTATTTTTTCCTACCGGCGACTCATAAATTTTCTACATATTTTGCGTCAGTTTTTCGGCTATTTTAAGCCACATATTTGACTTAGATATAAATAGGAAATATCCCATATAATATCTTGGACAAAATGTAGCTTAGATTGGCCGAAAAAACATGTGAAAAAACCTATATTGATTTTTTCCAAACGACGCCTCATATTCTGCCGAATGGTTTGGTATATTTTTTATTGACGCCCGTTTTGAACAAGAAATTTAAGAAAAAACTTTTCCGACGGTTTTTATCCATCACGTCATAATTCGACAATGCCGAAATTTCGTCCCTAGCCATGACCTTGCTGGGCAGGGTCTATTTTCTTGGATTACTGCTGGATTAGACGACCAAATGGACAAGTTTGTCGCCAGAATTCCTTCCTCTGCAGAATCTTCCTCCAACACAGCTTTGTGACTTCCTTCCTCATCGCGAAGCACACCCAGCAGCTCGACCTCAGCGACATCGATTTTTTCTTCGCAAAGGCATTAGGATCGTTTACCAGATGATCTGCAAGAAGACGCTCCTTCCAGGCCAAAACTCATATGTTTTTCCGACGGATGAATAAAATTGTTCTTCCGCAATTTGCTTGCCCAACAACGGTGCATGTTTTGCTTTACGAAGTAAGAATCTGCTACATCCGATCGGATGATGTGGTGCAGAATATTTGTAAAAAACGAAACTGCCTAACCCGCAACCCGATGATGTAATATCTGTTGCTTTTGCACTAAAACTTTCCCCGTCACTTTTTCAAATTACATGTAAATTTAATGACTGATAGCGTAATAACCTAATGAACAAAGCTATACGCTGTCAAATCTTTCTGTTAGATTGTAAAGTACTTAAACTGGTTTAAGAAAGCGTGATCAAAGTGTAAACATCTGGAACAGAGTGGATGTAGTTCTTCTAAACCAATATTACCATAAAATTTCACGCCCCCCTAGCAAAAAAGTTTGCCCCCCTTAGCAGTTTCTTCTGGCTGCGGTCCTGTTTAGTCATGAAATGTGGTTCGCAAGCAATTATGGCTTAATATTGCAGACCTACAACGACAATCGTTTTCGAGAATTACAGGGTTAACAAAAATATTATAATTGATAACAATCCAGTGCCAGTACTACTAGGTGCAGCGTATAAGGCTGTATGTAATTCAATATAAGATGCCCGAGATGACATTCGTCTCAAGACCAAAGCTATCCCTGATAAATCAAGCATCAAGTTATTTGTTATTTAACGGTTACTTGTTTAATATAGAAAAAAAGCACGCATTAAACCAGTTAGAGGCAAACTTATTGGAGTTAGGCTAAAAAAACTTCAGGTTTTTACCAAATCGAATTATATCTGCATGGAAACAAAGATTAATGATGGTTGAAATCTTTACTACTTTCGTCGACACTGTTCTGTTTACTGCATACCAAATTGTTCTACAATTTTTGGATTTTGTGCTTACAAGCTGGTGTAGGTAACCTATAATCGCATTTTTGACGTCTGTACTTAATTCGCAGTTTGCATTCCTATAGATGTAGCCGCTTTCCTCGGTACAACATCGTACAATACTATTTCCACCAACAACCCTTGGTGGGCCAGATTTAGATTAAGGAAGTTCTATCCAACAGGCCGCTACTGCCTTATACATAAACTATTGTTTATAACCTAAAACCAGTTTATTAAAAAAACAAATAAACAAAACTGCAAGCAATCGTAAAAGAAACACAATCACAAAACGAAGCAAACAAAAAGTGATAAGCTCTCACGTGTCACATTCAAACTCTTAAGAACAACACCACAACGTGTTGGTTGGACTGAAAGGCGGGGTGCCGTGGCAATAAATACTCCAAAAATAGTTGCAATGGGTAGCTTAGTAGCATCGGTGCGATCGTGGAATTCGCTTTGCTTTAGCAATTATCTTAAAAATAAAGTCCGAAGAATACTGGCTTGTGATTGGATCTATTTATTTGTGACGTAATTGGATGGCAGGTTTGCCCGTTGAGCTATTCCAGGGGTAACGAACCCATCAACTATCGAGGGCCACTTCGTCACGTACCAATGAGCAAGCAGGCCGCATAACTTTTTGGTCATAGAAAAACGAAAAAATTGTGTATCAGCAGTAACGAACAGCCGAAAGTAATACCTAGAAACCCATCTACAATCGTTCGTTTCTTTGCTGAAGACATCGAAATAAACGGCTAATTAAATATTGATTGAAAAACAGAATAACAAATCCCTCAAAAAAGCTGTAAAATTTGCATATATGGTACTAAAAGCCAGGAACGGATCCAGAAAATTTCGGTGAGGGGGGGATGAAATTTTGAATTAGGTTAAATGGTAATTAAATACAGCACTAAGACGTTAGACCCAAAAAAGGCGTAAATGAGTACTTTGAAAAATGTTTTCATGTCTGCAGCATATTCAGAAACATTTTCAAGGAGGAGCACCAAATTTCGACATATATTTCAAGCGAAGTTTTTCCTTGCGAATTATTTTGAAGTATATTGAGAATGAAAAAGACTCTAAGGGGGTCCGGGGGCATGCTTCCCCGAAAATTTTTCGAAAATTGACATAGTGTAGCGGCCATTTTAATACTTTTTGAACATATTTAGGCAAATTTTGCTGAAGTTTTTTGTCCCTAATTCTGAGTGTTTCACAAATTATGATGCACTTTGTTCGTACATTTTCGATTATGCGTGCTTGGGGCCTCACGGCGTAAGGCTTATTGTCATCGAAAATGTTCGAAATTCTGGAAAAATTGTATTTATCAAAAACATGTTTGAAAATGGCTGGTGGGAGGGGGTGCATCCTCCACATCCCTCCCTGCTACAAGCTTACCTATTCATTTCTGCAAACCTACCTTAATCCCTACTACTGTAAGGCAAGCTAAGTTATCACTAGGGCCCGCTAAAGTCAATAAAGTCAAAATTTTTTCAGAACCTTGTTACATGATCAAATGTGTACTAACGTTCGTTTCAGGTGTTCAGGAGACTGTTTTGGTAGATTTTATAAGTCAAAATTTTGCATAAAGTCAAAATTTGTCAAAATTGTCTCTATCAAAAATTTCCTTACAAAAACGAACAAATTTATATTTTTTAAATACTTTTTTGAATTTTTGAGCTGCTATTGAAATTTTATGTGCGGTTTTATTTGATTTTAAACTTTTGAAATAGTTGCTATATTTGCACTACCGTTACAATAATGCTTGCGGTAATTGAGAAGGAAATAGCACTTATTATGCATGAAACGTCGTTGTTGATGCATAAATACATAATTGTTAGACAATCTAATCCTATAAAAGCCTTGCGCTCTTTACAGCTCTTTACACGTGGTCTTTTAAGTTGTAGCTTGCAAAGCAAAGAATGCCAAAACAAGCCAAATCTTCTATAGCGAAAGTTAGGCAAACTTGCCAGGAATATCCGGATGAGTTTTTGGCAACTCCTGCTGGCGACTTGCGATGCAACCTTTGCGACGTGTTAGTCAAATGCGACAAAAAAGTTTTTTGTGGAAAGCCACCGACAAAAGTAAGCAACACTAAGGAAAATTGGAGACGAAGAGCAAATCTCATAGTAAGCAAACCTTTTTACATTTCGATCAAGTAAACTTCTAGGAACAGGTTGTTTCTTCATAATTAGCTGCATATATCCCACTTCATAAACTGAACCATCCTTCTTTAAAGTCTCTGTTTGCTAGAATGGGAAAAGTATTGCCTTCGGAGACTGCAGCCCGGGCATGTGTCGCTAAATTGGCATCCCAAAAAGAGGAACAAATTCAAGAATTACTTCGTGACAAAAACATTTTTTTGATTGTGGATGAAGCAGAGGTTGCTGAACAAAAGTATATTATTATTTTGCACCAGACGGGATACGTTTCGACTATTAAATTAAGTCTCTTCAGTGGTGCTATGAGCTTCAAATCCATGAAGTACATCCATCAACCTACAATGCATTCTTCCAGATAACCTTTATTCTACCTAATACCTATCAAGGTTAATTCGCGTTTCGTGTTTCTCGATTTCATTGGGAGACATGATGTTAATGGTCCTGCATGGCAATGACGGTGTGCATATACACAACAGAGATAGCAAAGACATATTAGGTGCTACTACACACTACACCCCCGTGATATACTATAAAGTATGGGACTGCTCTTAAGTCTAAGATTGACTATAAGCTTGATCTGATGGCTAGGACTGACTATGAGTCTAAAGTCTGGGACTAAAGTCTAAAGTCTAGGACTGACTATAAGCTTGATCTGATGGCCTATGGTCAAACTTAGAAAATGAAATTACTCCGCGGGGAAATAGCAACTCCACACCATGAAAACCCTTTTGACCCAACCTATAGCTAATCTCCCAACCAGTTTCTGTACTTTAACTAACCCGTTTTTGCAGCTGCAGACGCGTTTCGACCTTATTAGGTCTCATCAGTGTAGCATAGCATCCCCCACCCCCTAAATAAAACTCAGAATAATCGCTAAATCTCCAGCTTTACACCTCTATAGAACAATATATCTCAAAGCTAACCTTCTCCTTGACATACTCAAGGCTTAAAAGAAATTTTGAATACGGGTAAAAAACAGACAGAATTGTTGCCAATTGTTAGCACATAGAGGTATTGTGATTACATAAGATGTCTTCTATTTTTATGGATCCTCAGCAAATATATTCCTTCTTAATGTAAAAACCGGATGGTCCCTGATTTAGCGATTATTCTGAGTTTTATTTAGGGGGTGGGGGATGCTATGCTGCACTGATGAGACCTAATAAGGTCGAAACGCGTCTGCAGCTGCAAAAACGGGTTAGTTAAAGTACAGAAACTGGTTGGGAGATTAGCTATAGGTTGGGTCAAAAGGGTTTTCATGGTGTGGAGTTGCTATTTCCCCGCGGAGTAATTTCATTTTCTAAGTTTGACCATAGGCCATCAGATCAAGCTTATAGTCAGTCCTAGACTTTAGTCCTAGACTTTAGACTTTAGTCCTAGACTTTAGACTCATAGTCAGTCCTAGCCATCAGATCAAGCTTATAGTCAGTCTTAGACTTGAGAGCAGTCCCATACTTTATAGTCATCACGGGGGTGTAGTGTGTAGTAGCACCTAATATGTCTTTGCTATCTCTGTTGTGTATATGCACACCGTCATTGCCATGCAGGACCATTAACATCATGTCTCCCAATGAAATCGAGAAACAAGAAACGCGAATTAACCTTTATAGGTATTAGGTAGAATAAAGGTTATCTGGAAGAATGCATTGTAGGTTGATGGATGTACTTCATGGATTTGAAGCTCATAGCACCACTGAAGAGACTTAATTTAATAGTCGAAAAGTATATTAGTGTGCTTGTGTGCAGCTTAGATGCTCCAAATCAGACATTCCTCGTTAATTGCCATCCACTTGACAGCGGTCGCAATGTTAATTGCAGTATTATTCTGCACACTGTGGATGACATTATGCGACAACTTGAAATAAAACGCGAGAATTTTTCATTGTTCTTGACTGATGCTGCTCCGTACATGTCTTCGGCTGGAAAGACATCAAAACAATTATACCCTTCTTTGATGCATGTCACCTGCGTTGCGCACTTACTAGATAACTGCGCTATGCGTGTGCGTGCTCATTTTAAAAATATTGATGAAGTAATAGCAACGATCAAGGCAGCAACAATCAAAAACAAAGATCGCAAGAAAGATTTTCATGATGCTGGTCTGCCATCTCCTCCTGACCTTGTAATTACAAGATGGGCAACTTGGCTTAGAGCTGCCTTATATTATAGTGAGAACCTTCCAGCTGTTCGTCCCATTGTCAACAATTGGACAAGTGCAGGCCTCTTAGTAAGCAGAGCAAAAGACGCTATCAATGTGGAAGGTTTGGTGTCGGACTTGGTTAAAATAAATCAATACCGGACTCTAGCAGCCAACGTAGAGTTTTTAGAAGGAAGTGCCTACACAATAACCAAAGCATGCGGACTGCTGAAGAATATGCAATTCGATGACGATCCTTGCGCAATCAAAGACTACATTAACAAACGACTATCCAACTCTGATTTAGAAACAATAATAAACTGCACCAACTTGACAATTGACCCAACAAGCTACGCACTATTGCAAAAAGCCCAGCCAACCTATGCTGCTGTTGAGAGGTCGTTTTCTATGCTCAATTTACTGAGAAAAGACAGAAATTTTGATGTTAAGAACGTAAAAAAATATATGATGCTGCATTACAATAAAACGTCCTTGTAATTATACCGCGTGGCTTTCGTTAAAAAAATCATTGACATACTGTTAGTGTACAGTACAGTTGCGATAGCAACGCAATTTTTGAATTACACACTAATTGATACCGGTACACACATGGTTCGTTATTCTAAGTTTTAACGTCATGCGTCGCTTTGTTGCATTAGCTTCAACACTGAGTAATTGAGAAAATATTTGAAGTAAGCTACCTTTTTCTTTAAAAACTTATGTGAATTGCAGATTATAAAACATGTTTAATTAATAAAGTGCAACAAGACATAAATAACACGCGGAAGCGGTTAAGACAAAATAAAGTCAAAAATATATTTTTTTAGGTCAAAAAAAAAAAGGCCCTAGTTATCACTCATATAGTTACCCAAAGACTGCACTACACTGAAGCTGCAACGGACCACGAGTTATGTTATTATTATTACGTAACAATGAATCAACTGCTGAATCCTGAAACAGATGAAAGGCTTGTACTGTACGTTTTATGATTCCTGTGTGATAAGCGCGCGGTTCAACTGGGGCTCAGATTTTGATATCGCATCGTAAAGATTAGACGGGGAAAAGACAGTCCAAGAGTACTGGTCTTGCCAAAATGTTCGCGGGCCACAGGAAATTCTTTGGCGGGCCGCATGCTCGTCACTTCTGAGCTATTCGATCAGCCAGCTCTAGTCTAGAAGTCATGTAGTTACTGCGTGGTATTTAGTGGTAAACGGTGCAAGTCCAGCAGAAAATTGTAAACTCTTCTTTTCAGGCAGTGGAAGGTACCATTACCCTGTCCACCTGTCCGCATGTCTAATTTTAGTGGGTTTTAGGCCCACGGTTCTTGGTTCTTGTTTCTGCATCATAATCAATTTTTGATGTTATATTCGAATCACTTTTTTAACTGTGACATCAAGAAATTAATTGTGATGCAGAAACTAGAACCAAGAGCCGTGGGCCTAAAGCCAGAGTTGGGTAGGACAGTAGGACTCGAGTCCACATTTGAGGACTTGGACTCGAACTCGCAGATTTTAGTTAGGACTTGGACTCGAGTCCTTTTTCCTTGGTGATTTGGACTTTGATGTCGTGAAGTATGAAAAACACAACATTTACGACATAATTTTGATGTGAAAAACACAAGTGATTATGAGGTTATTAGTAGCAGCAGAGAAACATAATTTCTTGGTACAGTAGTTTTTTATCAAAATATCGAATGTCCACTGCGTTTCAATTGTTACCTTTTTAACACCTCTACTCGTTATTTCCCATTTTCACGCAGACAGCAGCAGCTATGAAGGTGTTGAAAACTCGAAGAAATCGAATAGAACTAACATTTTTGTCTGTTGTTATTATAATTTGCTGGTCGTAGAGCAAATCAGAAAAAAGGCATTTTTGATGCAAATTTCGTTTGAGTCTGTTAGTCACACTCATTGTATCTTTGAGAGAAAAAATTACCTACACCAGCGCTGCTCTCCCCCCAAATCTGACGAGGGCCCTGGGTATTTACCCCGTCTTCCCCCTTTTTCAGCGCCGGTGCATTACATCATTTTCAACGTTTGGTTGCGCCCTGCAGGCAGCTGTAAAAAAAGGCAAAGATTTAACTTGCTCATGCATTTTCTGCGAAAAACAGTCATTTTCTGCAAAAAACAGTCATTTTCTGCAGAAAACAGTCATGCAGTGCAGACGCGTATTTTAGCTGCTCTAGTCTTAAGTCTGAAGTGAGACGGCTATTACAAGAAGAAAAGCTTTGTAGCAGAAATTTTAAGCACCAAGAACTGGCTATATATTTAAAAATCAAACTGAAACCTATGCTATGGCAGAAATAAATGTCAAGTTGGACCGCATTCTTACATCTTTTGAAAAACTCACAACGAGAATTGACAGGCTAGAAAATTCAGTGTCAGCTACGCACAATGATGTCAGTAACTTGGACCAAATGTTAACGCAACGTTGCGACGAACTCGAAGGAGTTGTGAAACAGAAGACAAACTTAGCAATGTTTGCTGACCTTAAGGACAAAGTTCAAAACCTAGAAGACAAACATGACAAATCAACAGACCAAGAAGCTAAAAATCTTGATTACATTACGAAAGTTAAACGGAAGTTTGAAAGCTACTTTTTGGAAGCCGAACGAGCTAAACTAAGCGATGAAGGATATTTGAAGCGACTCAACGGCATTGATGAACTCTTTACTAACCCATGGGAAACCAGAGAAAAAACTAAATTGAACAAGTTTTTATCTGATGGACTTCGCTTGGAGAACACTGAAAGTTTGCATCTGGTTGACTTTTACAGGTTACCGCAGAGACCTGTCAACAGAAATGGCTACGAAGTTATTCGACCAATCATTTGCAAACGGAGTAAGATCAAGCACAAACGATCAATTATGAGTGTGACGAAACACCTGTAAGATTATAATAATGAGCTTAGAATTAAAAACTCGAACAATGTTACTTCAGTCTACATCACTGATCTTCTGCCAAAGCCATATTATCAACAAAAGAAGAGACTTCTTCCTTTGTTCAAACAAGCCAAAAATCTTTGGAAAAAAACTGACTGGCGAATCATTAACGGCGAGTATTGCCTGTTTATCGATGGCATAAGAACTTTACAATAATCTACGTTGAGTTTAATTTAGCCACACTTGATCACTAAACTATCTTTTTGAGTATTGCTACGCAACAATTTAATTTTAATTTTGCTCTCCACTTGAACTTAATCGTTTCTTGTTGTATCTTAATTATTCATGTACTCTGCCTCTTCACTAAAACTAGATTGTGACGAACCTTTGGAAGATTGCGAAAATTTACTTGAATTTTTGGGCTCGAGTCAAGTAGCCGACCCTACTGATGATACTGGTTGTTGTGACTCCTTCATTAATGCTTGCTCCAATTTGGTCTTCCGCTGCAAATATTTTGATTTATTTCCTTAATTTGAAACTACTGGTAATTGTTCATTGTTCTTTGATTTCTCAGCGAAGAAAAACTTTTTTTTTTCTTTTTTTTTAGTTGCATATTTATCCTCCTATCATGACAAAGCGATCAATGCGCTGTACGAGCTCGCTTAGGAGTTGCCGGCCATCTGTCTACCACACCAAGATGGGGAAATCCCGCTAAGTGCCTTTCCCAACGGCACAACTAGTAAACTTGCCGGCTTGTTCTCCACACTGTCCCTTTAATGCTGAGCGTCAAGCAGGGAAGCTGTGAATACCAATTTTAAAGTCATTGGTTTGACCCGACTCGGAATCAAACCCGAGTCTACAGCTCAAGAGACATACGCTCCATACCACTCGGCCATCTGAGCTGTTAAAGCTCATCTAAACGGACCAATAATTTTATCATGCATGATTCCACACCACATAATTAGTTTAGGGGAGTCTCGTTCAAGCTCATAGGTTTCATGCGGATTCTGCAAGCCCCATATCCTGGAGTTGTGTCTGTTTATTAATCCAGAAACGTGAAACGTTGACTCGTCACTGAAACAAACACGTTTCAAAAATCCTGGATCTAAATCTAATCTGTGTAGCATCGTCACTGCAAATTCTTTTCGTCGTGGCTTATTTTCTGGCTTAAGGGCTTGCAGTAACTGCGCTTTACCGTATACGCATAAAGTCGCAAATTTCTATGCAAAACTTTGCGAATGGTGGAGCGTGGGATCTGCAATTGGGTAGAAGCCTGCGAATAGACTGTCTAGAGCCTATGGTATATGCCACTCGCACAGATTCAATTTCTTCTGATATTTGAGGTAGGCCAGTTCTCTTTTTCTGCAACACACTACCAGTCTCCATAAACTTTTCATGCCATGCTCGAATTTTAGACCGTGCAAGTGGCTTGCACCGGTACGATTAAGCCGATAAGGCAGTGATCGGCAATCTGTGGGCCGCTGCTCAACTGTGGACCTTTTAGCAATTTTTCGTAGGCCGCGGGCTATTGGGTAAGCGCGCCATCGGTACGGGAGGTCTGGGGTTCGATTTCCGGGCTGGTCAAATCGGCATAGTGTCGCCAACGGCTCGCCACTGTTGTGAAATTTCTTCGGAGCTGTGTTGCCCAGGCGCTAAGCAGCGGAGATGGGCCCCACCACTCGTTACACGCTTCGGCGTAATACCACGAGTATAATGAATATTTGATTTTGGTACATGGCTGCAAAAGCAAAACCCGTAGTAGGCCTACCATGCACAAAAACGGGTGCCGTGTGTCTGTATATCTTTCTTGCAATGCTCGCTTTGTTTCTTCGGTTCTATCGATGCGAGTGAGTAGAAAAAAAGCACGCGCTTTACATTTTCTTTGCTTTTAAAACAACGCATCGTTTCTTCATTTTGTAGTTTGTAGTCGTGTTGTATAATTTATTCGTTTTGCAGTCGTGGTTTTAAATGTAGTGGGCCTTTAAGAGCTATTGAAAGGGTGATCTGGGCCGTGTTAAGAAAAGGTTGCCGATCACTGCGATAGGGTATTGTGATCTAAAATTTTGTTGATTGTCACTACACAGTACGTGAATAATGACGTCCGACTATTTTACTATCTGGTAGTAATTAGGTTATTACATTTCCATTGATTTGCTTTTTTTGAGGTAAAAGTTTCGTCACAATTAGTGAACATTTTGATTAATCAATACGCTGTTAAACCAAACTTGTCTCTGATTGGTCAATCGATTTTTTCCCTAGTGATCAGGTAGTAACGAAAATATGCAGTTTTCGGTCATATGAGTTATGTACGAAAACTGGCTTGTAGTGCTTGTCCAAGTAATGCTGCGTCGCGAATCTTAGCAAAATAGAGCCCTCCAATGTAGTTTTGAAGGGATGCAATTACTTTTGTGGTTTATTGGTAGTATTTTCCTTAAATTAGTCTGATTTAGTGCATTTGAAAGCTGATTAAGGCTAGGTTTTAGACTACAACTTTACAAGTTATCAAACCCAACAAGTCCAAGTCGAGATACGGAGAAAGTTGATTTTATTTCCATAAACTGTTAATAATTTGCTGTAGTTTTGCTGGTTTATGCAACAACTCTGTTTAATTCATGACAAAAAAGCTGTTAATCTACCAGTTTCTGAACACTTACCGGGTAAATTCCCCAGTACGGTAGCTGTTAGACTACCGGTACATACCGTCTCATGTCACTCATGTGTGGGCTACTTTGAGATGTACCAGTAATCATTGCGATGGAGAATGGGTCAGCAGTTCAAATTTGCAGATACTGTATCTAAGACAAACTCATCAGTAAGGTTGCAGGGTGCAGTACTGTTGATTACTGGTATTAGGATACCGGTAGTCTACTGGGCACAGAGTGGGAGTGCAGCAGTACAGTACGGTACTTGTATTATCTGCTGTGCATCTCCTAGTCTGTTTGCAGTTAACAACTGAAGGAAAAAACAAATAAATCTAAGATTTGCGGCGCGACGAATTTACGATGAGGTTGATAGACTAGCAGTGTGTACAGTAAGCAGAAGCAAATTCAGATTCATAGTTTGTCAAGCTTTAAACTGAAATTATTTTGAGAGATTTCAGTTTGAGTGCGCGAACAATGATCTGCATAATCTTCAAATCTGCTGGTATACACGTAATAGGCTTAACTTTGTTTTATTTAACAATTGTATGTAAAGATGGAGCCACAGAGCCACTGCATCTTTTCAAACAACAAGTATAATGCAAATTCCAGTGAAGCAGGTACGGTATCGGTAAGTAATCAAAAGGTGTTGTGAATGTGCTAACTAGGTATGGTACTGTACGGTAGTGTTCCCTCTAGAGTGAGAAATTTGAGAAAAATGCAAAACTTTTGGGCAAATTTTGCTGATTTTGAACCAGAAATTAATAGGCCTATTATAAAATGCAAAACTGAAAAACTTAAACAAAAAACTTGAATATTTTGATGCAAGACTCTAGTTTGCATCTTGGAACCAGAAATTAATATTATAAAATGCAAAACTGAAAAACTTAAACAAACAACTTGAATATTTTGATGCAAGACTCTAGTTTGTATCTTGGAAAAGCAAATTTAATGCAAAAAATTTGGAAAAGGGGTCCTCAAAGTAGTGAAATCTTTGGGCAAAAATTCCAATGAATTTATATTTGGGCAAATTCGCACCAGTCAAAATCCTAGAGGGAACACTGCTGTACTGCACCGATATGTCAGGGAGTATTTTTAACACTTAATGCAATGTACTGGTACGCTTGCATGGTTTTTAGATTAATTTCATGTGTCAAAGATGCCACGTATTATTGGTGATTGTGATTGCAACTTAAATAATACAGCACAAACTTGGACAAATTTGTCACATGATGGTCGGAGATTGGAATTGATGAGGTGCAAATTTTGTAGTTCCTCAGCCTCTCTATGACATGCTCTACGTGAATTTGGGGCTTGCTTGAATTAAGCCATGGTCAGGATTGGGCAAAATCGATTGTAATCGATATTCGATTGCGATATTCTCTATTTTTTGTTTATCGAATGCACTGGAGTTTTTACTTTTTTGAATGAGTATCAAATATGCCTTGTCTTTACTTTTTTTCGGCGCAATTCGATATTTCATATTCGATTCTTTTTGTCCAGGCTAGGCCTACTTTATCTCACTTTGGTAAACTTAAAATAATCGTCATTGTGTCATTACCTTGTTTTTGCTGATAATTTTTTTTTGTGCCAAAAAAAAAACAAAAAATTTTTATATGGCAAAGTTGCTTTGCATATACTATGTCCATCGTTTGTCTGTAAGTTACCACATGAATGTGAGGACATCACCAAAAATGCTTGGCGTACACAGCTAAATGCTCAGTGTAATATCAAAATCGATTACAGTATTCTTTATTCTTAACTTTTTTAAACTATCATCGAAATCAATTATTTCTTTACTTTTTGGTGAACTATCGAGTATCGATTATTTCTTTACTTTTTGGTGAACTATCGAGTATCGATTATTTCTTTACTTTTTGGTGAACTATCGAGTATCGATTATTTCTTTACTTTTTGGTGAACTATCGAGTATCGATTATTTCTTAACTTTTTTGGGTATCGATTCCCAACTCTGGCCGTGGTTTAAGTTTGAGGTTAGGGTTCAGGGCTAGGGGGTTGGGCTTAGGCCCTAGCCCTGAACCAATAACTCACTAACTAATAACTCACTAGCGGTCCTTGTGCTCTTGATATATCTACCTGTTGAAAGATGCGGCTTAATTCAAACAAGCTCCGTGAATTCTACACGCAGCAATTTTATGTGTACAAATTTGACTTCTGAACTTGTACATTGTGTTTTGCCAACACGAAATGGTGGTAAATTGAGAAACACATATTTAGGCATTTAGTTGTAGATCAAGAAGTCTTTGTCTGCACTCTGCATGTGCGAGAACCAAGTCTCCAGACTGAATGAACTTCAGTCCTGACTAAACTCCAGGAATTTTGTCATGCGTGGTGAAAGCTCGAACTGTGTATCGATGTGGCAATCTGCTAGTGCTTGGTCCATCAAATCACTTTCGGGTCATAATTGAAGGATCAGGTTTGGGTTCATCAAATTCTTGTCAACCTGAGCAGGTCACCTATTAAGTGACACCAAAATAAATATGGTGCATATTATTGCAGAAATAAGTGCATATTACACTACTGTACCACCACAACTTTTGGAACGGAACAGACCTATGTGAGCTTTTTGCATTTGGTAGAATCAGAAGCAATGCAATCCAACTTTTTTACAGAAAGTTTAAAACGTCGCTTTAACTTGTACAGAGCTGTGGTGCCACCTTTACTGCAAAAAGTGCAAAATCATGATGCAAAATTTGTTTTGAAATTCAACACATTCTTTAATCAGTACGAAACTATGATGGAACATTTCTGTAAAATCTCGAAATTTTTTGAACTCTCTACACTATTTCCATTATGGCGGAAAAGATTAACTTTGCAAATATTTGATTTAATACAATTGCAATGCCCAACCATTGTGCAGTATTTGGCTGCAATGCGACTTCTGAAAAAGC